>JAHNEJ010002290.1:0-226895 GCA_022559845.1 Amorphophallus konjac | reverse complement strand
GGTCAGCTTTTGTAGGATTTAGTAACTTGTATGACCCAGTCTTCTGTGTCATAACTTGACTTCCGGATTATTCTTTGTTATTAGATAGATGTTTGCTCCTCTAACTTCATCCAAATGCAAAACATACAAATTTCATTGACGATGAGCACATAACTTAATATGCTTAGTTTTTGCATCTTTGATTTTGCATACTTCCTTAGTGAACGTCACTTCATGTTCACTGTTACAGAGTTGACTGATGCTGATGAGATTGAATTTGAGACTCTTCACCAGCATTGCTTCTTCAATATGAGTGTTAACTTTATTTCCAATTGATCTAACTCCTATGATTTTTAATTTGGATCTATCTCCAATGGTGACATATCGTCCATTTTCCTTGCGAGGTAGTTGAACAGAGACTCATTCCCTGTCATATGTCTTGAGCACCTACTGTCTAGATATCACTTCGAATTTCTGGTGCTCGGACACTCCTGCAAGGAAATCAAAGAAGGGGTTTAGGGACCCAAATGACTTTAATCCGTTTGGGTCTCTTAATGAAGTGCGCATATGAGATGAGTTAACTTTTCTTCTAATGTTAGAGTTAGAATCTGATCTTAAAGTTTTGCTGTTCATCCGATCATACATACCTGAATTTAATCTAATATGATTGTAGTTTCTTGGTTCATTGACTTCTTCTGCACATGCCTATCAAATGCAGTGGATGACCTATTGTATGTACATGCTTTTGATGCATGACCGGATTTACCATAGTGCGCACATCATTGGATGAGATGAAGATTTTACAAATGTAATGGGTGCATTCTTATCCCTAATGCGTCGAGTCATTTCAGGGTTATACTCAAATCTCTGCTTGTTAACAGACAATCTGGAAATAGCCAAGAGTAAGTCCAACCTTTTTTGAGAGTTAGTGAGTTTCCAAAGATCCTTTGTAAGGAGATCATTTTCTAACTTAATTTTAAAAAATAAAATTTTAAATCATTTTTTCAGAAGTCAAATTTTCATGATCTACCTGCAAGGATCTTAGTAATTTGCTCTTGGACTTATACTCGTCATAAAGCTTAAGAAACCCTGTTAACAGCTCGTAATAACTCTTGATCTTTGTCACTACTAAAACCATCAACTGCATCAGGAGGGTTGTCACAAGTTATCTCAAGGTCTTGATGGTCTACCATGAGATCTATATGCTACTCTTCTTCCTCGGTGCTGGAGCAATTTGAGTTTTCAGTTTTGTCCTCGTCACTCCATGTTGCAGTCATGGCCTTGCCCTTTGGTTTCTTGCACGTGACATCAAAAGGCTTGGGCGACTTCTTGATAGATCTTTTGCTTTGTGGTCTTTCTTTGCCTCTGCCTGGTATTCACTTCTTACGTGGCTAGACTTTCCACAATTGTAACACTTTACCCTGTGGGGACCATTCCTTTTGGATGAGGAACCCTTCTTCCTGTTCTTCAGTATTCTCTACAGTCTCTTAGATAGCATGGCTGCCTCGTCACTTTCTTCACTGGAGGAGGATTGAGGCACCTCGTCACTGGTCAGCTTCTTAGTTTTGAGGCCAAGAGTCTTCTTCTTTGAGTCTTCTCTCTCTCTCTCTGGCTTTGTAATTTGAGTTCGTGGGTGACCAGATTTCCAAATAGCTAGGCAAGGGTGTACCTGTTTAGATCTTGAGCTTCCTCGATAGCAGTAACCTTTAGAGTCCATTCAGAGGGAAGAGATCTCAACATCTTTTTTACAAGGTCGTTGTCTTCAAGGTTCTTCCCAAGAGCCTTTAGATTGTTCACTAATGAAGTGAACCTAGTCTCCATATCCTTTATAGTCTCGTCCTTCTCCATCCTGAACATCTCATACTTGGTTACCAGTAGATTTATTTTGGTTTCTTTAACCCGAGATGTTCCTTCATGAGCGACTTCGAGCTTTTCCCAGATCTCTTTGATACTAGAGCAGTTGTACACTTGATCAAACTCTTCAAGACTCAGTGCACAGAACACCAAATTTAAGGCACGAGCATTTAGTGAGGCTAGATCCATCTCTACCTGGCCCCATTCTGCCTTAGGTCTAGTGATGATTCTGTCGCGTTCTTTTATTACTTGCCACAGCCTGTAGTCTACCCTCTTGGCATAATTCATCATTCTAATTTTTCAGTAGGGGTAGTTCTGCTTTGTAAAGAGGGGAGGCCAATTAGTATTCTTCCTGTAGACCGACGTTGCTTGCCATCAGCTACTAGGGATGTCAATGGATCGGGTTCGGCTCGGGTAGACCAATACCATATCCTATCCGTGAAAATTTTACTAATACCATACCCGGATAGTACCCTATTATTTTCGCGGGTATGGATACGAGTATATCCGTCACGGGTATGGATATATCCACGGATATCCGTATCCGTCCATAAAGCATGAGTCCACATTCATATCCAAAGAAATGTGAGATTTATGAGAAATAGAAAAAAAGAAATCCAGTTAATTCTTTCATTTCTAAAGTAATTTTTATGTTTTATAAAAACGTCCTTATAATTTTAGCAAGAAGTCTAAACTCACAAACTCAACAAGACGGGCAATGGATTGGGTTCATGTCAAAATCATAGGCCTAACATGCACAATAAGTTATTAAGAGCGGGTTCGGATCGGGTACGGGTTTGAGTGCACTAAATCCATACCCTATCCGAATATGAAACGGGTATTTTAAACGTATCCGAACCCGAATCCATATCCGTTTATTCGGGTATTACCCTACCATCACGGGTCGGGTAATGCGGGTAATCGGGTTTGCGAGTATTTTTGACATCCCTATCAGCTACTGATTGGATCTTGCTCGTAGGTGGTTAAACCTGTAAACAAGGAGGGCTGCTCTCTGATATGCTCCTGGCAATTATCTATTTAAAATTTGAACTAACTTCGAATTTGTATTCGTTTGATCGGATAATTATCTACATAAAGTATCCGATAGATAATTTAATCGGATATCAGATAATCCGATTATTAATCGGATACGAATTCGGATATTGGGATATCCGTGTTGGATAGTATCCGACCGAATATGAACCCTTAGATGAATATCTAAGGATCCACATATTCTATATATAAGCAACTCAAATCCTAATATGTTATTTGGTTACTCTTTTTTACCTCTTTTTTCTTTCAAAATAAGATTTAGAAATAAGAACTCAACTTACACCCATTTGGTAAGTCCTCTTCTATCTTTTAGGATGAAGTCCAATCTTTTGATAACCTCTCCCAAAATAAAAACAAGAGACTTTTGCATGAAAATCATTGTTAGAGGTGAATTTGCAAAAAATCATTCCTAATAATATATTAGCAAGCATATCACTTGGTTAATTCAAATAGTGCATAAATGTCATTTAAGCGTGATTTTTTTTGCAAGTTTTTGACAAAAAGAAATGATATGCTTGCAAATTAATATGTCATTTTTGCACAATTCAGATTTACACAGTGATATGTCTGCTAATATATTTGCAGGAATGATTTTTTTTTTTTTTTTTGTAAATTTCTGTTTAACAATGGTTTTCATACAAAAAACTCTAAAAACAACCTTCACCCTTTTTTTTTTTTTTTGAGAAAATAACTTACGACTCTCCCACACAACTTGCACGACTCACCTCCAAGTAGGTCCGGCAATTATCCGTCTAAAATTCGAACCGAATTCGAATTCATATTCGTTTGATAGGATAATTATCCGAATAAAGTATTCGACAGATAATTTAATCGAATATCGGATAATTCGAGTATTAATCCGATACGAATTTGAATATCATACTATTCACTCCGTATCCGCTTTGTTTATAGGTATGCTCTGATGCCACTTTTTAATAGCCGGGTATATCTTAGAGGGGGGTGAATAGGTGTGTCTTTGAAAAATAATAGCATATTAAAATTAATTTTAGTAATGTAGCATAAAATAAACGTAAGAGCGCAAGCAAATCACAGATAACACATTTTTTATACTGATTCGGTTAGCTCTCCTAGACTTCCTTACGTCCAGTCCCCTGCAATATGCCTGGGGCTCCACTAACCTTCACCAAAGTTACGCCTGTTGTTTCTCCAGGGCCAACTCTCCAGTTGATCTTTACAGGTCTTAGCGAACCTTCTCACTGGTTTTCTAGAAACCAGTAACCTAGCTTACCTTCACGATGTCAACAAACTAACCTTGCACACGGAGTGCAGGTATTCCTAGAGCAACAATTGCTCTAACCAAAACTATCAGTGAGGCCGTAACGAAGTTCCACACTTATGCTTCTAGATGAGTGGATGGAGGACTATGAAACACAAGAAAAATAAATACAGTAACAGATAGACAGAGGAGGTTGATTAGGAATGTCGTTGAATAACAGTTCCTCCTCTTGAATGCTTCCTGGATTGAGGACTTCGTGGATGAAACTTCACAGCGGTGAAGTCCTTCCTTGGCATGAGTGCGCAGGAAGCGGAGTTGTGTGATCACTTTAATTGTAGGAGGGCACTTGCTTGTTCAGCATAGTTAGGTGTTTGACGCTCATATCTCCTCCTCTTCTACAGACTCCTGGCATTTATAACTCCAAGCTCTTTGTATCTGTTAGATACAATGGCCCATTAATGATCGGATCCTCAACTCTCAACGTTCCGCTCATCTAATTGGTTCTTGATCCTTTGGTTTTCTAGCGTGGTCGTATTGGTCTTTGTCCAGGTAGTAGGTAAATCAGATCTTCTGCCGCGGAGATGTGTCTATCTGTATGCTTTTCCTTTGCGTGTTGTATTTCTCTGCTAACTCCAGTGTATATGGCCTGCAGGTTTACTAAAACTAGTTCTACCATATATAGCTTTAAATGTGAGTGAAATAAAGTAGAGAAATTTAAAATAGAAACTTTTGTGTGAGTAGAATATGTAAAACACGTCACACATACGTGCACACTTCACGTACAAAGAGACAATATGTGAAAAGGAATACAATGTGTATTTTGTACATCCTAGACAGTGAAAAAGTATCCCAACGGATACTATACATTTAATGCGAATACGTCTGTTTGGTCAACCTTTCAACGCCTTTACGTATGCATAGAGAAACCTGATTTTCAAGGTTCTTTTATACAATAATTATTTTGTTTATAGATTACGTGCATGACACCATCTTTAAATATTTTTGGAATGTGCTTCTCAATAGAGATTTGTCGTTTAGTGTTTTTAGACGAAGCATATAGTCAATAGGTTTCTCCGGTTTGATCAAGTTCAAGGCAAGGCTCAACGTTGTTGATAACTTGAGGGATTGTTGTTTGGCTGGAATAGACGAATTATCGTCTATCAGTTTTGTCATCTCCAATTAAACAAAGATTTCGTTTATTGTCTTTGTTGTTTAGCCAACATAGACGAATTATCCTCTACTACAGTTAGGCGGAGTATTTTGTCTATTGTCTTTGTTTTATGAGATAGACGGAGTATCATCTACTTTATATATGTTGAGATTTCGTCTATTTTAGTCATGAACAACTTTTGTCTAAAGACTTTGTCGTTTTCTAAGATAGACGCAATATCGTCTTCTCTAGTTTGGCAAAGTTTTTTCTAAGATTGTCATAATATTGTCTACTTTGCTTAGGCGAAGCCTTCGTCCAAAAACTTCGTCATTTTCTAAGATAGACGCAATATCGTCGACTGTAGTTTGGCAAAGCTTTCGTCTAAAGGTTTTGTTTTCTAAGATAGACGGAGTATCGTTTACTTTAGTTAGGTGAAGTTTTCGTTTGAAGACTTGGTCGTTTTCTAAGATAGATGGAATATCGTCTACTTCAATTAGTCGGAACTTCGTCTGAAGGCTTTGCCGTTTTCTATGATAGACGCAATATCGTCTATTCTCGTTCATTAGCCGTTTTCTATTTATATTGTCTTTCTCAGAGAGAAAGCAATATTTGCTTATGCCCTTTGTCATTTTCCTAGGATTGCAGATGCATCATCTATCTGTCTTATCTATCCTGGTTATTTCGTCTATCTGTGTTCTGAACATTTAACCTAGAGATAATCTTTATATTTCTTACTTTTTATTGAATAGATGAAATATTTAATTATTTTGCCTGTAACCCAGATATTCTATCATCCTATATTCTTCGGCTAAGTAAATGGGAGACCTGAAATGGTTAAACCTGTAAAGTATACTAGCCTATTTTCGTTGTGCTTATTTATCTGAATACACTAAGATTTAATTTTGTCATAAGCATATACTTTATTTTGTCATAATCCAAAACTATTAAGTAGTGGGAAAATACGTTTTCCCAAAATAATAAAATAACTAATGATTTTAAAAATAATTTCATAATATATGTTAAATATTAAAGGTATGCATCTTTATTTACCTACTGCATGAATATTATAGTGAAGTATGCTACTATTGGATTGCAGAATTAAAAATAAATGTTTAAATATTCCTTTGTTGAATTAAAATGCATGTATTTTTGCTAATAATAGGAAACATGGAATTAATTGTTCCTTTAATTTACTAGTGTGTGCACTATTAATTCCGCGAGCTCGGTTTATTAGATGATTAGGGTTCGTATGCAGGAACCTTTTCCGCCAATCGGGGTTGGTGTTAATGTACATCGGCGTAAAGTTTGAACACATGTTGTTAACTACCAAAGACACCCTTAAACCTCTAATAATATCCGTTGTGATATTGAGAGTTGTATCCAATGGATTTGATCTTAGGGATCATCCAATAATCACATGTACTGGCAGGAAGTTTGAGAGTTTTATTCCTTGAAAGAATAATGTACATTACAATAGGTCAATTAGGACCCGTGCATGTGGTCCCGATTATATGATTGGGTCATTAGTTTACATTTGGTCGGAATGAGATCGTTGAATTTGTTTTTGGTCAAGATCGGACCGTTAGATTTGCTCCAGGTCAAGATCTAACCGTTAGCTTTAAATCCGGTCAAGATTTGGCAGTCAGATTTGTTATGGATCGTAATCTAACCGTTGCATTTGAATTTTGTAAAGATTTGACCATTGGATTTACTCTAGATCAAAATCTGACCATTGGATTTGAATTTTGTCAAGATCTGATCCGGATCGAAATTTGACTATTGGTTATGAATTTCATCCTGATCGGACCGTGGGATCGCCATATGATGGCAATTGGACCGTCGGACTGATTTACGATCATGATCCCCCATTAGACCGTGATCTAACTATTAGATTGAGTTGATGTCCATAAATGACATTTGTGCACAAGGCGGCGGCATATTTGCAATGAATGGCATCTTTTACAAAGATGATGGTATTTCTGCAATTTCTATGCACATAAGGTATTTTTGCAATAATAGGGACATTTCTGTAATTTCTGAAATTAGCAGGACATTTCTGTAGTTTTCTGACATCAGCAGGGTATTTATGTAATTTTTGAAACATCAGGGTTTTTCTCCAATTATTGTACATTTTTTAAATTTCTGTAAAGTTATAGGTTAATTCTGCAAATTCTGAACATTTTTGAAAATAAGGGCTTTTTCTGTAAACTCTGGACATTTCTGAAAATTACAAGGTTTTTCTGTAATTACATAATACTTCTGAAAATTACACGGTATTTTTTGCAATTACAGAATATTTTTGAAAATTATAGGGACATGTTTACAATAACAATGGCATATTTGCAACATGCCCTTGCTTTGGCTTTCTAAAAAAAGCACAAGTCTTGAGCTCCGCCACACTTAGGCTTCACACTTGCACACACACGTGTCGATCTTCCTAGCACTTGATGTTTGTCTTCCTCCATTGCGTGGTGCTTGTCTTTCCTTCTCAAATGGGCCAAACCGCCCTCCTTTTATACGAGTTGCGGGGGTCTTAGCTGGGGGAGGTTGACATGGGTCAAGTCCCCCCGGTCCCCTGGTTAAGGCCTAATTAATACAAGGAGAATTAATGTGGACTGGGCCTTACCCTTCCCCAGTTAAGGAAGGGGGGAAGATGAGAGAGAGAGAGAGAGAGGGGCTCACAGGTGTGAACTGCGAGCCCTCTCCCCCTGCTTAACCTCTCTTGGTTAATTGGGGGGGTGATTTCTCTAGTTCTTTCCCTTTTCTTTGTTTTAAATGCTGGAGAGAGAGAGAGGGGGGGGGGGAAGAGAGGCCATGAGTGGGGCCTGTGAGCCCTCTTCCCCCTGCTCAACCTCCCCTGGTTAAGCAGGGGGTTCCCCTCCCTTCCTTCTTTTTTTTGTTTTTCCTGTTTCGAAAAAAGCACAGGAGGAGAGAGAGGGGGGTGGGGCCCGCGGCCCTCTCTCAACATCCCTCGGTTAGGCCGGGGTGGGGGGGGTGCCACACGTGGACCCTGGCACCCCTTCAACCACCCCTGGTTAAGTGCGGGAGGGGGGGGGAGCCAGCTGTGTGGGTCCTGCCCCCCTCCCCCGCTTAAAGGAAAAGGGGTGTCGGATGGCCCCTCCCCTCCTTCCTCAGCCTGCATGAAGAGAAGAGAGAGGTGAGAGCGCAGCCCCTGCAGCTGGCCCTAGGTGGGCTTATAAAAAACCCTTTGACCTGTCACTTTATCCTCTTTTTCTTATTGCTCTCTGCTCTGCAGACCAAGGCGCAGTCTGCGGGTGTTTTTGTGAGTTTCTTGTTTTTTTCTCGACGCTGCCCTGCTGTCTGGGAGGCTCTGCACTGGACGCACCACGCCCCGGCACACCTAGGGCGTTCTACAAAGGGGGGAGAGGACTGTTCTTTGCTGGTTTACACAGCGCACATGCGCCATTTTATGTCACCTGTGAGGTGTTTGATGAAATTCTGATATGCAAAACCTGCGGAAATTACACGTGTATTTCCGTCTGACGAAATATCCGGGATGTGCGTATGATCCATATACACAACGGCAATGGTTTTGTACCAATCTTGCATCATTGTAGGGCCAATGTAATTTTTATTTTTCTTAATTAGTAAGAAAAATTATCGGGTTCAACTGCTGCCTAACCTTACATTGAGTCTGCCCTACATCTTCAAATATCTTCTGTTTGTTCATTTTAGCCTTTTCTTTGGCATAACCTATCACCTCGTAAATATATCTCATGTTGGCTTTCTTGCCATTATTTATTATTCTCATTGTCTTCATTTGTGGTTCCAGTACATTGAGAACCATCGCACATTCCTCCAAAAGTTTTGATTTTCAATTAGAGCTTCCACTCTTTTGCCCATTTCTTTGGCATCTATTTTTGCAAGTCCTTTAAACCAAGAATACCAGTCCTTGGATGACTATATAATGTGGTTGTTGATCTTCCCATTGGCATCAAATGATTTTCGCACGATGTTCTCAGACTAGCCATATGTTAGAAAGTTGATCCTAGTCCTTACACATGTAAAGGAATGAATCCTATCATACATGTCCAACATTATTATGCACATTGTTATTTAAAGTCTGTTTTCAAAGATGCCCGTCCATCCATCACATATATTGCGCAACATTTTTCATCCCATGTTCTTCAAACCATTTAGCATGGACCTTCATATCATTGACTTTTTACTGAAGACATGTGTTGTAGATATCATTTGGATTTGGTCCTGCCATCCTTACATCTGCTATGGTTTTGATCATATCCTCAGGAACCTTGGCACTATTAGCCAAAACACCTTTTTAGAAGTACCTTGATGCAACCCTCCATCTTCTTTAGCACATTTTAAGTTGTAGAAGAACCAGACGAGAGAGGGAAGGGCCAAAACACCATTGTAGAAGTACCTTGATGCAACACTCCATATTCTTTAGCACATTTTAAGTTGTAGAAGAACCAGACGAGAGAGGGAAGGAAGGAAAGGCGTAGGGCCACAGCCTTATCTGAACAGGCCTATCCAAGACAGAAAATATATATACGTGAGGGATAATACAACAAATCACATGGGATAGAAATGCCCCTGCCCCAGCGGTCTATGAGAAACACCCTCATAGACCCACCAAACTATGCAATAATTAGATTAAGTATCCCTACATAACAATGACTAAATTACTCTGCACTGCACTCCTCAAGGTGAGCATAGATGCCAATCATGCACAGCTTGGATAGAATGGAGAAGAATTGATCCTTGGAGAACCCTTTAGTGAAGATATCAGACACCTGATCCACAGACCGAACATATGTGAGACAAATCTCTCCAAATCAAGCTTTTCTCAAATGAAATGGCAGTCGATCTCAATATGCTTTGTGCTGTTATGCTGAACTGGATTATTAGTAATGTTGATTGTAGCCTTGTTGTCACAGTAGAGCCTTACAGGAAAATGGATCGGAATAATGAGGTCCTGCAAGAAGAGTTTTAACCACATCTCTGTAACACCTTGAGCCATGGCACGATATTTAGCTTCAACACTAGAAGGGCACACATAGTATGCTTCTTGCTTCGTTAAGTCACAAGATTTCCACCCAGAAAAGTATAATAACTAGTTGTTGACCATTGATTATCAAGAGATCTAGCCCAAGCAGCATCTATGAAGCCTTCAACATTGAGGTGGGCAGCCTTCATATAAAATAGACCCTTGCCAGGACAAGTCTTGATTTAGCACAATATGCTCTCCACAGCTCTCATATGAGGCACCCGGGGAGCATGCATAAACTTACTGGCAATTTTGAAAGTATAGGCAATGTTAGAAACGAGTGAGAGACAAACAGAACAGCCTGCTTACAAGCCGCTGATAGGTACCTTTACTGGTTTTAGATAGAAGGTCGCCAACAAACTCAGAAATCCCATGATTTGCCTTTATAGGAATATGAGTTGGTTTGCAGCCCAGCTTCCCAGTTTCTTGAAGCAAATCTGAGGCATATTTTCTTTGACAAATGTACAACCCATGCTTAGACTTAGCCACCTCAATACCAATAAAATATTAGTCTCCAAGATCTTTAATATCAAATTCTTGGTCAAGATTATCCTTTAATATCTGAATTTCAGCCATAAGATCCCCAGTAATGATCATATCATCGGCATACACAAGCAACACCACAACCCATCCATCAATCCATTTAGTAAAAAGGGTGTGATCAAAATTTCCTTGTGTATAACCAAAACGAATTATTGCTGTCTGAATCTTGTCAAACCAAGCTTGTGGAGACTGTTCGAGCCCATACATAGCCTTCTTCAGCCGACACACACTCTACCTTGCATGAAGTATGGAGCATACATCAGTTTCTGTAAATCACTATTAAGGAAGATATTCTTGGCATGTAATTGAGGAAGTTCCCATGAGAACTAGACAGCAAGGGACAATGCAACTTTCACAAATTTGAGCTTTGCAAGTAGAGCAAAGCCTCTCCATATAATCAGTACCATAGGTTTGGGTAGAACTTGTGGCAACCAGTTGGGCTTTGTACTACTAAGTAGTACTATCAGACTTGTATTTAATGGCATACAGCCATCTGCATCCAACCAAGCTCTTCCTTGGAGGTAATTGCATTGCACTACTTCTCAGGTGTCATTTTGTTGAGTGCCCGCATCTCATCATCCATAGCAGCAACCCACCGTGGATCTTTCACCGCTTCAGCAAAAGAGTTGGGAGCATGATAAGAGAAAATAAAAGACAAGAAAGAACAGTAAGAAGGGGAAAGCCGAGAGTAAGATACCTAATTGGAAATGAGGTTTTTGGTGCAGGTTCTTGAACATTTTCAAATTGCAATGGAAAGCTCAAGATTAGAGGGTGAAGCAAAGACAATAGCAGGAGAAGGACCGGAAATTTTAGCAGCTTCGTAGGGTGGCAAATCCGTGAGAGGCTTGTTCTTGTGCCAGGTATGCCTGGGACAAGTAAGCTAGTCCGGTGTAGGCGTACTCCTAGAACCATGTCTGGCATTAGAAGTCATGTCAACAAGGGGAAGAGGAATGGATACAGTGGGAGGCAGATACAGAACAAGAGAGGTGTCCATTCCTGAACTGAGATTGGGATGAAAGTAAGACTTGTGACTCAAAAAATATAACATCCTTAAGGATGTACCTGCACTCAATCTTGGGGTTAAAACATTTGTACCCCTTCTGAGTGGGAGACCCCAAGAAGATGCCACAAATGGCTCTAGGCTCTAGTTTTGTAGAACGAGGGCTAAGAGAATGAATGAAGTAGAGACATCCAGAAACACGAAGAGCAAAAGAAAGCAAGAGATGTTATGGATGAAGGACCCGAAGAGGAGACAAATACCCTTGTGTTTGAGATGGCATCCGATTAATAACATAAGAGGCAATCAAAACAACATCAGCTCGAAACTTCTTAGGCTGTTGACGTTGCAAGAGGAGCTCGAGAGGTATCTAGTAAATGTCTATTTTTCCTTTCAGCCATCCCATTTTGTTGGGGTGAATAAGCAAAGGAGGATTCATGGATGATATCCTCATCTTTCAAAAATATATTAAGAGTCCTCTAGAAATATTTTTTAGCATTGTTAGGTTGGAACACTGTAACTTGCCTCTCAAATTGAGTGTCAACCATCTTATAAGACAATCTGAGAAACTTCCTCATGTGCAGGCCGACCTAGGCTGTCATGTGGACCATGATAAATACAGGATGCATGGCCCAAATCATAACTATGGGCTCTGATACCATAATAGAGTTATTGAGTCATCCAACTCAAAACCTTAAGGTGTTGAATGGAGAGGGCTCCACTATTACAATGCACATTATAATTTTGTCCCTTTCCAATATGGGACCATTCTAACAAAAGTTCTTGAATGCAACTGTGATGGATGGATGCAAGCTCCTCATTGCACAGTGTACCAAGGGGCCCACTAGGGTTATCATCCTTGGTCAGGTCATGGATCAAATTGTGTTAACCGTCCTTGGTTGGATACACTACATTGACTAAATGTTTCTTCCGTAAAGGATCTTGACTTTCTTTAAATGAATGGTGCATGCTGTCTTTAAATTAGGAATATGAAAAGTGAAAAGCATAATTTGGAGTCCTCCGGGCCAGGAAAATCAATTATTGTAAATAATCTTCTGTCAGAGAATTGAACCCAAACCTTATTAAATTAATGGATGTCGCCGCTGGTCCTTATTTTGCTAGAAGATCATATGCTTAAAGCAATCCGTATGTTGAACCAAATCGCCTATCGGGTTGGCTTCATGCCAAAAAGTAACCTAAGTTGCAAGAAATTCTCTATTTCTGCCTTAAATGAAGAAGGAACAGAACAAAACGAGATGATTTTCCAGGCTAGGACGTGCTCCTCTAAGCTCTTTACCAGTGAACTGAATAAGCCGTACCTAGATTGATTAAAAAATAGCGAGATGTGACCCTACGGTCTCTCTTGCTGCTCAACTTAAAGACAAACGAAAGCCTGAAGGAAGGTGGCATTCTACAAAACCACTATGGGTTGCATTTGTTAGTAGATCCCCGCTCCGTGTCATTTTTAAGGGGAAGCTATTGACCTACGCCCAAGAATCAAGTAAGGCGGGGACCTTTTACAGCTCACGCTTGCGCTCTTTCTTGGCTCGGTAAACCTACCAGCGAGGCGCCCCTCCATATGTGGCTTCGCGCTATAATTTTTGTAAGTTTTTCCTCCATATGTGGCTTAGTGCTATAATTTTGTAAGTTTTAAAATTATAGTTAGATAGGACATATTTAAAATTGCTAAATTAAGAGAAAGGAAAACTAGAGATTTAGATCATGTTCGGTGCATTAAAGGTGAAGATCAAAGGGTTTTAACTAAGGATCTTGAGATTAAAGGGAGGTGGCATAGCTATTTTCAGAAGTTACTTAATGGAGATTCCGTCAAGGATTTATCTTTAGAAGGTACCCAAGAGTCCACAATATTTGATACATATCAATATTTCAGGCGTATTAAGATGTCAGAAGTGGATGATGCTTTAAGGAAAATGAAAGTGGGCAAGGCCTTAGGACTAGATGGTTTACCTATTGAAGTATGGAAAGGCCTAGGAGATATTGGTATTCAATGGCTAACTAAATTTTTTAATAGAATTTTAAAGGAACGGAGAATACCAGAAGTTTGGAGAAAAAGTGTTGTAGTTCCTTTCTATAAAAACAAAGGAGATATTCAAAGTTGTAATAATTATCGTGGAATTAAGTTTATGAGTCATACTATGAAACTTTGGGAAAGAGTAATTGAAAAACGCCTCCGTTGTATGACTACTGTATCGGAAAATCAGTTTGGTTTTATGCCAAATAGATCTACTACAGAAGCTATTTTCTTACTACAGCAGCTAATGGAGAAGTATAGAGAGATGAGAAAAGATTTGTATATAGTTTTTCTTGATTTAGAGAAGGCGTACGATCGAGTACCGAGAGAATTGATTTGGTGGACATTAAGAAAGAAAGGAATCTCTCAAGGATATGTCGATTTGATTAAGGATATGTACGGCGGTGCTATTACCAGTGTTCGAACTATTGCTGGGGAGACTGCTGAATTTTCCGTTTCTATAGGTTTGCATCAAGGTTCTGCACTAAGTCCGTATCTCTTTGCCTTAGTTCTGGATGAAGTAACTAAACAATTGCATGAGGATATCCCTTGGTGTATGCTTTTTGCAGACGATATTGTTTTAATTGATGAGAGTATTGATGCTCTAAATGCTAAGTTAGAGCGTTGGAGACTTGCCTTGGAGTCTAAAGGTTTTAAAATTAGTAGGAGCAAGTCAGAATTTATGCACTGTAATTTTAGTAATGGGAGAGTGGTTCAGGAAGACATGGTTCTAATTGATGGACATAACATTCCGAAGAGTAGTAGCTTTCGATACTTAGGGTCTATCATACAAGAGAATGGGGAGATTTATGATGACGTTACACATAGGATTAAGGCAGGTTGGTTAAGATGGAGAAGTGCATCAGGTGTCCTTTGTGATCGTCGTATGCCTGTGAAACTCAAAGGGAGGTTTTATAGAACGGCTGTGAGACCTGCTCTGTTATATGGTACCGAGTGTTGGGCAGTACGAAAGGAACACATCCACAAAATGTGTGTAGCAGAGATGAGGATGTTGAGATGGATGTGTGGCAAGACTAAGAAAGACAAGATTAGGAATGAGCGCATCCGTAAGGACTTAGGGATAGCTCCAATTGATAGTAAAATGAGAGAAAATAGACTCAGGTGGTTTGGACATGTGTTTCGTCGCCCTAACTCAGCGCCGGTTAAAAGATGTGATCAAATCTTAGTGGATGTTAGTAGAAGAGCTCGAGGAAGGCCTAAAATGAGATGGTGCGATGTTATTAGGAAGGACATTAGTTCCTTGAGTTTAAATATGAATATTGCACTTGATAGAAATCTTTGGCGGAACAGGATTCATGTAGTCGACCCCAATTAATTGGGACAAGACTCTGATGATGATGATGATGATGATGATGATGATGATGATGATAGATCATTGTCCAGGACTTCAATGGTGTCAGACAGATGAGTCGAGTCTTCTTATTTATTCCTTCCTCTCATCATTTTTTATGTTGTCTACATCTCTTTTGGCTTCAATGCTTCTTGAATTGGGGTTTAAATCTCCATAGGGAAATCTTGCAGGATTGCCCATTTCCCTTGTCGCTCACAAGCTACTGCTTCAACCGGAAGGCACCACCAGAAAGGATATTCTTGCAGTAGCTTTCAGCTGTTGTATGTCTATGGATATTAGTGCGTGTATGATCGGTCACTACAGGAGGTGGCTGATAAGGCATTGTGGTGTGCCAATGCCTTCACTACAAACTATAGTACATGATGTCTCCGTGCACAGCAAGAAAATGCCAGATGGGCAGCCAGGCCATAACATCATACAACAGAGGGCAGGTGTGTAATAGTGCACACAACAAAGGGAGGGAATGTACAAAGTGTGAGGGGACTGTTCATAATGTCTGAGATGGTGCAGAGTGATCATAGTTGCAATTGCAAGTTCACAGCAATCGACCAGATCACCATTGGTGAATTGTGGAGATTCAGCTTTGAGAGAGTGATAATAGAGTGAGAATGAAAGATAATTAGAGGGGAGAAATAGGGAATTGGGGAGGGGGGTGGGGTCCCAGCTGTTGCCATCCATTTTACTACAGCTGGTAGCATTCCCGATGGCTACATAGCTATCTATTCCCAACCAATTTGGGGCCATCCGGTCCAAGTCGAACCCTTGATTCCTTGGTTGCATGGCCTTGAAATGCGCTGAGACAAGTTAGTTCCAGTCTGTTCTAGGAGCTATGTTACTCTATATATCTTGGGAATTTATTGAAGACTCTTAGAGTCCATGAAGGTATTCTCAAAGTCTATTTATATCAGGTAGAAACCTTTGGATTCTGCAGATATTCACATGAAAACATATTCTGTCAAAGTGAAACCCAGCCTTCAATTAATAAAACTGTTTGGGAAGCATTTTGGTCCATGCAAAACCTAAACTAATCCCTCCCAACCCCACCTAAATGGTATATTCCGAAAAAGACATCACCTAAGTGAAGGAAAAATTATAGCAAAAACAAAGTATAGATGATAGTCTGTGGTGAGGACACCAGAGCACGAGTACGGCCCGACTCAGTGAGCCGTCGGTACCGGACCCGCAGTACGACTCGGTCGACGTCGACATCGTTATGGTTGGGCGACGACGTGAAGCTTCCATTAGAGTCTTGACATTTTTGTATTTATTTTGAGAGTATTGTATTTGTACTTTTACATTTGGTGTGTTTAATTAGGCTAAGTTAGTGGGTTTGTTTGTAAAATAACCACTTGGGCCCGGAGGGACCCCACCCTCTCTCCCATTGGGCCACGTGGCTGCTAGGGACCATGAGGGTTGGCCCATAGTCCACCTTGGACTTGGACCATTGGACCAAGGAGACAAAGGAAAAGGAAATTCAAGATTCCCCTCCTTGTCCCCCATGCTTGTCCCCCTTGTCTCCCATGCTTGTCCCCCATAAGTCACATTTCCCTATTATACCCTCCCACCTACCCTTGACCAAGGTTAGTTGTTGTCTTTTGGTCTAGATCTAGGGTTTTCATATTTATAGTCTCTTGTTGTATTTTGGGTGGAACTAATGAAGAAATTGAAGTGAAATGCATTTTGGCACCCCCTCTCCCTCTTGTGTTCTTGAAGTTCTTCCCTCTCCCACCTCCAATCCCTCTAGATCTGAGTCTTAGATCTGATATCTCCCCCCCAAATCCCTTCTTTTTCTCTTCCAATACCTTCTGGGATCGTCCATCGCCGCCGCCGCCGCCGCCGCCACCGGAGCTACCAGCAGGCCGCCACAGCCCCTCCTCCGAGCTGCTGCCCTGGGCTGCGACCTGCAAACCAGAAGCTTGAAGACGACTTGAGATCTCTTGATCCAACCGTTGGATCGAGCTGATTTTTGGAGGGTAGGTCTCCCCATGTCTGCCCTAGTTCCAGTTAAAATTTCATGAAGATCAGAGCCCGTTTGCCCCACTTCCAAGCTTTCTGTTCAGACCCCTATCTGTCTGCCCTAGGTTCAGTCCGCGGGATAGGTGCTGGCATTTGATTTTTTCCACCCATCAAATGGAGTCCAAATCAAGCAAAAGACCTATGTGCGTTTTCCTAACCCTCCCCTCTACCCACCATAAAAATCCCAGGTCCTAGATCCGCCGTTTGATCCCCGGTCAAAGCTCAAGAACAGGAGGCTTTGCTTCTGTCCCTGAGATCGGTCTGTCCGAACCAGAAAAAGAGCGGTGGAACAGTCATTTTCATTTTCAATCCGACCGTTGGATGGGTCTGATTTTCATGTATGTTGAAGATCTCTGAGTCCTCTCTCCAACGGCGCTAACCACGCTTCGATCCAATCCCGGATCTGCTCGTGGCGTCCGTTTTCGTGGAGGCGCGCCGATCTGGCCAGAAAAGGGCTGCGAGACAGCCTTGGGGGGTTAATTCCCAATAAATTCCCCGGGCCACCGTCGGCGACCGCCGCTCCCGGGGACCGACCCGGGACACCCCAGCAGCGACCCCCTCTGGTCGCCACCGCCAGAAGACGCCAAGAAGCCGCTGCCCCAGTAGCCGGGCCCACTTGGAGCCTTGTGGGCCCCACATTGAGTGCCACCGCCGCACTGTCCGGAACCACCAATTGCAGCCCGCCAACCCCTGGAACGGCGCTCCCGGATCGCTGTTGTGGCCTTTTACCTCCCTGCGTGGAGTGGGCCTTAGTTCTTTATTGCTGTAATTAAGTTAGTTTGTACCGGGAGTGACGGTCCACGGCCGGGACGTCTTCGCCACGCCGTGAGCGTGGAGGTACACCCGCCGCCCAGTAGTTTAGTTTGCTTATTTAGTATGCAATCTACTGCCGCTGCATGTGTGTATTTACTTTCCTAGCTAGATATATTTTTGTCACCGCTGTGAGTGTGAGAACGAGAACCTGTCCCGTGACTCATTCCGGGCACGAGAGTGAGTTGACTACCCCAGTCTCAAAGCCGGTTTCTCAACCGTGCACGATCGTCACGTTTCCCTCGATGGGGCCGACTGTGAGTAGCGCTTCTTATTTGGGACTAGTTCACCTCTTCTGGAGCTCGTTCGGTGCCGCGTCTTAGTGTGTTGCTGGTCGCGTCGTCTGTCTAGCCGAGTCTCGTAGTCGTCCCGCGTCAAATTGGTATCAGAGCCAAGTTGAGTCTAGGGTAGTCTTGTTTAAAAACACAAAAAAAAGAGTCATTTAAGTCAAAGGTCCTCAACTTGCATCGGTCCATCCATATAGGTCTAGTGAGTCACCCTTAGTTCTCTTTAGGCCTCACTGCATGCCCACCCGTGGAGGTGCCCAGTACCATCGCCCTGACACTATGGGTGAACACCGAGGTGCCAACCCGGGAGGCCGTTCCCTGGAGGACATGATAGCTCTACTCATGGAGCGCATGGATAGGTCCGAGCAAACTCTTAGGGAGCATACCGAGCGTATGGAGAGCCGATTCAAAGCCATGGAGGACCGCGCCGAGGCTTCTGACCGATCTGTCCAAGGATTGGTTGGAAGGTTAGAGAGTGTGGAGAGAACCCCTCGCCGAGACCTACCCGGCATTCTCCCGGCCCCGCAGGCACATGCTGCCCAGCCCGTAGCTGCTGCCCAGCTCGCACCACCTCGGGCTGAGGAGCAACGGCAACGTGCCCCCCATTTTGAGGACTACGAGTCCGACAACGATTACGAGGGAAATGGCCGGCGCCGGCATGGTCACCGACCACATAGGGATGATGAGGACGAACGGATCCTCAAGACCGTCCGTGTGGACCCTCCCACGTTTGATGGGTCCAAGCCTTTAGAACCCAAGATCTACCTTGATTGGGAGGCTAGCATGGACCGGTACTTTGAGTGGTTCGAGATGACGGACCACCGGAGGGTTAGGTATGCCAAGATGAAGCTATTGGGGCAAGCACAGACTTACTGGAGCAATGTAGAGAGCTTGCTCTTTCAGCGTCATGAGCCTCAGATAGGTTCTTGGGATGAGATGAAGGACAAGCTTAGGCGTAAGTACCTTCCTGCCACGTACCGTCAGCGACTTATTGATAGGTGGCAGAGTCTCACCCAAGGGGACCGATCCGTGTCAGACTACATCGCGGAGTTTGACGAGTACTTTTTGCGATGTGGCGTTACGGAGGAGAGCACCATGCCTGTATCGCGCTTCCGTCGTGGTTTGCGGCCCCACTACCAATATGAATTATTTCGCCGCAATGTTACCACCTTGGAAGACGCATACCAGGTTGCTCTAGAGTTGGAGCAGTTCGAGGCGGAGTTCGCTCCCGTCCAGCGCCCGGGGTTCACTTATCAGCGTGGGACCGACCCTCGTACCACGCCTACCTCCTATAGCCGGTTTCCGGTGGCCCGTCCCCCGGAACCCCCTCGACAGGACCCCACTGTTCCTAGGCTCCGCACGTTCCCACCAAGGGACCCTCCCCCTCGCCCGCAGGCACCCATCCCCGCCCCTCGGCCTTATCAGCCCGCCGTACCAGCTCGGCCTCTTCTTCCTACACCCCCAGTCCATCGAGAGGACAAGGGTAAGGGGCCCATGATGGGTGGAACATCTCAGGGAAATGGGACACGAGACCGTTGCTACACTTGTGGTGGAGTTGGCCACTTTGCCAGCAAGTGTCCCACCCGAGGAGCACTTGTTATTGCCGACACACCGGCCCGTGACCCCACGCCTGAGTTGGTGCCAGTTAGCTACGAGCCGGACCAAGAATTGGCCGAGGAATTCTTTGACGAGTTATTGGAGGGCGAGCAGGTTGACATCCCTGGTACCTCGTATCAGGATGACGTACATTTGGGTGTAGTAAGGTGCATCCTTACCCAGCCTCAGGTGAGCGATGACTGGCGTCGCACCACCATATTCCACACATTTTGTAGGCTGGAAGGGAAAGCCTGCAAGGTGATTATAGATAGCGGGAGTTGCATCAACGCTATCTCCACAGGCACCGTCAAGCGCCTTGGTTTGACACCCGTGGATCACCCTGCACCTTACAGAGTTTCTTGGGTGGATTCCACTTCCATCCCGGTCAGACTGCGGTGTCTGGTGCCGCTGCAGTTCCAGGCGTACCATGATGCGATCTGGTGTGATGTACTACCTATGGAGGTGGGTAGTATCATCCTTGGTAGGCCTTGGCTCTTTGACCGAGATGCCACCCTTCATGGCAGGTCGAACACTTGCACCTTCGACCATGATGGCCATAGGATTACCCTCCACCCAGTCCAGCCGAAGGACCCATCTATCCGCGGACCAGCAGGCCCCAGCACTACGACCACTTCTGGTCAGGGGAAGGCCGGTCCCCCCACTTTGTCCTCGGCACAGGCATCCACCTCTTCGACTGCTCCTAGCAGAGTGGACCCTCCACCCAGGAGGTTGATGATGATTAGTCCGAGAGAGATGGAGCAGGAGGTGACCGGGGGTAACCCCATTCTAGCTGTCGTTGTCAGGGGCATAGAGGATGTCGCCCCTAGGTCTGAGGATGAGCATCCCCTAGAGATAGCCGCAATATTGCGGGAATTTTCTGATGTCTTCCCCGAAGACCTCCCTGGAGGCCTTCCACCTATGAGGGATATCCAGCATGAGATCGACCTGGTCCCGGGCTCATCTTTACCGAACCTTCCCCATTATAGGATGAGTCCCACGGACCATGCCGAGCTACAGCGGCAGGTCGAGGAGTTGATGAGTCGGGGATCTCTTCGGGACAGCAAGAGCCCTTGCGCTGTTCCCGCATTATTGGCCCCGAAGAAAGATGGCACATGGAGGATGTGCATTGATAGCCGTGCAATCAACAAGATCACGGTGAAGTATCATTTTCCCATTCCCCGACTGGATGATTTGCTTGATATGATGTCGGGAGCCACTATCTTCTCAAAGATAGACCTTCGTAGTGGCTATCACCAGGTGCGGATCAGGCCTGGGGATGAATGGAAGACCGCATTCAAGACCAAGGATGGTCTTTATGAGTGGTTGGTTATGCCCTTTGGGCTTTCCAACGCCCCTAGCACCTTCATGCGGTTGATGACCCAAGTCTTACGCCCTATGATTGGGGTCTTCTTGGTCGTCTACTTTGATGACATTCTTATCTACAGCCGCACTAGGGAGGATCACTTAGACCATCTTAGGCAGGTCTGCATTGTCTTGAGGCGTGAGACTTTATACGCCAACCCGAAGAAATGTGCTTTCATGTCTGATCATATCACTTTCCTCGGGTTTATTGTGTCGAGAGATGGAGTCTCCGCTGATCCGGAGAAGATTAGGGCCATCCAGGAGTGGCCCGAGCCCCGCACACTCCACGATGTTCGGAGTTTCCATGGCCTAGCAACGTTCTACCGTCGCTTCATTCGTGGCTTTAGTTCTATCACTGCCCCAATCACTGATTGCATAAAGAAGGGGGCATTTGTATGGACCAAAGCCGCAGTCACAGCATTCCAGGACATCAAGGAGCGTATGACCCAGGCACCTGTCCTTGCACTTCCTGATTTTTCTAAGGTGTTTGAGGTCACATGTGACGCGTCTGGGGTAGGCATTGGTGGGGTGTTGAGTCAGGAGTCCCACCCCATTGCATTCTTTAGCGAGAAGCTTAACGATGCCAAACTGCGCTATTCCACTTATGATAAAGAATTTTACGCAGTTGTCCAGGCATTGAGGTATTGGAGGCATTATCTGTTGCACCAGGAGTTTGTCCTCTTTTCTGATCATGAGGCCTTACGGTTCCTCCATACCCAGAAAAAGCTGAACGCTCGTCACAGTCGTTGGGTGGAATATCTCCAGGAGTACACCTTTGTGCTTAAGCACAAGGCAGGGGCAGAGAACAAGGTGGCCGACGCACTGAGTCGTCGGGTGATGATGTTGACCACCATGAGTGTGGAGGTGGTGGGGCTAGAGAGGCTGAAGGACGCTTATGTTGACTGTCCGGACTTTGGTCCGATCTATGCCGTCCTTCAGGCTGGTCCCTCACGCGATTATAGCGAGTTTGTGCTACAGGAGGGTCACCTATTCCGGGGTGACAAGTTGTGCATCCCACGGACTTCTGTTCGTGACTTTCTTACGTGGGAGATGCATGCAGGAGGTCTTGCTGGCCACTTTGGTCGGAACAAGACCATAGAGGCGGTTGAGCATCGATTCTATTGGCCTAGCCTAAAGAGGGATGTTGCTCGTATTGTGGCCCAATGCCGCACTTGTGCTATGGCCAAACAAAGGAAGCAAAGTACCGGCCTCTATACCCCCCTTCCCGTCCCGGATAGTCCATGGCAGGACATTAGCATGGACTTTGTGTTAGGATTGCCCCGCACCCTCCGAAAGCATGACTCGATCTTTGTGGTTGTCGACCGGTTTTCTAAGATGGCATTATTCATCCCATGCTCCAAAACCTCGGATGCCTCTAGAGTTGCCCGTCTATTCTTTTCACATTGTGTCTCCAGGTTCGGACTCCCACGCACTATAGTGTCCGATAGGGATGTGCGCTTCACTAGCTATTTCTGGAAGACCTTATGGCACATGATGGGCACCCAATTGAAATTCTCCACTGCATATCACCCCCAGACCGATGGTCAGACTGAGGTTGTCAATAGAAGTTTGGGGGATCTTCTTAGGTGTCTTGTCCGAGATCGAGTCGGGGATTGGGATTTGGTCTTACCCTTGGCCGAGTTCGCCTATAATGATTCGGTCAATAGGTCTACAGGTATGAGCCCCTTCGAGATTGTCACTGGCCGTAGACCTAGGAGACCCATAGACCTAGTCCCATCTCCCATCCAGTCCCGTGTGTCTGAGTCAGCCGAGTCTTTTGCTAGCCATATTAGACAGTTGCATGAGCATATTCGTCGTCACATTGAGTCCAGCAACGCACGATACAAAGAATTGGCTGACGCCCATAGGCACCACCGTGAGTTTCAGGAGGGCGATTCTGTCATGATCAGGGTCAGACCTGAACGGTTTCCCTCAGGAGCCGTGAAGAAGTTGCATGCTCGCGGTGCCGGTCCCTTTCGGGTAGTGAGGCGAGTCGGATCGAATGCATATGTTGTGGACTTGCCAGAGGATTACGGGATCAGCTCGACTTTCAACGTCTCGGATCTCGTCGCTTATAGGGACCCAGCGGTGATACCCAGTGAGCCCTTTGAGCCGTCTCCACCCATTGCGAGTGACACCACCCTAGAGTGTCCACCTCCAGCCTTGTTACCTCAGCAGCGAGAGCAGATAGAATGTATACTAGATGAGCAGGTGACGACTACTCGAGGCGGAATGTACCAGCGCTACTTGGTGCGTTGGAAGGGACGGCCCGCGTCCGATGACACCTGGATCACCCGGGCAGAGCTACAGAGGATAGATCCAGATCTGCTGGATCGGTACCAGAGCGACCTGGACCCTTACTCGACGGGGTCGAGCTTCTCCCACCCGGGGAGAATTGGTGAGGACACCAGAGCACGAGTACGGCCCGACTCAGTGAGCCGTCGGTACCGGACCCGCAGTACGACTCGGTCGACGTCGACATCGTTATGGTTGGGCGACGACGTGAAGCTTCCATTAGAGTCTTGACATTTTTGTATTTATTTTGAGAGTATTGTATTTGTACTTTTACATTTGGTGTGTTTAATTAGGCTAAGTTAGTGGGTTTGTTTGTAAAATAACCACTTGGGCCCGGAGGGACCCCACCCTCTCTCCCATTGGGCCACGTGGCTGCTAGGGACCATGAGGGTTGGCCCATAGTCCACCTTGGACTTGGACCATTGGACCAAGGAGACAAAGGAAAAGGAAATTCAAGATTCCCCTCCTTGTCCCCCATGCTTGTCCCCCTTGTCTCCCATGCTTGTCCCCCATAAGTCACATTTCCCTATTATACCCTCCCACCTACCCTTGACCAAGGTTAGTTGTTGTCTTTTGGTCTAGATCTAGGGTTTTCATATTTATAGTCTCTTGTTGTATTTTGGGTGGAACTAATGAAGAAATTGAAGTGAAATGCATTTTGGCACCCCCTCTCCCTCTTGTGTTCTTGAAGTTCTTCCCTCTCCCACCTCTAATCCCTCTAGATCTGAGTCTTAGATCTGATATCTCCCCCCCAAATCCCTTCTTTTTCTCTTCCAATACCTGCTGGGATCGTCCATCGCCGCCGCCGCCGCCACCGGAGCTACCAGCAGGCCGCCACAGCCCCTCCTCCGAGCTGCTGCCCTGGGCTGCGACCTGCAAACCAGAAGCTTGAAGACGACGTGAGATCTCTTGATCCAACCGTTGGATCGAGCTGATTTTTGGAGGGTAGGTCTCCCCATGTCTGCCCTAGTTCCAGTTAAAATTTCATGAAGATCAGAGCCCGTTTGCCCCACTTCCAAGCTTGCTGTTCAGACCCCTGTCTGTCTGCCCTAGGTTCAGTCCGCGGGATAGGTGCTGGCATTTGATTTTTCCCACCCATCAAATGGAGTCCAAATCAAGCAAAAGACCTATGTGCGTTTTCCTAACCCTCCCCTCTACCCACCATAAAAATCCCAGGTCCTAGATCCGCCGTTTGATCCCCGGTCAAAGCTCAAGAACAGGAGGCTTTGCTTCTGTCCCTGAGATCGGTCTGTCCGAACCAGAAAAAGAGCGGTGGAACAGTCATTTTCATTTTCAATCCGACCGTTGGATGGGTCTGATTTTCATGTATGTTGAAGATCTCTGAGTCCTCTCTCCAACGGCGCTAACCACGCTTCGATCCAATCCCGGATCTGCTCGTGGCGTCCGTTTTCGTGGAGGCGCGCCGATCTGGCCAGAAAAGGGCTGCGAGACAGCCTTGGGGGGTTAATTCCCAATAAATTCCCCGGGCCACCGTCGGCGACCGCCGCTCCCGGGGACCGACCCGGGACACCCCAGCAGCGACCCCCTCTGGTCGCCACCGCCAGAAGACGCCAAGAAGCCGCTGCCCCAGTAGCCGGGCCCACTTGGAGCCTTGTGGGCCCCACATTGAGTGCCACCGCCGCACTGTCCGGAACCACCAATTGCAGCCCGCCAACCCCTGGAACGGCGCTCCCGGATCGCTGTTGTGGCCTTTTACCTCCCTGCGTGGAGTGGGCCTTAGTTCTTTATTGCTGTAATTAAGTTAGTTTGTACCGGGAGTGACGGTCCACGGCCGGGACGTCTTCGCCACGCCGTGAGCGTGGAGGTACACCCGCCGCCCAGTAGTTTAGTTTGCTTATTTAGTATGCAATCTACTGCCGCTGCATGTGTGTATTTACTTTCCTAGCTAGATATATTTTTGTCACCGCTGTGAGTGTGAGAACGAGAACCTGTCCCGTGACTCATTCCGGGCACGAGAGTGAGTTGACTACCCCAGTCTCAAAGCCGGTTTCTCAACCGTGCACGATCGTCACGTTTCCCTCGATGGGGCCGACTGTGAGTAGCGCTTCTTATTTGGGACTAGTTCACCTCTTCTGGAGCTCGTTCGGTGCCGCGTCTTAGTGTGTTGCTGGTCACGTCGTCTGTCTAGCCGAGTCTCGTAGTCGTCCCGCGTCAGTCTGATTTGCTGACATACCCAGATTTGCCCAAACTGACTGTAAATACAACTCCACCCAATTTATCCATTTTGGATTGGAAGATGTTTTAGGGACTTCAGAATTGAAACTGACTCTCGGCATTTATTCTTTTAAAATCAATCTGACTTCTGTCAAAGTAAATTAACTTGTTGAACTATGCTATGGATGTTTACTTGTGTGACACCTAAGTACTCGCCCATCCAATCTATTGGTCCACTGGTTATAGGGCAGTTGATGGGCAGGGCCGGGCCAAGCCCAGCTTTGGCTCGATTGAGGCCGCATTAGTCTATTTATGCCCGGCCTCCCCCCTCCCCCCCCAAACATCCACCCAAAATGTTCTATTTTGTAGTCTATATTTGTGGGTTGTCAATGGGCTGTGAGATGGTTCAACCATGTCTAAGACCAATGGGTCAAGTTGGGCCAAATTTGTCCAAGACCCGATTAAGGCCCACCTTGTAATAAAAATGTAGGGTCACCATTGGGTTGGGCCAGCTCACAGGCTTTTGAGCCGGGCCAGTCACGGGCTGAGTCACGTGCCAGCATTTTGGGCCTGCTGGCCCGGCCCAATGACAGCCTTAATTAGTTATGCTTTGCTTTCTCCTATTTTGGTGGGTTTTTTTGCGCATGTAGATGACTTTTGTTTTCCCCCTTGTATGCTATTATGACAATATAAAAACATGACAGAAAGCACCAGGCATGCCCTCTTTACATCTTCCATATTATTTAAATGTGATTTATATGGATCAGTACCCAAGTCACCCTTTTTACTTGAATGGATATTCTTTCACAAAATCTTAAACAACCATGATGTTGTGCACAGGAGGAGAGATTCCAATAGTGCAGTCACTGCTAGAAGAGCTTCCAGGCCAATTCTTGACATACATGAGGAGCAGGGATATAAAACCACTTTTCGCCCAGGGTGCAGAGTCTTCTACTTGAAAGGCAGTAGCTGTACAGTTTTCTCTTTTGGAAGGTTAAGATGAACTGTACAGTTGACTGGCTGATACCCCAATCCCATTGTGCATGTATAGGGATTTAGCTTTTAGTGCTATGGACATCAGGAACGGTTCTTTACAAATGACATGTTTTCTGGCCTTGATATGTGGATGCCAGTAAGCCGGATTTCAGAAAGTTAAAGTTTACTCTTCCTTTATATATATTTTCCTCATGATATACTTTCAATCCCATCATTTGACTTAAGAGATGCTTGGAAATCCTGGAGGTGTGAGGCTTGCGTGGCCTCTTGTTACCACTGTTATGTCTGATGGTTTGATCTGGAAACCGCTGTTTATTTATGCCTATTTAGGTTGGTAATTTATCGACTTTGTTTACAAAGCAATCATTTCTGCTGTGGCCGAAATGGTTAGCTACTCAGGTCAGGTGAATGGAAATGGAGGCGCATCTACTTGCCGTTTACTTTGGCGTTCCAGTTTCTATACTCAATCCCGGGTTCTCTCGTCCTTTGTTGGGTTGGCGTGTGTGATCGAAGTTGCCGATTAAACGCCGTTATATGAGCTCTGAAGTATGAAGGGTCTCGTCCACAGTTGTTGTTAGACATTTCTGTTTGCTGTGTTGAGCTCAAACCGGTGGAAATTGCAGCAAAGTTTAACATTCTTTAAAAGGGTTTTTTAGTAGTTGCCCTCCATATTCTTTTGAAATTAGGAATGGTGGTTTCTTTACTAATTTCAAAAGAACATATTGGGGTAAATATTAAAAAAAAATCTTCTTTAAATCAGGGTTTGCCGTCTCGACCGACCCGCCCGTCTCAGTCACGGGTTGGGACGGGTTGGGTCGGTCTCGACTCGGTTCATCTCGATCTATCTCGTTCCAAGTGTGGATAAAAAAAGTTATATATATATATATAATAATAGAATAAAATAAAAAAGATATTATATATATAATATAATATAATATTAAATTAATGGGGTGACTCGGTGATGACTCACGACTCGAGCGTCTCGTCCACAGTCTCAGGTCGGGTCGTGCTAGTCGGGACGATTCGCATCGGGTCGGCAAATTTAATTTTAAATGGGCCTACTCTCTCTCACCGAGTCGCGTTTGAAAAATGTAACTGCAAAAAAATTATGGAACAATCTTAGGATAAACGTTGTTGAAGAGTCTAAAATTTAGCATATTTATTTTTACAAGTAAATGATACTTTGATCATAATTATTGTGTGTTTCTATTTTCTGGGGTGCCTACATGCGCTCGCACGATGCAGTGTACGCAGAGATTATTTCTCACCCTCGTCGACTAACCCATCATTTAGAAATTTTAGTAGTGAAATACTCGGCATGTGCTCATTTCTTTTACTTTGTATTTGCAAACAAGCAGTCAGTGACTCAGTAGCGTATGACTTGGCTAGGTTGACCGTCTTCTCAAAGTGTTCAACAGCGAACAACATGGTTTTCAGTGTTAAGGTCTCTTTTGATAATAGGGTGGGGGTAAATTAATTGACTTCGAAGGGTCGATTAAGTCACCTGAGATCGATTATCACGGATGAATGTGAGGGGGAGGCGAGGCTCGCGAGATATTTCTCTCTCATCGATTGCGCGACTTGACCGACAACTCCGCAAACAAACTCGCCCTAAGAGAACAAAAGTATCACTGGCTTTGCATTTCAAAGTTGATGTCCCATTGAAACTTGAAAGCTGGTTTGGGAAGGAATCATGATTACTTTTGAGGAAACCCTAAACCGTGATTTTATAATTAAAGGGTCGCTTTGTTATCGGAACTGTCGGGGATTAACGTAACCGGTGAGAGAGAAATTTTTTAGGACTCGGACTCTTCCCTCGCACACATAAATACTAATTGAGATCGATTAACGCAACCGACATAGGCCCGATTAGCAAACAGGGTCAAAGAGATTTGATATGCGATGGATACCTGACTTGTAAATCTGATCCACACTTAAATGTTGTAAATCGATGCCCCGCTAACCTGCGTCAGCCAGAGGTGATATGGACGGTGAGTAAACATCGTGGATCCCCACGTCACATCACATCCACGTCACATCAAAATTGTGATGTAATCCGAATCATTTAATTCTGATTCTTCTTTTGGTCGCGAAAGAGTACAAGTCATTTCAATTTATTTTTTTTCACTCGGTGAGAAAAAAAGAGCTATAATTAGTTCAAATGACCCATCCCATCAATAAAATTAATTAATATTTATTAAGGTCGAATTGATTCGGATGGTGGGAGTGAATTTTAAAATTGTAATAATTTTGAATTTATTAAAATATGCTAACGGGAGTTCTATGAATCTGATCTTCCACAAGCGGCACACAGGCCAAGGCAGAATGCCCACATCAGTGGGAGCCCTAGCCAATGGGCAAATGCCACCTGTCACCAATGCAACAAATTTCAGACAGCCCCTCTCCCTACCCGACTCGGTGCGACCGTTCCCCTTCCCGTGTCCCCCGTCCGCTGTCCGTTGGGGCTCCTCCTAATCGCCTCCCGGCTCCCTCCCTCCCCTAAGCTTCTTTTTTTTCAAAGAAGAGGGGAAAAATCGCAGCAGCGAAAGGAAAGGGAAATGGCGGCTTCCTCGCCCCCTCCGACCCCCAGATCTTACCCCCCACCTCCTTCTTCTCCTTCTTCAGGTGATCATCCCTGAACTTTTGCTTTGAAATGGGGATTTTGGAGGATCTTTTTTCCTTTTTTTTTTGGTTGTTTCCGAGTCCTGTTTGGGCTGCCGATTCTCGATTTGTGTTGCTTGTGCTCTATTGAGGGCGATTCCTCCCGGGAATTGGGAGGCTGCCGGGTGCCTGGCTTCTTATTTTTTTTCGAGGGATTTTTATTTGGTCTTCCTTTCTTGTCGGGTGATGCAGGTTTAATAGGGATGTGGGGGAGTTCCAAATCGGATGCTGCGTCGCTGTATGCCTTCTACCAGTTCTCCACGAGCGGGGCGGCGGTTGCGGTCGCGACTGGCGTGACGCATCCTTTGGGTTGGTGGCCCTGGCTTTCGTGTTTTTGGCCGTTTGAGTTCGGAAATGCAACATAGGAACAAAAGAAGATGATTGATATGGTTTAAGTTCACATGAAAGTAGTGGGTATTCCTGAACTAACTGTATAATATCCATCTGTAATAAAATCAGCGATTCTACTTCCAATTTCACTCACTGAAATCTGTGATGGTACGTAAGCTTCTAGTTTCGTAGAAAGTTGAGAACTCAGCATTGTAGCTGCCGATTTCTCCTTTAAACTTGAAGAAATACTTTACTTCCAATTTCACCCACTGAAAACTGTAATGGTAAGTATGCTCCCAGTTCTGTAGAAGGTTGGGAAATCAGCATTGTAGTCGCCGATTTCTCCTCCAAACTTGAAGAAAGAAGTCCATGTGTCTGGCATGACACAAGGCGTAAAGCATGCCAACTTTTGCAATCAATTGGGGGACATCCTTATCTATCTGAACACCTTTTTCTGAACACTTTCTAATTAAAATCCGTTTTTAGAATTGTTTGTTGTTTCTGCTGAAAAACCCATGTGCAGAATGGGGAACCTTAATTGACATTTTTCGACATGCCATCAAAGCTTTTCTGTTTTTCGGAATACCTGCTTTACCCAACCCGCCCCCACCTCATGCTTCCTACTGAACTGCATCCGATGCCTCAGACCCAAACAGTGCCCATCCCACATTAGCATTGCAACTGGGTACTTGCATATTGAGTGAGGAGTCTTCCATCAATGCAATCTCCTCTAGTGGAATTCCTTGCATTACCCCCCTAATTGTAATGAAATTTTGATAGGCATACTAAGTGGTCCATTTCATATCAATTCTGAAGGAACAGGGGCAGAGAGAAGCAGCATGTGGTCCTATTCAGGAGTCCACGAGTTGAATATCCTGCTGACACTTGCAGCTGGGTGATGGCTCTTCATGGAACTGTTTTTTTAGCAGGATAATTTCTTCTCCAATTCAACTAACAAATCTCTTGTACATGGGAATAAAAATTCTAGATAAACTCAATGCTTTTATCTCAGCGGCAAAGAGTCTGGTCATTCAATTTCATTTGTACCATGATCCCCCTTGCAAATGCTCAATTGCCATTGAACAAGCATTTGCAATGAAGTTGCATTGCAACAGCAAAGAATCTCCTTTCCTTTGCAGCACCATATTCAATCAAATGACATTTCATTTTCTTGCTAGATGAATGGTTATCACACAATAGCATATAAACGTAGTGTTGGGTCAATGGCTTTGGCCAAGAACAAGATATTTTCTCTGGAAGCCATGATAAAGGTTTTGGGCCGAGAATTTTTATTAAAAATCCTATGTTCTTTTCTTGTTTTGGCTAGCTGTGAAATTTAGTGGTTTCCTTAACAGATTAATTGTTTTCTTAATGGAAATGCAGATGTTGTCAAGGTCAGGCTCCAGATGCAGCTTGTTGGCAAGAAAGGTCCTTTAAATGGAATGGTATTTTCTGAAGGCTTCTGTTCTCTTTATAGGCCTTCACATTTATCCGATTGATCTTTTCCATCTACCTGAGCAGCTACTATGATATTGTCATAACAGGGCAATCTTGTTGCACAATTGGTTAAAGTCGAAGGTCCCAAGGCATTATATCTGGGATTTGCTCCTGCATTGACAAGATCAGCTCTTTATGGAGGCCTACGTTTAGGCTTGTATGAGCCTTGCAAGTATGTCTGTGACTTTATGTTTGGTTCTACAAATATTTTGGTTAAGATAGCCTCTGGAGCATTTTCTGGTGCCATTGCAACTGCATTGACCAATCCTGTGGAAGTCTTAAAGGTACATATGCTTGTGTGGCTAGCTCTTTTAGCCCTGGTGTTCACAAAACTGATCTTCTTTTAACAGGTGCGGCTCCAAATGAGCTCAAACTCAAGAAGAGGACCCCTAAAAGAAGCGCATAAAATAATTCGGGAAGAGGGGATTAAGGCACTTTGGAAAGGAGTTGGCCCTGCTATGGCCAGAGCTAGTGCTTTAACTGCATCACAGCTATCAACGTATGATGAATCTAAGCAGGTAGGATTTCATTTTCTTTTCCCTCTTTTTTAACAGGAATGCAGACAGTGATATGGATCCTCAGTATCACCATATATAGGTTCCCCTCCCTCCCTCTCCATTTATTTGGATTGACATATTTTTCTCAAATGGCAGGCACTACTGAGATGGACATCTCTAGAAGAAGGTTTTCATCTGCATCTCATGTATAGAATTTCCTTTCTTTTTCATGTTCCGCCTTGCAGAACGTTTATTTGTCAGAGGTAACTAATAGCATGCATATCTGTATAAAGGTCAAGTTGCATAGCCGGAACTGTGGGCACCCTTGTAACGGCACCTATGGACATGATTAAAACACGTCTCATGTTGCAACAGGAGTCCAATGGCCCCCAAAACTATAGGAATGGATTTCATTGCGCACATCAGGTGAAAATCATCTCCACTTTACTCGTGTACACAATTGAACCTTTCATGGTGACATGACATTTTTAACTAATGATGAAATTTTCTTTATACATAAGCTGATGTCTTAGTATTTTGAAGCGATAATTCTGACCTCAACCACTCAAACAGCATGTTTCTTAAATTTGGGACATCTGTTGTTGGCTTGTGACCCATTGTTGAGCCCTAAAATTTCTGAAAAAAAACCCTCTGACTGCGCAAAACCGGGGGGACCTCCCTCCGGTTGCACAGCACTGGAGGGAGGCTCCTCCGGTAGCACAACAAACTGGAGGGAGCTCCCTCGGTTGCACAGTACTGGAGGGAGCCCCTCCGGTTGTGCAATACCGGAGGGAGCCCCCTCTAGTTGCACACCAACCAGAGGGAGACCCTCCGGTTGTGCTGTACCGGAGGGAGCCCCTCCGGTTGTGTAGCACCGGAGGGACCCTCCCTCCGGTTGTGCAAACGCGGAGGGAGGTCCCTCCAGTCGTCTCTCCTGCAATCTCTCATTTTTCCTTTTTTTGCCTCTCCTCCTTTCTAAACCGGAGGGGGCTAAAATGTCCAAAAAGGTGAAAAAATCCTTCATCTCCCTCCGATAGTCCATCTCCACCTCTATAAATAGGTGGCCTTGGCTCATTTGGAGGGGGACTTATATCTCTCGACTCTTGGAGGCTTAGAGAGCTTGGCGTAAGGATCTCTTGAAGACTTGGAGTTTCTTCAAGGCTTGAAAGCTTGAAGGCTTGAAGATTTTTGTTGTTTGCAAAAACCCACAAAAGGTATGCTGGATACATGCCCCTATCTTGTGGTTATGCAAAGTTGCTGAAATGATGGAGAAACCATATAAATTTTAGAAATAGCCAAAGCCCATGGAACAACCTTGGAAATCATGGGAAGAATCCCGTTACGTGTAGGAATTGCAGAAATACCTTGCAACTTTACAAAATTGTTAAAATGACGAAAAAAATTGGGAAAAACCCTGAGCTTTCAAGAAAATTATAGAAAAACCCTGATATTCAAGAAAATTATAGAAAAACCCTGATATTCAAGAAAATTACAGAAAACCCTGATATTCAGGAAAATTATAGGGAAACCCTGATATTCATAAAAAATTGTAGAAAAGACCTTGGAAGGTCCATATATTACAGAAATACCCCCTGCTGTTGGGAAATTGTTGAAAAACATTGGAAGATGTAAAAATTATAGAAATACCCCTACTTGTGGAAAAATTATAGAAAGGCCCCCAAAAGGCATCCACCGAGGACCAAGCATGAAGGAGGGATGCACGAAGTGGCCAAGGAAGGATCACCCAAGTGTTCTTGCCTTGGGAAGTGTTCTTGTACTTATGCATTTACAAAAATACATGAAAGGGGATATGTTGCATATACCCTATGTGAATTATTCTCAAGTCCTAAGGGATATTTTAGGAAACAAATTCAAGAAAATGAATACATATCAAGCATTAAGGGGTGGCCTAGGAGATTCAAGTATGACGACTTGTGCACGTGCCTTATGATCAAGAAAGTCTATTAATGACATAAATGCCCTAGATTGTCATGAAATGACAGAAATGCCCAGGAAATTCAAGAAATGATAGAACTATCCTGGAGAGTCAAGAAATGAGGAACTGCTCCAAGCTGTCAAGGAATTGCAGAAATACCCAAAAAATGTCAGAAATTGCAAAAATACCCAGAAAGGGTCGAAAATTGCAAATATACCCTACCCTGGACATGGATCCCACCTGTGGACATCAACTCAATTTAATGATCCGATCACGAGCAAAAGAGTGATCATGATCATGAGTCAATTCCGATAGTGATCATCTTGGCGATCTAACAGACGGATTGTGATGATATTTGAAATCCAACGGTCGAATCTTGACCATATTCAAATTCAACGGCCGGATCGAGATCAGAAACCAATCCAACAGTCAGATCTTGATCAAAGCAAATTTAACGGTCAGATCTCGACCGGGAACAAATCTGACGATCGGATCGTGATCGGAAGCAAATTTGACGGACCGATAGTGATCTTGCTGACGATCCAGCGGTCTGATCGTAATGAAATACAAATTCAACCGTCCGATCGGGGACAAAAGTAAATTCAACGGTCCGATTATGATGGAATTCAAATTCAACTGTCCGATTGGGGACAGAAGCAAATTCAACGATCCGATCGTAATGGGATTCAAGTTCAACGGCTCGAATGTGGACGAAAGTAAATTCAAAGGTCCAGCTGCAGGTTGATGCATATTCAACGATCGGATTGTGACCGAATGTAAACTAAAAGACCCGATTGTATAATCGGTATCAAATGTAAAGGTCTTAAAAGACCAATTGTAAATCAATACATACATGCAAGGAATGAAAGTGTTCAAATTTCTTTTCAAGAATATGCATCTTTAATGGGCGATCATTAAGATCATGACCATTAGATAAAATCCTAAACATCACAACGGATATCGAGGTAAAAGACGTTCTTTGACAGTTAATCAAAGGTGTTCGGACATTATGCCGATATAAATAAACACCAACTATAATTGGTGGGGAAAGGTCTAGCACACAAACCCTAAATCGCCTTATAAACTAAACCTGCAAAATTAATAACATGCACTTGCTAATCCAATAGCTAAACAAATGTGCACCTTTGTTCAATAAATGAACACCCAAATCTTTTCGTTATTTTTCCGCATGTGAAACACCCATATACTGCATACCTTGCAATAGTCAGTTTTTATACATTTGATGAGACTTATGGAACCAACCATGAGTAAGGACATGCATTGTGGCTTGTGAGTCATACAAGCTGTGCAGTTGTCAGATTTTATACATTTGACAAAAATATTGAACTATGTATATATGGACCTTAGAAGGCTTGCTCCTAGATTTATCAGGTTACCACCTGTAAGTTGATTCAGGTCCATGACTCTATTAGTTGAAAGTTTATAAAAATAGAATGCATGCTACATTCCTTATCAAGTAATTATGTAGACGGGTGTATACACATATAATATATATCTGTCTGAAGACTACACAGTGCTTGGATCTTTTATTGGCTGCTGATCAAATAGTATGGGTTGATTGATAGTTGATACATAAAAGTCATGAATTGCTAATTATACCCCCCAAAAAAACACAAAAACAAACTGATTGAATTCCTGTTCAAATTCACTATTTATTTTCCAAATTATCCTGTCACTGTCTCTTCATTTTAGTTCTGTGGCCTGACAAATCTACATGTGAAAGAGCTGATTTACTTAACTGATTGTACCCACTAGAAATTTTTTTGGCTCGTAATTCATTTGCACAAATGGTAATGGTTTTATATTTCTCTCATCAGGTGGCGTGCACAGAAGGTTTCCGAGCACTATACAAAGGGTGAGCTGCCTTTCTTGAAACCACAAACTCTTGAAAACTTGTGTCTAGAAATTTCTGGTTGCATTTATGGTAATAACGACAGATGTCTTACAGAGTGTGATATACACTATTGAAATCTAAGCTACTCTTGGTTGGAACATCGACTTGCAGATGCTTTGATGTCCTGATATTGATTGTACGAAAGCTTAACCTTTTACTGATGCCACAAGAATTGGTTGAATATGTTTTCCTATTTTTAGCATATTGCATTTTTTGAAAGGAATTTAAGTGTTTCATAATTTAGTCATCAAAGAAGAAAAAGGTAGTAATAACTTCATCATAGTTGGGTTTTAGGACAGTATCTTTCAATTCCTTTGTCAATGATTCATCAATTTTTCACTTTTTCTCTTGCTTCCACTGTAAAGCTTGTCGTTTATTTTAGTACATATTCACAGCATTTTTGCCTAATATCCTTTTTATTAGGCACTTTTGTCTTCATTTCATAACTCAAAACTCCTTGAATATTACATACTAATAGGGTTATTTTTAATCTAGGTTGATGACTGCGTGACCTATATAACCATGTCTAGTGTAGTAGACTCTGTCGCTTGTGGTGTCTTCTAATGGGGTTACTCCTACCTGAGTTATTAATTTCCTACCTAATGGCAGTCACTTTGTCACTTCTAGCATCTTGTACTGAAGTTACTATTGTTATCTCACTTGGTTATTATTTCCTAAATGTGGCTTAAGGAATTTAATTACTTTGTGGTATTCTTTTATACAAGAATTTAACATATAAAAATAAAAATTGCCATCGCCAATTATTTTTCCAAATTGTGTCACTATACAGTTGCTACAACTATATGATTGTAAGACTTTGCAACTATGCAAGTGTAAGACTGTACGACTATACCACTATGTAATGTAAGACTATGCAATTGTATCTTGTATCTGGAAAATTGTGCAGTTGTCGCTGAAATTGGAGAACTGTCATTGTTTCCTTTACTATTCCTAGTCATTGGTTCATGCTGCACCAAGGTTTGACAATGTGTGATAGTATATCCATGCATGGGTCCAGAGAACTCCCTACCACTCAACTTGTTTTGAGTGACGTGTCGATCATAGCAGTGGTCTTGGGATGAGCTTAGGCGTCCCATTCATTAGTGAGCTTGGGTTTGGATATTGTCACATTCTTAGGTACTTTCCTTTCATTTGAGACGTCGATAAATGGATTTTTATTATACACTATTGTGATCATGCTATAAATATTTTTGTTAAATTTAGTTATGGATGTTCCTTGTGCATACTTCCATTGTATATACTATATACTAAATTGTATATGTTATGTTGTGATTGTTACCGTCTCTAATCTCTATAGGCCTCCCAAAACATCACCACAACTATGGTGATAGCCTCTGACTTGGCCAATGCGTGCATCGCTATGGTGGGAGTTGCAAGTCCCCTCACACTTGTCCCTAGAGAAAGGGAATGGGTAAAATGCCCATATGTTATTTGTTCCACTCTTCAAGCCTATGTACGAAACCAAGGTAACAAAAAATAGAAGAGAAATAATTTACATTTGTGATAAAGTATCTAAATCTCATTTTAGTATTAAGATGGGTATACGTGCTTAGGATGGGGGCAAGTTTATGAATGATTGTATATAGATGCCTGAAGGCACTTTAGGAACAAGGTCAGCATCGCTATGGTGGGAGTTGCAAGTCCCCTCACACTTGTCCCTAGAGAAAGGGAATGGGTAATGCCCATATGTTATTTGTTCCACTCTTCAAGCCTATGTACGAAACCAAGGTAACAAAAAATAGAAGAGAAATAATTTACATTTGTGATAAAGAATCTAAATCTCATTTTAGTATTAAGATGGGTATACGTGCTTAGGATGGGGGCAAGTTTATGAATGATTGTATATAGATGCCTGAAGGCATTTTAGGAACAAGGTCAGCATCGCTATGGTGGGAGTTGGAAGTCCCCTCACACTTGTCCTAGAGAAAGGGAATGGGTAATGCCCATATGTTATTTGTTCCACTCTTCAAGCCTATGTACGAAACCAAGGTAACAAAAAATAGAAGAGAAATAATTTACATTTGTGATAAAGAATCTAAATCTCATTTTAGTATTAAGGTGGGAATAACTTATCTTTGGCTTTCTTTGGTTTTTATCTTAAAAAATGTCAAAAATGGGGATAAGATTTATAAAGGAATTGAAAATGCGTCGTAGATAACTTATTTTTCCCCCTTCTTTCTTTGAAATAAAATAAACAGTATCAAGAACAAGACAGACATCTTGGTATTTCTCAGTCCTTGATGCACAAACATCAGCTGAACTTTTTCTCCACTTAGAATGTCAAAATAATGGAGGAAACGAATACAATGAAAACAATTTGTAGATGTGAAGCTCTTATATATGAAACAGGTCATGCAATACGTGCTCGAAATTGTCTGTTTTGCATGTGCCTGCACCTGACATCAAAAATACACACTTATCAGATGCCATTTGCTAAATCATAAATCTGTGTTCTTGTGTGATTGACGGTGGTACCCTGGACTGTGCTGGTGGCAGGGGATTTGCGACCTTCGCGAGGCTTGGCCCCCAGACTATGATCACGTTCCTTGTCTGCGAGAAGCTGCGTGAGGTCGCCGGCATGAAGGCCATCTGATTTCCCTCCTGGTCGGTCGCTGCTCCACCACCTTCTTTTTATACCCTTTTTGTGTTTGAGTTGGGCAATGGCGGCCATCATTTTTTTGTCTCTTTCCCCACTTCTTTTTGGCAAAATGTGGCTGGAAAGAAGGACAACCTGTATTATGATTGGGCGGGGGAGGAATTTGGAATCTCCTCCGACTCTCATCTTTTATCATTATTTTTATTGTCAATTTTTTATACTTTTAATCCGCCCGAAGAGTTCAAATAATAAACTTGGAGATTTTCTGTATGTCATATGTTTTCCGTTTATTAGTCTGTGTTTTGGTGATCTTTGAATTGATGAATCATGGGTCCATCTAGGGCCCTCATTTTCTGCTTTCCTTTGAATCGGCCCATTTGTATTTGTTTTCACTTTTTTATTTTTTAAATACTTTATAAATAGTTTGAAATATAACTGGATCAGTTTGAGTCTCTTTGAAAACAGATGACACATCGTGGATGAGTTACACTGGGATTGCTTATACCAGAATAAGAGAAGTTTTTTTCCCTTTTAATCCTATTGTACTTCGAATAAGAAAATTAAATTAGATAAACTAGACAGAAAAATAAAATAAAAAAACTGGGTGAAAATTATTAGAAATTTCACTATGTCCCAGAAATAATTCATTCTCACCCTGCAATATCAAATTCGTGCCATCAATGGGATAGGCTCATTAACTCATCTTATTTTATACTTGGTTATGAAAAAAGATATGACAAGAATTCTAGGGTTTTGAAAAGTCCGAAAGGTCTCGTTTCACTGTCCATATTAATGCACCACTGGAGTCGTGAGACTACTGCGTTGCTTCCCCCTCCTCTTCTCTAATCCATGGACTTCGTCGTAGCATCTGATCCTATGGCCGTCATGGGAATTTGTGCGTTGACTTTCTTTTGTGGCTGACGAATTTGGGCCTTCCGACAGGAAAATCCCATAAACAAAGCGTGCCTTGATGTCTGACTTTTTTTTTGGTCTTCTTTGATCTCCCGACGTTGGTATTTTTGAGACAATTAAGTAATAGGGTTTTTGGTGGAAGTCGTACTCATTCTTTCTGATTCTTTAAGTTTCCAACCATATGCAGTTCATTTATTAACGGAGATGAAACATCTAGACTTAGATCCACGATGAATGGGAGCATCCCTTACTTGAAAATATGTATGTTGAATCTATGATCTGCTCATCCCTTACTTGAAAAGAAAATCACTTCATTGATAAATTTGACTTCATTTTCGAAATATTACCTAAAATAAAGATAATAAATCTGTCATGTATACTCCCATAATAATAATATTTCATCATGTATACGGTATACCCCAATCGTTACCCACCATCTGTTTAATTAAATTTTAGGTAGATTAATATGAGAGAAAAAATCTATCTTTATTTAATCTTCTTGTATGATTAAAACAATGTCATATATATTCTTCCAATCTTTCTATTATCATATATATTCTATTTTACATGTTCAACGGGATACTTTATTAACTTTAACTGTTCTAGTATACGTGGAGAATAACTCATAAGAAGGAATACAAAGAATGAGAGTAGATAGTAGAATATGTAAGATTTCAAGAATGCCTAAGATTTTAAGAGCATACCTAATTATCCCCAATATATTTAGGTTCATAATGTACTTTAGTAATAGATGCAATTTTTTAGAGAATCCCGAGTGTGTCGAATGACGAAGAATTTTGTATCGTGGTAGGGAGATCTCTCGAGTCGACATCTTCAAAAGTGGGGAGAAAGGAGTTTCTTAATCAGACTACGAGATTTTGAAATTCAAATAACGACATTGACCCTCCATTTATTCATCTCCCACAAACTTCTTCTCCGTGAAGTCAAGGAGATTTCAAAAAGAGGTGAGGATATATATATATATATATCTTTTTATTAAAACTTATAAATTTAATTATAGTGAGTAATTTAAAATTAAATATAAATATATTATATTAATTTTTTATTTAAAATTTTCAAAAGAATTATCGAGTCTAATAGATCTGAATAATCAAAAAATGTCACATACTTTGTCACCATTTACTTTGAACTTATTTTTTATTTATTTTTATAGACAATATAAAATAAATATATCATCAAAATAATAGTTTTTGATAAAAATATTATTAATATTAGTAATTGAAATTTAAAAATAAAAAATGACTTTACTTTTCGGACACTTACGCGTGAATGCTTATAAGACGCTAAATAGGTACTTAGCGGATTTTTTAAACTTTTTGCTTGTCAATGTCAAATTAGCACTAAATCTATCTAAATATAATTTTAGATTTTACTTCAAAATCTATCAAAATATACAGTGAGAGGATTTTCAGAAAATCGCGATAGGCCAAATCATTCCCAAGTGCGGCCTTCGGGTCGTTACCCGAGGTTTGCTAGTGTTCATAGGTTTTCTGTCATAAAAAAAATAGGCACATTTTTCTTATTTTTATTTTCGACACGAGTGCCCGCTTTTTTAGCGCATACTGTGCTGGAAATGCCAGCTGTCCAGGTGCTGGCTCTCACGCTCTTGCGGGGTCGTCGTCTGCACGGCGCAGTAAGCTCCGTGGGGCCCTTGCTGTCGTGGGGACAGCCTGGCCGTGACGTCGATCGCGGCCCCCCTCTTTTAATCCTTATCATCTTCTTCGATCCCCACGAGTGCTTACGCCACAATTACCCAAAAAGCCCCCCGTCGACGTTCTATTTACGGTCCCACCAGTACCCCATCACAAGTAAGAAGTAACCACCACCACCGCCGCCGCTGCTGCGGGGAACAACCTTTTTCATCTCTGGATGAGAGACAACGTAACTGCTACTGTAGCTTACGTGGCACGCGGTTATTGGCTCTTTCGTGCGCCGCCAGCGGAACGGTTTCCCGGCGTAAACTACTATTTGATTTTTGGAGATGAACTTGATAGGCGGGAAACCTCTCAAACGTGATTGCCTGCGCCCACGGCGCATGCTCACCCATTTTAAAGAGGCCATGGACCGTGTGTACGTAGATATACGCTAATATAGAAAGTATGGGGTTATATTAGATAATTTACAGCTTTTGGGGTCAAATTCAGGCAAGACTTAATTAAGATCGGATATTGAACCCTGTGTCAAAGGATCGGATCGTGGTTGATCCGAATTTAGATTTTAATTAGAAGATTCAGATTTGATCCGAATTCAGAATTTATAATAACTTTGACGAGGAGTTGGTCAAAATTGAGTTAACTCAATTTTTTAAGTTAATTCATGATTAATTTGTTTTTATTTTTATAAGAAGAGAGTTAACTCAAAAATAAGAAAGTGAGATAACCTATTTCAAATATATTATGATTCCGTAAGTAATAAATTAATACGGTAACAATGATAGCTCAAATATCATATTTATCTATAATTTTTTAATTTTTTATCCACGAGTGTGTGATCATTATATTTTTTATTTAAAATATTTTAAAATATTTTACAAAAACATATTGTTAAAATTAAAAATATAAATAAAATTATTAATCTCACTATTAAAATTTAGAAGTCAAAAACTCATTAATTGTAATTTGTGACTAATGTGCATCTTTCAAATATTTTATTTTATTTTAAAATAGTTAAAATATATTTTATAAAATATATATACAATGAAAATAAATTATTTGATAAATAACATAGTTTCAATTATTAAAATTTAGAAGTAAAAACATCATTAATTACAGTTTGAGGTTATTGTTCATCTTAAATTTTATTTTATTTTTAAATATTTTTAATATATTCTATAAAACAAATATACTATAAATTTTCTTTTGATAAATAACATTATTGATCTCATTAATTAAAATTTAAAATTCAAAAATGTCATTAATTATAGTTCGAGTATACTACTGTTCATCTTAAAATCTTTTATTTTACTTTAATTTTTTTGAATATTTTAATACATTCTTTAAATTAAGTATGCTGTAAGATATTTTTTGATAAATAATATCATTAACATCGTTAGTTAAAAGGTAAAAGGTAAAAAGTTAAAAACAAATTAACGTATTCCGCGTTACATGTATTTTAAATAAGAATATAATAATCATCTTTCTCCTTAGATGCATTTTAAGTAAGAATGTAATAAGCATCTTTCCCTTTAGACACATTTTATTCATGTCTTAAAGTCAATTTAAAGTACATTTTAAAAATAAAAATATCATTAATTATGATTTAAATTTACTATTCATCTTAATTTATTTTATTTTATTTTAATATTTTAAAGCTATTTTATAAAACAAATATATGATGAAAATATTTCTTTGATAAATAACGTCATTGATTTCGCTAATTAAAATTTAAAAGTAAAAAGCGTCATAAATTTCATTTTGAGATTAATGTTCATCTAAAAATTTTTATTTTAAATTAATTTTAAACATTTTAAATACATTTTTTTAAATAAATGTGTCATAAAAATAATTTTTTGATAAATAACATAATTAATCTGACTAATTAAAATTTAAAATTCAAAATCATCTTTTATTACGATTTAAGCTTACTGTTCATTGTAAAAGTTTTTATTTTTATAAATATTTATAATATATTCTATACAATAAATATGCCATAAATTTTTTTTTTGATAAAACATCATTGATCTAACTAATTAAAATTTAAAAGTCATAAACTTAATTTTTACAATTAAAAATGAAAAGAAGGGAGGGGGAGAGAGAGAGAGATAAAAGAGACTTGTCAGGTGAGTCTATAAACGGGAGGGTTAGGAGTTAACCCAGCTTGTCCATCTGGGTTGCGTAAACTGAGTTATCTCCTTGTTAACTCGCAACTCAATCTAGTTAACAAAATGTCACTATCAAAACAATCAACGAGTTAACTCAGAGTTAAAACTGAGTTAACTCTGAGATAACACTATATCAAAACGGGGCTAAGTGGTTAAGATTAAGATCTTAAAATTTGGATCCACGACTATCATCTTCTCCTCTCTTATCGCCCTTCCTCATGGTTCACCACTGCTCCTTCACCGAGAACATGCAGACCGGACATGAGCTAACCATAGTTGTCCTCCCTCCTTATCAGAGCCACCCTTCTCGTCTGCAATGTCGTAGGGAAACGTGTTGGAATCAATCAATTTAGATTGATGATGTGGACAATAATAAACCTCAAATTATGGAATCTTCCCTGCATCCACGTGTCCCTTCTTTATGTCTCCATTGCGTGTACTGCGCCGCGGCGCAGGGCATCATGTTCCGGAACGTGAATCGGATAAGGCCAAAGCTCAACAATTTCCTTCTCCGTGGACGCAAGCGCGCACCCTGCCCAGTTCCCCGATCCAACGCTGCACCGTACCATCGCCTCCCTGCAAACCAATCCAGGCCGTCCGTCCTCGATCCGGCCGTCGCCGGTCCTCCCATCTCTCTGCGCCCCTTTTGTGCTTTTGCTCCCCTCCTTCGCCACGTGGCACGCTCCGAAAGGTAAAGCACTGCAGCCACCTGCGGCCAGAGGTGGGCCCTGGCCAGCGCATTTCTCGCTAAACTTCCCTTTTATTATCACCGCCGCACCCCGTGTAGCGATGTGAGCCGGGAAAAGCGGGGGCCATTTCGGTAAATACACTTGGTACCGTTAACGGAGACCGCGGGGGAGCAGACAGCCTTCCCCCCACGAGGCAAAGCCCCGCGGTTAAAACGAGTAATTTTGGGGTAATGATAAAACAATGCGGCAAATTGTGACGCAAGTTTGCAGATAATTATCTGACGACCGGGAGTATATAAAAATTAAAATAATTAAATAAGATGATGATTTGATAATAATGCGGGGTTTAGCAAGTTAATCAAACGATTACTACCACCCAACGAGGCGAAGAGAGCGAAGGAGACAATTTGGAGCAGAGCAGGTGGGAGGGGGGAGGGGGGAGGGGAGACAGAGAGAGAAAGAGGGGAGTGAGGGGGAAGGTGGCAGGGGAGGAGGGTGGTGGTGGGGGAGATCAGATAATGGCGGAAGGGGAGGGGGGGCAGGCGGCGAGATCTGGGGAGGGGGGTGGCGGGGATGGCGGGGAGGGGGCTGCTGGCGGCGGGGGCGGGGGGGACAGCGTGAAGCTGTTCGTGGGGCAGGTGCCGAAGAACATGACGGAGGCGCAGCTGCTGGCCATGTTCGAGGAGGTGGCGCTGGTGGACGAGGTCAACATCATCAAGGACAAGGTCACCAAGGGCTCGCGAGGTGTTCCTCTACAGCTACATCTTCTTCTTCTTCTTATTCCTCCTCCTCCTCTTCTCTCTCTCTCTCTCTCTCTCTGTTCTTCTTGTTCTTCCTCTCTGGCAGATCCGTGCACTAGGCGGACTCATAGGATGATTACTGTGGGTGTTGCTTGTGCTGGTTGCCGCAGGGTGTTGCTTCTTGATATGCCCCTCGAGGCAGGAGGCGGATAAAGCGGTCAATGCGTACCACAACAAACGGACGCTCCCCGGGGTACGCCATTTGATCTCCTCTTCAGTTCTTTACCTTACTGTTGCTGTGCTCGGGTAATTGGACTGGCTCCGGTCCCTATGCGGCCGTCGTTGTTAGCTAGATCTGCACTTTTGTGCTTGGCAAGTCACTCTGGCAACCCTTCTGTTTCTCGGTTTCAAGCAATGTTGCCTCGGTTCAGGCGTCTCACTTGTGGAAGACACAAATGTTGGCGTGTGTAATAATTCGTAGCTTTTTTTCTTTTTTCTTTTAAAAGTATCTCTGGGGTGAATAGATGATAGGTGTACTGAAAAATGGGCTGCATCCTCTGTTTGATCACATGTTAGATTGTGTTGGGTGAATCAGACATTCAAGGTGCAGTGACTTTGCTGATGATTATGTGATGTTTGAGGCTGCTGTAAAGTTTTAATCTGTCGTGGAATAGTGAGTATACTATTTAACAAAATATAGTGTAGATGTAATTCTATAACAATGAAGGGTGATTGGGCTCTTAAAAGGGTTGAAGTTTCTTTGTCGATGAAGTAGAAGACTGTAAACTTGGTAGAGATAATGTCGCATTATTTTAGTTGTCACCTTCCGAGTCTTTAGTGAAAGTTGTATTTGATTTATTTCTGGGTACGTCAGATAATTTGGTCCAAACTGCTCTGACTGACTGGAATTCACAAGCATGATCACTTGGGATTCAAAAACAATTTCAAAGCTTACTCAAAGATCTCTAGAGAAGTAAATATTGTCATCTAGGTGCATGGAAACTTATGGCATACTCATGCATCTACCTTTTGTTTCAAATGGGCTGCACTTGTACATGCGTGTATATGTTTCCGGCACTTTGCCATGACATTCAATATTGTGTAGTATCACACGTCTGGTTGAGGGGTTTCTCAGCAGAAACTGTCAGTAATGTATCAAGAAGAAACGTATCAATGTTCTTGTGAGAGGAACTGACAATCAATTTATATATCTGCTCATAATGCTGAATCATTATATGTACTGATTTACCAAAATTTTGGTCACATTTATGGGAAAACTAAGGCTTGTAGACACTGAATGCGAGGAGACAAAACTTTCATGTTTTGAAGGTGAACGATATAAATGGGTTGTGCTTAATTGAGATGACAACATTGAGGAGGATGTAGCAAAAGAGTTGTGAGGGCTGACATAAAACTCGGCACATCATAGGAAACTTAAGGCAGCAGGTTGTGCTAAGTGATGATATTGCACCTGTTCTGTCACATAATTGTAACTGGTAAAAAATGTGATTAGTTTTTTTTTCTTCTTGGAATGTGGCAGAGCCACATTTCATTAAAAGGAAATAGAACACACAAGCAACCCTAGTAGTCATCTCACAAGGAGACTTGACTATCAACACAGTCAACCTATCAAGACAATCAATGTAGGAATACAACACAATGACCCCTTGAAGGTAAACATAAAAGGACTACATCTAAAAGGAGAGAAGCATTTCCTTACATTTTCTGTAGAATCTCTGAATCCTCTGCACTATGAACCCCAAAAATCTATAGTCAGTCCTCTGCATACTTAACATTTTTTTTCAATATTTCAAAACTGCTGTACCATTTTCTTTTCTTTCTGACCTGGGCACCTTTGGTTCCATCCTTCCATTAACTCTAACACATTTCTCAGGTCCCAACACATTATGCTTAGACACTTAGCTAAGATGTTTCATATAACCCTTATGATCCCACATCTGATAAACATATGATCATTTGATTCTACAAAAGTTCTATCCACTTCTCCAAAAAATTGATTCTCCAAAAGTTGCACAAGATTGATAGTCCCTGTTTATATTAGGTACAATCTTCCTTAGTCTATTGGCAGTTGGGAGCCCAAATAGTGCCATTTTCTAGCAAAAAGTCTTGACTTTGTTGGGAACATAGGCGCTTTCAAAACCATATTCCTCTGGCTAACTCTGCAACTGCCATCTTGAATTCTCTTCATATTGGATCTGACTGAAAAAACTGCCATCTTGAATTCTCTTCATATTGGATCTGACTGAAAAAAACACCACTTTTATCACTGCCTTCCATCTGCTACCTAGTCCAACTGACATCTTGTCCAGGCAACCAACAATGTATACAAACTCTCCTATCTTAGCTTCTGCCAGTACTCTACTGAATTCCAATGTCTAAGAGTGCTTTGCCCCATTCCTATCAATGAAAAAAATCTCAGATAAATTCTGGAGATGGCAATTCATGCTTTGGGGTCATAATATGATCCGTTACCTGGCCTTCAGGCCTTGTACAAGCACAAAATTTTGCTTGATCTTCTTGGATGATGTTCTAACTTTTATACTCTGTGTTTTGTGCAGGCTTCTAGTCCATTGCAAGTAAAGTATGCAGATGGCGAGCTGGAAAGATTAGGTGGGCTTTTAGCAAATATATTCCTCCTTTCATCTTGCATCTAGAAATTCACATTACTTTGAATTAATATCTTCTTTCTGGTAAACATTCATTATCCCATCTAGATCTATCGTGTTCTTTCATTTTTTTACAAAATTGTTTTTTTTGAAGAAAAAGTGGATTGCACCAGCAATTTTATTACTAAACAGAGGAACTTTGTACAAGATTGTTATTAATGCCATTTCTTATCTTGGTTCCAGAACACAAGCTATTCATTGGCATGCTTCCGAAGAATGTTTCTGAAGCTGAGGTTTCTGCATTATTTTCCAAATATGGAAATATTAAGGACTTACAGATTCTAAGAGGTTCTCAACAGACAAGTAAAGGTGTGGATTTTATTCTCTAGTTCCCTATCTTTGTTGTTTTCTTAGAGTTTTCTGAAATGAATATGCATTATGATGGACGTGTAAACTGATTTACATATTCCCCTACATTTAATTGAGCAGGTTGTGCCTTTTTAAAGTATGAGACAAAGGAGCAAGCGCTTGCAGCCTTGGAAGCCATAAATGGGAAACATAAAATGGAGGTCTCCTTCGTCCCTATTTCTTTCTTCTGACAGTGAGAATTATTGTCTGATAGCCCGTGTTAATCTGTTAGAAATTCTGGAAGCATATGTCAGCCTACTCATGTTAAGTTCTGTCTTCCTTTTCATTTTCTATTTTCATTTGAAAGATGTCTAAGTAGTTGTTCATGCTGAAAGAAGGTGTTTTCTAAGATTGCTTTAATGCCTTTTGAGTCTCTTGCTAATTGTGGCACCACGCCTTGCTGGATTGACCATCTTTTAACTTATAAATACCTATGTTATCAAAGGCGATGGAGGCGGCCACAAGTGGCCTTGCCTCCGCCACAATCCGGCCTTGTGGGGCCTGCCCACCTCCGCACACCCCGGCCCGTTTGATTTTTTGTTTAAATTTATTTAATTTATTTGTTAATTTTATTTACATTTGTTTGATTTTAGGAATGCATGAATTTAGGAAGTTTATTAATTTTATGTATGCATTTTTTGTGATATTTAGACATATATTTATGTTCTTGAATTATATATATTATTTTAATAAAATATCGCCTCAAACGCCGAGGCCATCACGTAAGAGTTTGAGACATGAGGCAACCCTTTGGTCGCCTCGGTCGCCTCTCGCCTCTGACTACATAGATAAATACTGATCAACATTTAAAGACTGGAAATTGAAATTGGTTCAGTGCCATCTGATGCATTGCTTGCAGACTCACAGCCAGTCCTGGCTGGGATTAGGCGCACCAATCAAGGTGCACAATCTGATTCAGCAATCCTTGGTTTGATTAGGATCCTGGTTCTGGTACTTGCGAAAAATTAGCCAGTTCCAGCAGAGTTTAGGGAAATGGTGGGAGTAAGGGTGTTATTTGTGTGGGCGGAGGAAGTCTTGAACCACAATGCTTCTTTCATGTTGGTCCAGTGTTGGAATTGTTGTTTCCTATCTGAACTCAGCCTCTTTGAGTTTCAGCAACCTGACTGTTTTGCTGGATGTGAAACCATCCGTTTCTATAATGCTGCTCTGCCGTTATCTCTTTAGATTAGGCAGATGGGCTGCAAGCTACTCATGTCACCAAGGGGCCAAACTGCACTGGCCGGAGGAGGATGTGACAGAAAGGAGAAGCAAGGGCCTAGCAGTAACAGGTGATGGTTGTCTGTGGTGACATCAAAGCTTGGAGATGTAGGATGCCCTTCGCTGTCTGGAACAGTGGAAGTTGGTAAGCTGAGGCCATCAAAAAAATGTTTTGCTGCTGGGGTCATCCCTGCCCTGTGGCTCGGCAAGATCAAGATCAAGCAGTGGCTGCAACAACCTCTTGACCAGGGATTGGAGACGTGGGAGGCAGTTGGGGAGTGATAGAGAGGGAGATCCATGGTGGAAAATGAGAGTGCAGGATATATGTGCAAAAAAAAAACATTAAGCAATGCATGTCCTTGTCGTCATCTTCTGTAACAAACCATTAAAATCTCTTTATGAGAGATGAAGAAGAAGAAGAAGGAATATTGTATTAATATTTTGAAGTTTACTGAGGACATATCTGGCATTAAACTCATGTGCAAAGGATATACGTGCAAATACAATCTAGGATGAATTCCCATGCAATTTTAATTTTGACAGGGCACATGTGGCAAGAGCCCTTTTGTTTCCTTTTCCTTACCAAAAGATTGTCTTCGGCTTGTGGTCTAACGAACTTTTATGATCTCAAAGACGTGGAGTTAACCATCATCTCTTGTAGATTTCTTTGTGAATGCTCACAATATTTTATTTTATTTTAATGTTGACATTGTGTCTTTTTCCATATAAATTGCCAGTTCTAGAAGAGATGATTTTATCTTGCAGCACATTTTGGTTAGTCTTTACTTTGCAAGGGTTGTGCAATTAAATATTGGGTTTTTTGCATATAAACCATTGTTATAGACGAATTTGCAGATATATCATTCCTGGAAACGTATTAGCATACATATCGCTACTATTTTAAAAAACTTTCAGATATGCCGTCATAGTTAACTTCTGTCGACGTGATCGCTATTCCTAAAAGATGCCAATATTCCTGTTAAGTGACAGTCAAATGACCAAAATGCCCTTCCGACGGTAAAATGACCAAAATATCCCCTCAGAGAGAGAGAGAGAGGTGGCTGGCAATGGAGGGAGGGGGGTTCTGGCAGCACACAGGGGGCAGTCACACCAGAGAGAGAGAGAGAGAGAGAGACTGGTGGGGGGAGAGGGGGATGGGGTGAGAGAGAGAGAGAGTGTAGGGAGGGGGCCGCCGGAGGTGTCTCCTACTTCGACGGTGATAGAAAGAGAGGGAGAGGGAGAGGGAGAGAGGAAGGCAGAGAGAGAGAGAGAGGGATCTAGAGGGAGGGGATGGGGAGGGGGGGAGAGAGAGAGAGAGAGAGAGAGAGGGTGCAGGGAGGGGGGACGCCGTTCAGCGGCGACAGAAAGAGAGGGAGAGGGAGAGAGAGGAAGGGAGAGAGAGAGTGAGAGAGATTGCAGGGGGTGCTGGAGGTGTCTCCCCCTCCGGTGGTGACAGAAAGAGAGGGAGAGGGGGGAGAGAGAGAGAGAGAGGAAGGCAAAGAGAGAGAGTGAGAGGGAGGGGATGGGGTGAGAGAGAGAGTCGGTGGTGACAAAAAGAGAGGGAGAGGTAGAGAGAGAGAGGAAAGTCGCTCTGTGTGGGAACGACTTTCCTGTGAAGTCGCTTCCACTCGGAGCGACTTCTGTTTAAAAATTTAAAAAAATAAAAAAATACGAACGAAGGAGAGCAAACCCCTAGTCCAACTCCCCCTCCGGCGGACCCCCTCTCCCTCTCCTTCCCCTTCCCCCTCCTCCTCTGGTGGACCGCTCCCCCTCCCCGTGGCTGGAGGACCGGCTACCACTATCCCTGCCCTACTGGTCCATGGCGAACGCCCCCCCCCCCCCCCCCCACCCCCCTGCTACCTCCGGGGAACACCCCCCCAACCTTGCCGCTCCGCCCTCCCACGCCCCTTGGTGGGCCTCGCTTCACCACACTGTCTCAGTTTAGAGAGAGAGAGAGAGAGAGAGAGATGCAGGTCGGTGCCACCACCAGGCCGCCGCTTTTCACGGTGTTGCTGTCGTCATCTAAAGGTTTGGAAAACCCATCCAGGAGAGGGGGAAGAAGATGACCATTTAAAAGCGTTTAAACTCTAAAATTTATTTATTTATATACTTTTATTATATGTGTTTTTTGTTTTAAAATTCTATTTAAATTTTTTTGTAAATAACTTAGACCTTAGGTGATATAACTATGGGTATTTTAGTCTTTTCGTATATCTAGTTAGACTGAACCATAGTTAACTTGACGGGTGATAACAGGGGATTAAAGCGATGGCATATCTGAAAGTTTTTCAAAATAGTGGTGATATGATGCTAATACGTTTTTAGGAATGATATATCTGCAAATTTGTCTGTAACAATGGTTTATATGCAATATTTTGCTCTTTTACATGATGCACTGGTATTCACTTGTCATAAAGCAGACTGCCTGTTAGTTGTCTCAGGTTCTTTAGGCTTACAATGTTTTCTTTCTGATATTGCAGGGTTCAAGTGTACCTTTGGTTGTTAAATGGGCAGATACAGAGAAGGAAAGGCAGGCCAGAAGAGCACAAAAAGCTCAATTGCAGACTCCAAATGCACCAAATACTAGTTCCCCACAGCAACCATCATTGTTTGGAGCTTTGCCGATGGGTTACATTCCTCCATATAATGGTTTTAGTTATCAGGTTAGCCTTGAGTCCTTATTTCTGGCCACGTAAGATTCATTTCCTTGTTAATTTTGTAGTATTATGGCTTCTTTTTTCTTATTTCTTACTTGACTCACATGCATATTTTCATTGAGTGGCATCTTTTGTTATTTCCAATTTCATGGTCTTTTTTTCTTCTCTGCAGACACCTGGAACTTATGGAATTATGCAGTATCCTATGTCAACAATGCAAAGTCAACCTGGCTTCCCTAGTATGGTTTCATCTGTTAATCAAGGAAATGCAGTACGTGGTGTCAATCCTGCAATCTCCCCTGGTGCAGCATCTAGAAGCTTTGCCCCAATGCAGTCTGCTGGTTACATAGGTTCACCTTATCCTGGTGTGCCAGGATTGCAGTATCCTATGACCTACCCTGGGGGTATGATGAACCATCGGCCATTGGGTCATTCCCATGGTTCTATTCAACCTACAACATTGAGCACTAATTCTACAGGATCTTTAAGTATTAGTGCAGGTTCTGGCGGTCAGATTGAAGGTGCATGAAATGATTTTTCCATACTTTTTTTTGGGGTGACTTTCACTCATTAACCTCTAACTTTATTTGACTAGGCCCCCCTGGTGCTAACCTATTCATTTATCATATCCCCCAAGAATTTGGTGATCAAGAGCTGTCAGATGCTTTTCAGGAATTTGGCAGAGTTTTGAGCGCTAAAGTTTTTGTTGACAAAGCAACTGGCGTTAGCAAATGTTTTGGTAAACCTTTTTCACAATTTTAGTTTACTAGCCTTTTGAAGCCATCTTGCTAATTGCTACAACTTCAGGTTTCGTGAGTTATGACTCACCTGCTGCTGCTCAAAATGCCATCAACATGATGAATGGTTGTCAGCTGGGGGGTAAGAAGTTGAAGGTTCAGCTTAAAAGAGACAACACGCAAAGCAAACCTTACTGACACAGATCAAATAGAGGATGATCATGTTCTGTCCTGTGTGATGCACGTGGCACAACATCAATCTGGCACCATATGATTTGGGAGCTGATTGATGGCTTTGTGTTGCACAATCCATCATATCTTTAATGTGGGAACCGGTAGATTTCTCACCAAATTCAAATCCCTGAAACTTCTCAGAATTGGTGTCTTCTGCACCAGTATAAAATGTAACCTATGTATCTTGGACGTTCATTAGACATCAGATATTTAATTTATTGTTTGTTCTTTGAACTGCATCTTGGCAATTGTGTAATGTTGAGTGCACTAGGATCTTTATTAATGGCCTTTGAATTCTTCAAAATGTTCTATTCTAGGTCTTTCAATTTACTGACAAACAGTTTCCTTGTTTCTGTTGAGCTTTCTGACAAGCATGAGTTCTACGGGAAAATTGGTTCATAGGCCTGTTTTCACAATGTTTGTATTGTGTTAGCTCACAGTGTAATCTCTATGGTCGTCCCCTCTTCCCCTTCATGTGACCCCTTCTTCCCCAACTTGCTGTTGCTGTTTCTGTGAAGTTGTTCAAGTTGTTTGAGTAGCAAGGCCTACAGATGGTCCTATCCAAGCAATGTCTTTAGATGGGTGTTTCAGAGTCCAACGGTATGTGAAGTGCTTTGTTCATCATATTGTTTGTTGAAGACAGATTTCAGTGTGCAGTGACTAGTTCAGGTATTGTGTCTCTTTTGTGCCTGAGAATTGTATTCTTATGTTCCTCGTTTATCAGTCATCCCCCACAAGATATTATAGTCTAGTGAGGCACAAACCAGTGCAAGTTCTTTGTGGATGTGACATCCATTCATTTGAGATGTTTCTATTGCATGATAAAAGATTAACTTTATTGATTCATCAAAGTCTTTCAAGCTGTCTAATATGGGCCATTAATTTTTTCTGTTGCACGTGCAGGCATTTCCATAGTGGTTTCCTCACGCAAATGTTGATTATGTTTGTCACAGAGGTCCCTGTAGCCTGTAGGTAATTTATCTTTTGGGAATTGGAACTTCATTGATTCATTTCTTGAAATGTGAATTAGCATTATCAATAATTTAATAATTATCAAGCTCCTGGTTAGCATATCACCTAGAAGGATGTTTGACTCACTGTTTATACCAATGCCATATTTTAGGGATTGACACCTTGGCCATGGCATAATAAATCTCTCAGATTTATAGAACAACTTCTGACTTTGTAGATATTTTTATTTTTCTGGCCACATTAAGAGATCTGAAACCTGCTATTATGTCCACTTCAGAGTTAACATCCATCTTGATCACCTGGAGCTCTACAGAATTACTTGTAGAGCTATATCTGTGAAATTGTATTGGCCGTCAAACAGAGTTTTTCTTGGATTTGGAAGATGTCCTGACTGGTGCTGAGTAAATCCCATGTGTTGCAGGTTACCTTGGGCATACCCCTCACAATTGTGACTCGTAGTCAACACACTGCCTCTGTTTCTAAGTTGATCCTTCTAGCCAACCAAGGCACGTAGGATGGGCACAACAAAGCTTTTATGTAGTGGAGCGTACATATTCATATGCTTTTCAAGTGACTCCCATGTGTGAGTCCTTCATATGATGATATGCAACATGGAAACAAGAATTCAACATATAACAATAACTTTAGAACTCACTTTCAGAAAACAATAACTTTAGAACTCAGATGTTGGACATCAGCCGAAGGCACCAAGTAATCTCAGCATGTGGGCCTAACCAAAAATGTACCTCTCAGTAGACAAAATGAAAGGCAAGTAAATATCTTGCCTAAGCATATCCACCAAATGTGGGGAATACTCACAAGGCTGAATGCTAATTGGGGAGCTTTTACATTGCAAGCAAATAGCAAGGTGATCCTGTGAAGTCTTTTAAGAAGGCTAACCGGACCTTGATTCTGAAAACTAATCTGGAATTTGAAAGAGAACTAAAGCCTTTCTAACTTGATTTATGTAAATGAACTGGGAAACAGTTCCTGGTAGGCTCGAGCTGATAACTTTTGGGTGATTGCTGAATACTGATAGGAAAGCAAGCATAATGGGCAAACTATACCTTATCATCTGGCAGTGGGAAGGATAAAAAAAAACCCAATGATTGTGATGCAGGCATAGTTATCAACGTGGGGTGAAGGGGAGTTAGTCCACAAGATGAAAAAAAGGTTGCAGGAAATAAAGATTTAGGTTCAAAGTATAAAGATTTACTATGCCTTTTGGGGGTTTTTGAGTGCTGAATGCTTATACTCGTACATTTCTTTTCTTTTAATATACTTGTGGTATCATCCACTTTTCAAAAAAAATAAAGATTTAGGTTCAAAGTATACCTCATCAGAATTGAGTGTGGACTGAGTGATGTGAAGTGCACAGAATGAAACTTTATGCCAAAGCTGTATCTGGTAACTCAAATAGAGATGTCTCTTCGGAGGCATCTGATAAAGAAAAACAAATAAAGATGTTTCTGTTTGGCAGTTGCATACAATTTTCTTCAGTATGGTAGTACCAATAAATTTTGGTTGCAAATACAATGGTCAGCCATGGGTTGAAGAAAACTGTTCCAAATTTCTAACTACAAGACGATAGCATGTAGTGTTTTACTGATCTGCACAAGTAATGATTCACGAATGCGATTGAAATCTGAGAATTTTCTGCTTTATTTCCAGCAATCCAGACCCTAGAGAAACAATCCATGGTCTCATTCAGGGCTACCTAGAATCTCAACAATATCCCTTACAACTTCTGGTTATTACTTATTTTCAAGTGAACCGTTATACCTTCTGTCCTCTGAATGAAATTATAAATGGCATACTAGGGTGAAAGCAAATGGCTGTGCCCTCCAATAGAACAATGTCTATGGATGGGTTTGACTTTGTAAAGAAACAATTGGTACAGCTAAAGAATGCTGTGCCATCATTTAGCTTGCCTTTTCAAATTATTTGAATATTTCAAAGTTTCATACTGATTTTGAGCAGTGTATGCTTTTCATTCTGTGAGATTTTCAAATGCATGTTCATCGTGTTATGATTGCTTGTATTTCATTTGTTGTGTATCGCATGGTGTTACACTTGTTATTAAAGTACATGATGCGCATCTCCGTCAGTGCCCCATTGTGAACAATTTTAGTTAATGCTATTATACGGTGTGTTAATGCTATTATTTAAGTGCATGGTGTATGCTACTGTTAACCAAATTAAAGCATGCAGGTGAAGAAAAATTGTGATAACGTTCTTCAATTTCTTTGCGATCTTCCAGATGTTTATTATCGAGTGACTGTTCCTAAAAAATAAACCGAAGTGTTTATTCCTTTAAACTTTTCATATTCTGGTAAATGGTTAGCGTGTATACAATCTATTGCACACTAGCATCGTTTAAATCTTCATCATCTGTCTTTATGAAAATTCTGGCATGCCTATCTAGTACATTTAATAATCTGATGGCATTTTCTTATTGCTTCCAGCGACTAGATCCAATGTTTTTGTGACGTTCTTAAAGTCACAGACTAGATCCAATCTTTTTCCCTTGGCAGATGAGCCTTTGTTAGAGCCTTCCCTTCTGTATTGAGCAATTGATCATTAATATCCCTTTTTTCACAGTGATTCGAGCAGGAGGATGAGCCCTTTGTTGGCCAATGCCAATCATACTCTGCAAGCTTCTGTTACAAATGGTTTAACAGACCGCAAATGCCTCTGCTTTGGGGATTGCACGGTTGCACCCACAAATACATCTTTTTTTGTATTTACAGACATTTAATGCATGCACTGTAGACAGCCCTCAATATGAAGAAAGGCAAAATGTGCACCCTGTCCTCTCACAGACTAAAGGGGATAACTCATAATTGGGGGTTCAATATCTAGAAAGTGATTTAATTCGCGCTGGTTGAAGCTGCCTGCATCGGAGAAGCAGCATGGATCGTGCTTGCTGCTCTGCGTAATGCACAGGGAAAAGCTCTTCGAAGTAGCATATACCGAGATTCCACATTTTGTAAGTTGAATAGATATTTCGGGATTGTAGATAGTTAAGATAGATAACTTGCAGTTTTTTCTGTACGTCCTGATTGCAAGTGAATGATGAAAATTTGAGGCATTGCTTGATGCACATTTTTTTTTCTTGACCTAGGGGCAGAACTTGGGCGTTTGATGATTGGTCTTCAAGCTAAACCTGTTTGAATTATTTGTTCCTGGGTACTGATTTGCTGCGACCAAGATAGGGGTTCCTTCCCGGCGACTTTGATACTTTCATTTGGTCATATACAGTGACATTTGAAACCATTTTCTACGAAGAAAGAAAATGTGTTTGTACCGTCACTTCCAGAAAAACAAGAGTATCGTCACGTTGCTCTGGCGGCCGAGTTTATGATATGTGTGCATGGCACGTCGTTGTTTTTTATGCCTATCATTAGGTTCGCCTTCATAAGCTGTAGTGCAAGAGAGATGCTTCCCACACATCTTGTCCCCCATCAAGTCATGTCTGTGGGCGTGACTTTTTTGCTTCTCCCCCCGGGGTTCATGTTGGTTTTACATGGACCAATGGGTGCGTAGCAATCATTTCCTGTCGGAGTAGAAGTTTTATTTTCAATTTTTTTTTAGGTCGGTCTCAACTCTCAAGTCCGAGTTGCAATTTGTTGTACCATGGGCTTTATTTCAAATGATTTTAAAAGTCCCACTTTGATACTGGGTTAGCCTTGGGTGATTCGGGTTTTAACCTCAAATTAACTCTCTGAGCCCCTCTTTGATAGGGATTTAAATTTATCTCAGATCAAAGGAGAGTGAGTTGACTTAATCTGTTTGTATTTTATTTTAATTTGATAATAAATGAGTTAAGTTATCTTATTTATTGAGATGGGATAGATTAATCTAGATTAATTCGGATTAACTTGTATTTGTTAAATCTATTTTTGTTAAGATAAAATGGGTTAAATGTGAGATTAAGTGAGTTTATCCCTTAGATAAGTCTAAAATAAAGTGGGACTAATTATGCAAGAGAGATGCGTGCTTCCACGCATCTGTCCCCCATCAGGTCATGTCTGTTGACGCGACCTGGTGGACCCACATTCCTTTGCTTCTCCCGGGGATCATGTTGATTTACATGGACCAATGGGTGCGTAGCAATCATTTCCAATCGGAGTAGAAGTTTTCTTTTCAATTTTTCTTTAGGTCGGTCTCAAGTCGGGTTGCAGTTTGTTGTACCATGGGCTTTATTTCAAATAAACTCACTTTGTTACTGGGTTAGTCTCGGGTTAACCGGATTTTGACCCCGGACTAATGCAAGAGAGATGCCTCCACACATCTCTCCCCCGTCAGGTCATGTCTGTCGACGTGACTTGTTGGACACACAATCTTTTGCTTCTCCCGGGGTTCATGTTGGTTGACATGGACCAATGGGTGCGTAGCAATCATCTCTTATGGAAGTTTTTTTTAAATTTTTTTAGGTAGGTCCCAACTCTAGTCGCAAGTTATTGGACCATGAGATGAGCTGTACTTGAAGGTATCATTTTGATAAGAGAGTAAGATTAAAAATGAGGTTATTTAATTTAGGTAAAATAATTTGAAATTAATTTATTTTAATTTAATAAGAGAGGAGTTAAGTTAGAAATAAAGAGTTTAGTTTCCATGTCTTTTAATCGAGTGTGATTTGATAGGTATTAGATTAACTTGACGTTAATGTAGTTAAAATGTCATATTTATTTTTTATTTTTTATTTTATATTCATAAATATATATTTATGTTAAAATTTATATTTTACTTTAATTTTCAAAATAGCTTTAATATATAATGTGTATTAAATATAATGTAAAAATAAAAGTATTTTTAAATAAACAATATAATTAATCTCACAAATTAAATTTAAAAGATAAAAATATCATTAATTATGGGTTTAAGTTACTGGTTATCTCAAATTTTTAATTTAAAAATAATTTTAATTTTTAATATATTCTATAAATTGAATATATTATAAAAATAATTTTTTGATAAATAACATCATTAATCTCATTAATTAAAATTTAAAAATAAAAAATGCCATTAATTATGGGTTAGATTATTATTTTTTACAATTTTTTATTTTAAATTGTTTTTATTATATTTTATAAATTAAATATATCATGAATTTTTTTTGATAAATAACATCATTAATTGTAATATTAAAATTTAAAAAGTCAAAAATAGCATTATTTATGAGTTAGATTATTGTTCACTTTAAAATTTTCATTTCAAAATATTTTTAATATATTTAATAAATTGAATATATCATGAAAATATTTTTTGATAAATAACATCATTAATTTTACTAATTAAAATTTAAAGTTAAAATATCATTAATTACTAGTTAGATTATTGTTCACTTTAAAATTTCAATTTTAAAATATTATATAAATTGAATATATTATGAAAATAGTTTTTGATAATTAACATCATTAATCTCACTAATTAAATTTAAAAGTCTAAACATCTTTAAAAGTTATTTTTCATCTTGAAATTTTTTATTTTTTAAACTTTTATAAATATTTTTAATAGATTTTGTATGATAAATATACCATTATAATAATAGATATTTAAAAACTATCATTAATATTACTAATTAAAATTTAAAGATGATAATTTTTTAAATATTTCACAGTTAAACTTAAATAAATAGGGGGGGAGAGAGAGAGCGATACAGAGAGAGAGAGAGAGGATATGGCACTGTGACTTAATGGGTGCATTTGAGAACACACCCAACTTACTTCGTTCTCATTAAAAATCTTCAAACCGTACGAATGCACATCTCTCTCCGTATTTGTAATAATTAACAATTCTCAAAGGCTAAAAATCTTATTGCCACCTACTTATGAGATTCCCCTACGAAGACACATTTTTGTGTCTATACTCTCTTCTCTTGAATTTTTTGTGATTGAACATTTGTTAGAGATTAAAATTTGTCAGATATTTTGGCTCTCAAGTCACTGCCAATTGAGTTCTCAAACTCGTCCTAAGTCTAACTCACCTCTAGAGATGGTTTCTAAATCTAGAGTTAACTCAGGATTAATCTAATATCTAATCCGATTAATTTAAATCTCGTATCAAAGCATGAAAATAGTTAACACTGAGTTAATTTTGGACTAACTCAAGGTTAACTCAAAATCAAAGAGAGGCAATTATGATTTTAAAAGTCCCACTTTGATTCAGAGTTAGTATTGAGTTAGCCCGATTTTAACTGATTGTTAACTTAATAATCGGAATAAGTTGTTTTGATACCAAGTTAGTCTTGAGTTAGTCCGATTTTAACTCATAGTTAAGTCTTTAAGCACCCCTTTGGTACGTGGTTAACCATGGGTTAGTCTAAAGTTAACCCTGTGTTAACTATTTTTATGCTTTGGTTGTTGATTTAGGCTAACCAGATTACATGTTGGGCTAAATACGGGTTACTCTGGGGTTACAAAATCCTCCGATTGAGGTGGGTTTCTCAGTCAGCTAACTGCATTCATGCGTATTAAATGTGCTTTCTCACTCACACTCTCTCTATCTCTCGTGCGCTCTCTCTCCTCCCCCTCTCTCGGCACAGACTCTCTCGCGCTCTCTCTTACTCTCTCTCTCGTTCTCCCTCCTCTGTCTCTCTCTCACGCTCTCTCTTTTGTCTCTCTCTCCTCTCTCTCTCACGTTGTCTCTCTCTCGCACTCTCTCTCCTCTCTCTCCTGCTCTCTCTCACATTAATGTTAATTGAAATTAATTATCATAATGATATATTTATCATATAAAATTTATTAAAAAACTATGAGTTAAATATATATATTAAGATCAATAGTATTTTTAAAAAATATTTGTGACTTTTAAATTTCAATTAGTAAAATTAATGATATTTTATCAAAAATTATTTTCATGATATATCTAATTTATAGAATATATTAAGATAATTTAAAATTTTAAATAATATATTTTTGAAGTTGAATGGTAACCAACACCCATAATTAATGTCTTTTTTGACTTTTAAATTTTAATTAGTGAGATTATTGATGTTATTTATCAAAATTAAATTATTTTCATGATATATTTGATTTATATAATATATTAAAAAATTAAGATAAAATAAAATTTTTAAATATGAACAGTAAGATAAACTCTTATTTAATGTTATTTTTGACTTTTATATTTTAATTAGTGAGATTATTGATGTTATTAGTGAGATTAATTATGTTTTATATCAAAAATATTTTTTCTATGATGTATTTAATTTTTAACATATATTAAAAATAATTTAAAATTAAGAAAAAATAAAAAAATTAAAGATGAATAGTAACCTAAATTAGTAATTAATATGTGTGTGTGAGAGAGAGAGTGACATGAGAGGGAGGAGAGAGGTAGAGAGAGAATAAGAGATATATAAAAAATCAAAATGATATATAAATATACTATTTTATTTATCATCATTACTGGATTAACCTACTACTTATCAAATCACACTAGATTAAAAGTAGATTATCTCACCTCCTTACTCCCAGATTAACTACCCTCCTATCAAATTAAAAATATGTTAACTCTGAACTACTTTAACCGGGTTGAGTTAGTCTATCTTTAGTCTAACTCTCAACCAAAGTGAAGCTAACTGTAAGAGTGATTTAATAATCGGAAGAAGTTGTTTATGATGAGAAACGAGTTAATCCTGGGTTTTAAAACCCAGCTCGCGAGGATGGCCGATCACTCTTATAAAACTAACTGGCGGTAAGTTTGTCATTTCAACTTTTCGACATAAACTTAAGTCACCGCAAGAGTATGATCACAACTATTTGAATATATTTAAGAATATTTTTAATAATTCATAAAAGTTAAGGTCATTTGTTATAGATTTGTAGGGCCACTTTGATAAAAGGATAAATTGGATCAGGGTGAATTATTCGAGATGAGATGACTTAATCTTCATTTGACTCTTTTTATCTTAACCGAGGTCGGTTATGGATAAATTTGAATTTTTTCACTTCAACCAAAAGAGTGGAATAAGTCACCCGGGGTGAGTTAGGGGTGGACCACTCGGGGTGACTTACCTGCCCCTAATCCACCCTGTTATCAAAGTGACCCGTAGTAGTTACCTTTTGGTAGAGGGCCTCAGATCAAAGTTTGCCAAACTGAGACGGGACGGCTCGAATGGCCCGTCCCGATCACAGACCAGGATGACCGATATGTGAGATGCAATTGGGACGCTTTATATATTATTTTAATTTTTTATAATAATTTTGTTTTGTAAGCTAGGTTGGTTAGGGTTGTCACGGTTAGCCGTGAGATTATGAGTTAGAAACATACTTGTGACGTGTTTTTATTCGATTTTTTGAAAAGTGTTTGAAAAGTTATTTTTAAGAAAAATATTTAAAATGGCGATTAAGTTGGAATTCGAACCGGGGCCACCCATTTAAATAATGTAGTAACTAGCCAACTGAGGTAGAATATCGTTTGAATTATTTTATTTCATTATATATATATAATATATATATTTATCTCGATACGTAACGATATCAACCCGTATCATCCCATCCCAGATCGTGACCGGAACCACCGATTCGACTGAGACGACAAATAATGTCTCATATTAGTGTTGCTTCTTACATTGGAAAAAAAATTGTGGCCGTATTAGAATTTCCGTTACGGCGAAGTTGGAACGACCCTGCTGAAACAAAGAAGGGATTTTTATTTTTTAATTTTTTAAAGATGAAAAATCACTTACTCTGTTTATTTAGTTAAAAAATTTTAAAATCTTAAAACTCTGTCGAAAACGCTTTGGACATCTTTGACATCCGAGCTGGGTTAACTTATTTGACCTCAGAGAGTCGAGCAAGTTAACCGAGCTCGGTTAGGAGATTTGTGTGTGAGAAGAGCGCGCGTGGGATTAGACGACAATATTAATATTTTTAATATTATTAATTTATTTTTAATTTAATAAGAGAGGAGTTAACTGAGAAATAAAGAATTTAGTTACTATATTTTTTAATCAAGTGTGATTTGATAGGTATTAGATTAACTTGATGTTAATGTAGTTAAAATGGCATATTTATTTTAATTTTTTATTCATAAATAAATATTTAGGTTAAAATTTATATTTTATTTTAATTTACAAAATAGTTTTAATATATATTGTATATTAAATATAATGTAAAAATAAAAATATTTTTAAATAAACAACATAATTAATCTCACTAATTAAAATTTAAAGGATAAAAATGTCATTAATTATGGGTTTAAGGTACTGTTATTCTCAAAATTTTAATTTTAAAATACTTTTTAATTTTGAAAATATTCTATAAATTGATTATATTATGAAAATATTTTTTTGATAAGTAACATCATTAATCTCACTAATTAAAAATTAAAAGTAAAAATATCATTAATTATGGGTTAGATTATTTTTTTAATTTTTAATTATTTTTGTTATATTTTATAAATTAAATATATCATAAAAAATATTTTTCATGATGGAGAGATCAAATAATGTCCCCAACAGGTGGCATCGATCCCATGAGTATGATATATTATTCTAACGGTGCGCTCGAGAACTCAATAGGTCATAGATTATGATTTAGAAATCTTCGTCTATTTAAAATTCTACTAAATATCTAAATGTCACGTCAAATTATTCAAAAGTCATAATATAACTTTTTATAGAGATACATAGGGTGAAAAGTCTCCCCTTTTTATAATCTCTCAAAAGTTCTTTTCATTAGATTATTCTCCCTCTAAAAGATTATGAAAAAGGTCATAATCTTATTAAATTTTCAAACAAAGTCTAAAACATTTGTTTTGAATAGAGCATTATTCCAAAACTTGGGTGACCCCATTTGAGAATCATTAGATATAGACGAGACCATCGAAATTTTTATCGGGTGTCTGCTTATAATCTTTTTCTTTTTTAAAAAAAATAAAAATTTTAATAGATAACTCTGTTAAATATATTTGATAAGACCTCTTTAATATTTTAAGATAAAATCTAGTTGAGTTATAATTTCTCTCGAAATAAAAACAGAGCTTATCTTTTTGTAAGAGAGAAACTCGCGTCCCGTGTCTGACGTCTAGCCTCACCCCATCTGAGAATCGTTAAGTATAGGTGAGACCATCGGAATTTTTATTGGGTGTCTGGTTATAATTTTTTTCTTTTTTTTAAAATAAAAATTTTAATAGATGACTCCCTTAAATATATTTGATAAGAATTTTTTAATATTTTAAGATAAAATATAATTAAGTTATAACTTCTCTCGAAATAAAAATCGGTCTTGTCATTTTTTGTAAGAGAGAAACTCGCGTCCCGTGCTTGACGTCGGTCTAGCCCCACCCCTCTCTCATGCCCGCTGCCTCTATCGTCAGAGGGAGGAGAAGAAGACAGAGCGGGGAGGTACCCCTGTCCACGTCAGTCGCGCATCCACCATGGCTGGGATGGGGAGAGAGCAGAGAGGTGGAGGGAGGAAGTGGGAGAGGAACACGCCGCTGCACCCGGTGAGGGAGATGGCAGTGGTGGGCGGCAGCCAACTGTTCCGGTTCGCCCTGCTCCGGCGGGAGCCACAACATTCATAAGTTTTGGCGATGGGGCTGACGGCACCCTCTGCTCTTGTGCAGCTGATGATCCTGGTGGACGAGGCTGAGGACGAGTGGGCCGCCACAGGGCCACATCAGAGTTGTTCTCCCGGAGAGGTGGTAGCCACATCAGGTTGTAGAAATGATAAGAAGTACTAGATTTCCCATGAAGGTGGAGACTTCTGGTTGAAATAAACCTGGAGTATTAGATTTGCCGGTAGCACTCCACTTTATTCGGCTGCGGGACGCTCTCTTGTAGGGCGAGACATGTCCAAGTTGTTCTATCAAACAGGTCCATATAAATTTTAAAACATATGATATTTTTTGTCAAATATATAATTATATATAATTATTAATTTTAAAAAATAAAATAAAAATTAACATAATATATTTTAAAGATATAAATATTTTTTTAAAAAAATACTCTCAGACACCCTATTAACTGGACCACCAGTCTAAAATCAGATTAGTGAACAATTTCTTGAGTTCCTTTCTTTTCGGTGAGCCTCTCTTTTTTGGAACGGTGTTTTTGGTAAATCACCCCTGATGATCCCTATTTTCCAGTAAGTTTTGAGAATATCAACACGGTCACACCGATTCACACAAATTCACAAAAGAGTGAGTGCCCTACTACTCCTCTCACCCACTTCAAATTAAGAGACCTACTTAGATGATGCTATAGAAGATATAATCCATCCGATATATATATATATATAGAGAGAGAGAGAGAGAGATGAGAGAGTTTCAGTTTTATCTCACTCCCTCACCCCAATCCCCAACTTGCTGACATCTCTGGCATCTAGAAGAGGCCTTCCTCGTCCCCCTTTTTAAGGTCGGCGCCTTACTAGGGAGAGAAAGAGTTGACGGAAAAATAAATAGAGAGAGAGAGAAATCTCTCTTCTAGAAGGTTGGGGGGGGGGGAAGAAGAGAGAGAGGGGGAGAGAGTGACTGACAGATACATAAATAGATAGAGAGAGAAGCATCTTTTCTAGAAGGTGGGGGAGCAGAGAGAAAGAGGGGGAGAGAGAGAGAGAGAGGGGGGGGGTAGGGACTAGGGAGTTAAGTTACAAGGGTACGTGGACCTGTGCTTTTCATTTATTCGCGGGGGAACGGACGGCGCGTCACCGTAATCCCGTCCTTGTGTCTCCCGTCCACGTCCATGTGAGGGCGACGTGGGTCCCACCCACCACGTCCCCCCCCCCTGCTGGGGACGATCATGGCGGCCTCTAGTCCCCTCTCTCTCGTCACTTCCTGCTGCAGCTGCTCGCCTCCTCCTCCATGGACCCCCCCACGTCTTCCTCCATCGCCACACTGTAGTGGAAGACCGGCGTCGGCATGGCCAGTGCTCTCCCACAGCTGCGCTTCTCCTCGGAGCTCGGCGGGTCTATGGACCTCGGCACCGGCCCTGCTCTCGACTTCCTCGCGCGGGAAGTGATCGGCGACTCCGAGTCCGACTCCGGCGGGGGCGCGGGGGGCGAGGTCCCGGACGACGGCTGCGGCGACGGCGAGGAGGACAAGGAGTCGGTCGTCGGCGGGGGGACGAAGGAGGCCGAGGAGGGAGAAAGGGACTGGAACGACGACGTGGACGTCGGCGGGGAGGACGGCCGAGATGTGGACGGCGACGAGGAAGCGGGTGGTGGGCGCTGGTCGCCGGGGGTTGGCGGGGGTTATGAGTCGGTGGAGGAGGAAGGGGAGGAGGATGCTGCGGCGCTGGAGGAGGAGGGGGACGCGCGGGAGGGGGACAGGCGGTTCTGGGAGGCGTGCTTGGCATCCGGGTACCCATGAACGATGATGACTTCCTCTTATCTCCATGGCTATTCCTCTGTGCTAGCTGAGAGTGCAGCAACCCCATCTCCTTTTCCTCTTCCTCCTCCTCCTCTTCTTCTTCTTCTTCTTCTTCTTCTTCTCCTCCTCTCTCTCTCTCTCTCTCTCAAAAGAACTGTGTATATATAGCATGGAGAGCGAGGTCTTTCTTTTCAAGTTTTCAACTGGTTTTAGTGGCATAATATTCTTGCATGCTGATCCTATACATATATTTTCTTTAATTTAGGGCACGGATCCTCCGTGTGATTGGCTATATATGAAGGTGGTCTATATGTGAAGTAGATGTTAGATATAGAAATAATACGATGCTACTCTTTTTTAATCAATTGTCATCTAACTAGATTATCACACTCTTTTCCCCCCATGAAATTAATGGTTCCTAGATTTAAAGTGGTCTTGAGTAACTTCATTGAGATATCGATTGTTCATTAATCATGAGATTATTAAACGTCTGAGATCATCAGAGTTAGAAATCGGATCGATGATAAAAGGAATATTATTATAATATTGTTCAAATTTTAAGAAAAAACACTAAGTGGAAATGACATTTTATATTCTATTACATTGTATATTTTTAATATTTGCATAAGTACGAGATTGAGCTGAACTGCAACTTACCATAATTTTTCAGTGCTTAGATATGAAGCTGCAGCTTCAACTCATCTGTGCAGATATGTAACGAATTAAGTGTATCTAAGGGCCTTTGAGTCAAGTATCATATGAATGTGGTAGTGTGACAAGAAATCTTCTTCAAAGAAGAAAATTAATTTTTCGCCAAGGAATATATAAATACTTAGCCGCACCATATATCTGATCCTTAATCTTCTTCAAGGCATCAACGCCCACTCACTGAGCCATTTCATTTAAAATGTCGATTACAATCTAGTACCAGATATTAATTATTAGGTTTTGTCACAGGGAGGATTCGATCGATGGTGTCCGAAGTGCAGAGTAATAACATTCAATTTGGAAGAGTAGGATGAAACACGACTGTTTTCGGAGACTTGAATGCATGGCAAGTACTTGGCCCGATCGTCGCGAAGTGTAAAATTATGAAGTTAAATTTTTTTTTTTGAGCTGTTTGCAGTTGGTTGGATGTCCCAGCTCCTGTCATTTAATATGGATATAGGCCCACAATTATGGAGTTAATTATATATATATATATATATATATATATATATATATATATAGTATGGGAGGAAGGGGGGAAAAGAGGAAAGGAGAAGGGGGGAAAAGAGGAAAGGAAGGGGACTGGGGACTGTCTGTGCTTTCTTGTTGGAGCACATGGGAGAGCATGCCAGTGTTTAATTATAAAATGGCTGCCATGGAACAAAGAGAGGGGGGTTGTCATTTGGAGAGGGTGTCAGCTAGCAGAGAGGGGGGTGCATGGCCAAAGCTGGAGGGGCACTGGTGTCTGAAGGGTGAGGGGATACAGTGCTGTTCTCGAGCGTAGAGTGTGGGAAAGAAGGGAGAGCAAAGGAGAAGGAGATCGGTGATTCTAGTTTGATCTTCTTGGGTAGGTGAATCTTACTCTTAATTGGTGTGTGAAAGGGGGAAAAAAAAAGTAAAAGCAAAGAAAAAGGAGAAGATCGAGTGTGGTACAAGGTTCATTGACTCGGTATCGAATCGTATCTTTCATGATTTAGTATAATACACTCGAGTTACAATTGACTCCGCCCAACTCAATACACATCATCTCCTCTCTCTCTCTCTCTCTCTCTCATTGTGACTCGGCTCGACTCGACTGATCTTAGGAGTGATCTACATCATATCTATTTTTTTTAAATACGGTACGACACACTCAAGTCAAACCGAGTCGACAAACCTTGGTATGATATGCCATGTGACACGGCCATGCCATGTCCTCCCATTGGCTAGCCATGCTAGGATGGTCATACATTACTCCACATCCGAAGTAGGATCGATGGTGTTAATTATATACCGTCTTCATTGTAAGGAAGGCACACCGAGAAAGACGGACAAAAAACATTAGTTTGGTTGAGTCGCGCTAAATTGTATGAAATAGAAGTCCGGAATAATTACAAACATGTCCCTAGAATCATGTATACTCTTATATTATCATGTATAGTATTAGTACCTCCCTATTAATGAGTACTGGTCTGTTATGTTATGCCCCTCATGCTATAATATTGTCACAGTTATTGAAATATTCTGTTAAATATATATGAAAAATATAAGGTTTTGATTAAAAGAATATATAAGATAATATAAAAAATTATAGGGATATATGTGTCATTATTTTAATTATATGAGAAGATTAAACAAAGGTAGATTATTCTCTTTTTTTTATTCATCTTAATCTACCTCAAATTAAACTAAATAAATATTGTCAAGTAGCGACGAGGGTATATGCGATGAAATTGATTATTGTGGGTTATTCATGACAATACGAAGAAATAGGAGTGCAAAGTAATATGTAGGATTCTAGTGATATACATGTAATTAATTATCCCTACACAGAGTGCCTTGTGTACCCTAATGACCTATTATGATTCCAGAAATATAATTAAGTGTGCCCCTTTTCTCCGAAAGAAAAAAACAAGATTATATTAGTTGTCCGTAACAGTGTTATCATAATCGGATGGAACCGGCCGATTGAACCGGTTCGACTGTGAACTGGTTCGATTAAGACCGGTCCGGTCTAATGTTAAAGAATCGGATGAATCGGACGAACCGCGGTTCGACCTGTGAATCGGTCCGAATTTCGGTCCGATCCAATTCATCATTTAAAATAAAAAATAAATATAAAAATATTTAGATATTCAAAATGATATTTACGTGTAAATAAAATTATCTTATTATTATTAATTTGTTATTATTTATCATTTTATTTTAAATATATTTAAAATTTAAATATTTAAAGGAACATAAATAACAATTGTGAAAAGTGAAGACCAATGAAATATTATAAAATTTTAAGGTAAGTTTATTTAACCATGTTATTGTTATTTTTTTACTTGTATAGTTACATAATCATGATTAATAATTATACATGTATATTTTTTTTATTTTAATCAATATATCTTATTTTTTATTCTCTTAGGTTATAGAATCGGATCGGACCATGTATTAATATTATAATGACGTCGCGGTTCAAACCGGTTCGATTGAACGGTCCAATCGATTCGAATCGAACTAATTCATTGACCGATTCAGACACCGATTCAGTTCTGATAACATTAGTCTAAAAACCAAATTGAGCTGATTTTTGGATTCAAATGATGAAGACTTATTAGTCATTGTTTCTTTCAACGTCACGAGTAAGATAATGCAAATTAGAGGGCAAGTCGGTCATCCTGAACTTATCGACTTAATTAGAAAGTTATAGGCTCAAGTCTGGTTCTCCTACATATCTAAAAATATTGGAATCTATATGAGGCCAACAATCTTATTTTTCTTGTGAAAAAGAAAAAAAATCTGTTGTTTGGGGATCTTTGTAAAAACAAAATTATAAAATTAATAAAGTTTTTTTATGTATTTGTAGTAAGTGAAGTTTATAAAAATAAAACTGATCTGACAGCTTATATCTCCATAGATTTTTTTCTTTCAAAAATATCTTCCTTGCAAATTTATTTACAGAATTATCCATCTTATTTTCATGTCATTTTTAGTAACCTTCTTATGCCAATATAGTGCCCAAAATACCCCTACACTTAACCTCTGATGAAGATTAAGAAAACATTCCATTTTCTTCCATATGATTAAGCTTTTAGATGAAAATATCCTGCAAAAGGAATTATTTTGACCTTCATATATATATATTATGTCATGGAGAGAGAGAGAGAGATTAGGGATATTTTCAGATTAGGGATATTTTCAGATCTTTTTTGAATTAAATCGGTTAGATATTAACTAGTTAAGGTTAAATAACAGATGTTAAGGTAACGTTAACAACAAGTGACAGCGAGAGTAAAAAAATTAGTGTTACTATGTACATAACGAGGTCACTAAAAAAGTAAGAGGAGTAATCTTGCAAATAAACTTATAAAGGGAGTACGTTGCAAAAATCCCCATCTGCGTTCTTTAAAAACGTAGAGTTGTGTGTGTGGACAGAAGAATTCATCATGGTCTAGAAAGAAAGGGCCGGGAAGCTGCCGCTGGATGAGGCCGTGCAGAAGAACGAGCATGTGGCCTCTGGATACTCCGGGAAGTCGGTACTGCAAGCTGTAGCTCTGCAGAGTCTGCACAGAGAAAGCAGCATGTGGTCGCCGTATGTTCATGGAGTTAAAAAGTAAAATTAAGCCCCCACCACATTCTCTCCTTCTTTCTTTCTTTCTGCTCCGCTTTTGAGAGTTTGAGCGGACAGCGGAGTTGCTCCAGTGAACGGCGCCACCGCAATGATGACTTCATCTGCCGCCGAGGTCCTCGCCATGCGTCGGCGTTGATGGGCGTTGGAGGAGTTAACTTCTGTGGGCCGTGGGGAGGTCCCTCTGAGATTATGCTCTCGTTGCCGACGGATCTGACCTGTCAGGAAGAAGTTAAAGTCTCTATCAAGGTGGCTGCTCTGGTGCAGCTGTGGACTGTGGAGACAGCTGCCTGCAGCCTTCGGCAGCAGCAATGGCGCTGGCAAATTTTATGTTATATTTTCGGCGGGCGCCGGGGGGTGCATACTGTTCACGAGTAGAATTTGTCAGATCTAAACATTAAAATTAAAGAGAATCAGACGATCAGGAAGAGTAAATTTAGATCGAAGTACGTAATCATTTTTTTTAAATCGTTTCGCCCTTACTGTGATACAGATAGACTCTGCGACGGAATTTTCCACTAGAGGAATGTCAGAGAGACAGTCGTCGGGTGAGAGATAACCCTAAACTGTGTCTCTCGTAGTAAAAGAACTCTTTTTAAATATTCTCTTAAAAAGTGACCATTGATCGAGTTCTAACTAAAAGTAAATAGTTTTTTTTCTATTTTTTAATGTGAGATTAATAAACACGAAAAGAGATTCAAACTTTTTAAAATTTGAAATATAGATTCCAAGACAACAGAAAGAAGGACCGGAAATATTAAAAAACTTAGTATGAACGAGATTACGGAGGTTTTTTAACTTGAAGAAGTGAGCATGGAGTTTTTATAATATTACTTGTATGGGAGGCACATGATTATTATTATTATTATTATTATTTCATTGTAAGAGGATCAATAAATTTTTTTATTATAATATAGAAACATACTCAGATAGTCGCACTCTTTGTAGATATGAGTATTAGGGTGCTAGAATTTTCATCATTAAAAAAAGAAAAAAATAATATGAGAGCTTAGGAGTTGTTGGTGGGGGGAGGGGTGCATGACCACTGCTGGTCCCCCTAGCTCTGCGCGCTGGTGGGAAAAGTATCTATGTATCTTAGGTGTAATTTTAATATATCCTAGGGAAAAGTATATGATAAGATCATAAGATTACCTGTTTAAAGAGAAAAATCCTAGGGTTTTTATTTACATTTTCCTTTTGAAAATGAAGTTTCACTAAATTCACCTTGCATTTATAATTAAATATATTCCTTCAATGCATGAATTTAATGTCATGCATAACTTTGCTATAAATTTCCGTCAAAATAGTTACAAAATATTATTGCATCTTCTTCTTCCTTTCTGCTCAATATATATTAGCGATTTGTTTATCATGAAATGTAACGATAAATACACACTTGATATTTAATTTGTCGAGAAAAGCTATATATACAAATATAACTGTTGAGCAGATTTGCATGTATTTTTTTTTTCTAAAATATTGCATGAGTATTGAGTAATCTGTTCACATGAGATGTTGTATTGATTAGGGTTGGCAGTGGTAGATTGGGCATGGATGGTCTCGTACTCTGAAAATAAATACCCCATATTTATGGTGTACTCTATAATTACTTTTCTGTGTAAATACAAAAATGGGCTTGAACTTTAACATGTATCTGCAAGTAAATTGTTTATCTTAAACTCTCCTAAAATTAGCAAATGAGTCTGATTTAGGCCTAAGTTCATAAAAAAAAATAAATAGTTTTTACCTAACATAAATGGGCCAGTATCACATGGAGTTGAGCATTGACATGTATCTGCAAGTAAATTACTTATCTTAAACTCTCATAAAATTAGCACGTTTTCTCCCTAAAGATTAGCACGTTTTCACATGTTAGTTATCCAATAATAGAACTAATACAAATCTGCAAGTAAATTATTTATCTTAAACTCACATAAAATTAGCACGTTATCACATGGAGTTATCCAATAATAGAACAAATCCATCTTTTGGATCACGTGTTTTTTCTTTTTTTTTCTTTTTTCTGGGTTAGCTCGTCCCAATTAAGAACCGGTTGTGGTGCCGTGAATTCTTTGCCGGTCCATGGATCATTCACAACGGACCATCTAATTAAGACTCTCCATTCACAACGGACCATCTAATTAAGACTCATTTGAGAAATACTCGGTGGTGAAGCAAACCCATATACTTGTCTCCCATTGGTCCGCACGGAAATAACGGTCCCGGAAAGGAGAAAAGGCTCGTTCGTTGCACATCCGGTGTGCTGTATACTCAGGTGTGCAATATTTTTACTTATTTTATTTTTTAAATTTTTTATAGTGACTTTAAGATATCTTAATTCGAGGTGTAAGTTACGTTATCATTAAATTATTTATAAATAAATAAAAAAATCAGATTGAATGAATAATGTTAGACTCGTTCTTTTAAAAAAGTAATTTATTATTTATTTTTTTAATAATCAGATGGTGACGTGATTTTCACTCTAAATTAAGATAACTTAAAGATCACTCTAATTTTTTAAAAATAAATAAATAATTAAAGGCACTGTACACATGGCTGTGCAGTAAGTCTTTCTCATCTGAAAGATAAGAAAAGATTTTTTTAAAAAACACATTTGAAAGTGATAGATATGGGGCCCATATATATCCTCTTTGAAATCTTTTCTTTCCCCTCAAATACCATTGTTTTCATGTGAACCAATGTAAGGGCCGAGGAGGATACGTGGATTTGCTGCACACCAAGCAGTTGTGTTTGGGCCGGGCCATGGCCGACTGTCGGTGCTAAGGAAGGCGATCTCGAGCTCGCAGTGGTGCTCCCTCTATATATATATATATATCCTTGTTATTACAGTTTTTGAGTAAAAGAGTGGTACACTACATTGGGTGTAGCTCAAGTAAACAAAAAAGTATTTTTTAAATATTTTGTGGCAGACTCTTTCCCAGGTAATTCATTCATTCCGTACCATCTAAAGATCAGATGGTCGAAAGCATTCTAAATAAAATGACGAACTATCTTTTTCCCACGAAAGATGAGCTAACAGAAAGAGAAATATTTTATACACCGAATCTGACGAATAAAATCTGTCGTTACGTAACATGCTCTCTCGTTAGGTCAAAAATCAAGTGAAATGATCATTTTCACGTAAAAAATGACGCACACGTGAGACTAGTACGGTCTATTTTTTTCCACGTTAAATACGACAAATATTCGACAAGAAAATAGATGACTGAAATATTTTGTAAGATTGAAATATTTTATATTTAAATAAAATATTTTATTATAATAATGTAATATTTATTATATGAATGAAATATTTTATTTGATTATAAAAATAAAAAAAATATTTGGTAGAAATAATATTTTATCATATGAACAAAATATTTGTTACGAGAATAAAATATTTATTAAATGAATAAAATATTTTATTTAATTATAAAAATAAATTAATAAATTATTTTGTAAAAATAATATTTTACTATATGAATGAAATATTTTATTATAAAAAATTTAATAAAATATTTTAATCTTATATCAAATGTTTCGTTCATATGTAAAATATTTTAGTCGTATAAAATATTTCGTTGAATGAAACATTTCAATCTTATATCAAATGTTTCTTTCGTATGTAAAATATTTTAGTCTTATAAAATATTTTACTCTTATATTTTTTCACCGAGTACGTTCCGTATTTAATACGTAAAAAAATAGATCATGCGGATCTGATCCATATGTCATTTTCTATATAAAAATAATCATTTCACATAATTTTTGACCCAATAAGAAAGCATGTTACATAATAAAACATTACTCAACCAAAAATGACCAAATCAAATTGTCCGTTCTTGTTACGGGTTGTTTGGGGATAGACTACCTTATTTTTTGTTTTTTTTTTGTTTTAAATCGCTACCACTTCACTGCCCCACTGTGCGTAACAAATTGCTGCACCAGCAACAGTGCAATGAAGTATAACTCTTACAATTTACGACAACACGAACGTGAAGAGATAGAGAGCAATGTGGCCCTGCGTGTGTTTTCTAGGGAGTGGTCAACCTAATTGGTGATGCATAAACGGTTGCAATCAAGTTGGTAATTAAAGAGAATCACATTACTACAAACAAAGACGCAAACAACATCCGTACCATGGATATGAAATTAATTACATGGCAATTGCGTTGCATCAATTCAAAGACGACTATGGGATCGATGCACATAAAATTGAAAGAAATAATTCGATAATAAAATTTTTGCATCACTGCACTGCTCGCATGATTTTACTTCCCTTTTTTTTTAGTTACCAACAATATTTTTGCACTTACTTTCTATAGCGAGATTAATTTTTATTCACTACATATATATTTTTTTGTTGTAACTGGCAGGAGAGAATCCAAAATTGAAATCGGACCCCTCTTGAAAAGGGGGGTCAAGGTGTCCACTCCACAGCTAGCGTGAGACTCTAGGGTCCGTTTGATCCGAGGATAAAATTGAAGTAGAATAGGCGTAAGTCATTCCGGATTATTTTATCTATATTCCTATTCTTGTGATCGTTTGGTTCGTGAAGAATAAGTACGGTGATATCTCTGCTATTCGTTTGGTAATAAGAAATAATACGAATGGAAATAAGGGTTGAAAAAGTATTAAATTGCCCTTCTTATCCCGGGTCAAAGGACATGATGTTATTTTTATATTTGGTTGGGAATAAGAGATATTTATTTTATGTTTGGTTATTAATAATAATCTAAATTAATACTTCTTACTTAAATATGTCTTCAAAATGAAGATTATATATAATGAATATAATATTTAATACCATTGATTAAAAGATATTTTAACTAATCTTTAATCATATAATATTAATATATATTTATTTTTATCATCTTTTTATTGAAACATAATTAATATTAATTACATTAATATGTAAATAAGTACTATATTATTACTTTATTTATACCTAATTCTAATGAGAATATTTATTTGGACTGAATAGGATAATTATTTTCTATCTTTAACATACTTGAGTATAACTTTGACAATTATGTTTCATATACTATATTTTTCTCACATTGAACTAGACAATAATAAGATAAAAACTACGTAACATTAAAATTCTTACTTATAATTTCAATAAATAATCTTTGAAATTTATATGTTGGAATATTTTGTATGTGAACTTTTTAAAAATTTTCATCATGTCAAGTTAATATATTTGTTTCCTTTCACGAGTGATCCAACCATTATATTCAGTACATTATACTCATTCGAACTCTTTTCCTGAAAGATGTGTACGATAAGAGACGAGTGAATTATAACAACGAGTGTAAAATATAAGAACTTGATAAGAGTAAGGAGATGGGGAACATGAGATAATGTAATCACATGGATCATGTTGATGTTAAGCCATCTAACCCATCATCATTGTCTCAAGCATACCTGATCAGACCAACCATAGTTTGACATTGGAAGGAGTATAATACCAACATTGAACAATGGGAGAACTGAATAATGGGAAGGAGTAATTTTCTGATAATTCTGTCTCCCCTGAACACACACCCACACACACACACAACATGTCCCCACTGAACACACACACACAACCACACCCACGGTCTGTCTCCCTTGAACACACCCACACGCACACACAGTCTGCACACACACACAATTCTGTCTTCCCTGAACACACACCCACACACACACACAACCTGTCCCCACTGAACACACACACCAACCCACGGTCTATCTCCCAAGAAGGGGTAGAATTTAGGGTCATGCCGAATTTTGGGATGCACTTGCTCTTCACCAGTTGGCAGTTTGATGTAATCAAAAGTGCCGACTAATCGTCTCTCTCGAATGTTGAAGTCATTATCTGAGTAACCTATTTCCAATCCCACGTCCTACCTCAAGAAGAAAAATAGCCAATTGCTCAGTGGTAGACATATTCCTGGTGTCACTGATCACACCTCTTTCCATCAATGTATCTCTTAACCTTTTGAATAGGTGGGGGTGAACCCGAAAACTAGAGTATGCCCTGCCAACATGACCATCCATTACCTGTTTAACCCACCTATGACCTCGACCTACATCTGTGTGCATTGGGGTCCTCGAGATAGATTTTGTCAGGGACAACATGTGCAACACTATGACATGCTCAACCTCCTCCCAATACTCCTCCTCCTCCATTATAAAGTTGATGAGGGATTGAAATGAACCACCGGATTCAAAAGTTTGATAATTCATTTTGAATGCAATAGCTGAAAATCATATATCTTTTCTTTAGATTTTTTAACCGATTCTTTAAATTTTTCATTGAGTAACTTAACTTTGTCTTGTCATTGAAAACTATGATTGTGTGTCTCATGCATCTCTTGTGAAATTTTCATTGACAAAGCTGTCATTATTAACATGATATTTTACCAACAGGTCTACGAAGACTTTGTCACCATCATTGCTCCAATTTGCCACCCTAGTCTTTTCTTTGCATACACTCATAATTTCTTAATAAATGAACATAATATAACATTAACAAGAAAGATGATATAGTAATCCAAATACAACACATGACCATGAATAATTTATGATGATATAAAACATATTTTTTACTTACAAGCACTGACCATGACATGGTTGAAAAAAACTAAACTCAAAAAACACAATGTAATACAGCAATGACTCGGACATTAATATAATATTAAGGAAAACAGTAATGTGAAGCATGCTGTTCCCATTCACATTAATTTTTCAAATAATATGAATAAGATTGAATCTGCATAATAACCTTAACAGAAATCTCAAACAATAGTATCCCGAGTAAATCGCACAAGACCCCCACTTAAATCAGACATTGTAATTGGGGTGATTATAAAAAAAACTCTAAAAACACAATCAAATACATCATTTCATATTAACATTAATACAATAATCAGAAAAACATATACATAAGTATAATGTGCTCGCCTAAAGAATTCAGATTTTATGAATAAGATTAGATCTGCATAATAGCCTAACAGACAAGAGAAAGAATAGTATATAAAACCACCATTGAACAAGCCTATACGTAGGATGCCAAATTTTACATTAAATCACACAACAAGAAATGTAGTATGACCTACGGAAAAATGACTTAAGAAATCCCAATCAGACATGACATGTAGAAAATTTCACATTCATTTGAAACACAGGCATGAGAACATCCATCCTGTGTAAAAACACTCACATTAGAAAATTTCACTCACATTAGAAAATTTCATTCCACCATTTCGATGGAATGGTTTAACCCCGTTTGTAACTCCGATATCTCTCGTAACCCCATTCCAACTAACCCCTTTATTCCGACGTAAAAAAATCGAACCAAACGTGAAATGGGAATAAACCAGAGATATCCGGAGCCTAACCCCCAACCAAACGTGGCCTAAGAATATATATATATATATATGTAATTATCCTTAGTTAAACATTGCATGAAAATCATATAGCCATCACTCTTATATACATATTAGTTAGAATTAATTAAGCAAAGTGCAAAAATATCCCAACCGTTAAGTATCCTCTAAAACATAAGTGGAAAGATATATATTTTTTTACCTACCAACGGTATTTTTGCATTATTTTCTGTAGTGAGATTTTTTGTTCACTAGATATATTTTTTTGTTTTAATTGGGAGGAGAGAATCCAAAATTGAACTCGAGACCTCCCCTTGAAAAGGGGAGGGGGGGGGTCAGGGTGTCCACTCCATAGCTAACGTGGGACTCTATATGTGTACGTAGCGAGATTATTTATGCATTAATAAGCCAAGATATAATTAATTAATGGGCAAGCTATATACAGTGGGAGCATGCATGCAGTCTTCACTGGTTGCAGGAGATTGGGAAGGAGGAGGCGGTGATAGCAAGAGCAATGGCCACCTGGGTGATCAGGTATCTGTGCTAGAAGCAGAAGCAGTGACACTGTGGTTAGGACTCCGTCATCTTCGAACAGATGAGGCATCCTCACAATGCCCAGCTGTGGATTGAAGGAGACGACACAATTAATATTTGGTAATTAAGGGGCTAATTAATTGTATCTACGGCATCAGCACCATGCATTAACTATATATTTGTAGGGATATATTCTGGAAATTAATATGTTAGGGAGGCACTGTATATATATATATATATATATATCGGAGACCAAAGAATTATATTACGTACAGAATCTCTCACTGTGAGAACAGGGATGGGATTATGGGAATCGATCGAGCTGCCGACTGGTTTATGGCGTACTGATCCGGGTTTGAACACCGTATATATGGTGCCTGGTCTCAATCTAATCGCCTTCGGTCTCTATATATTCCAATCTTGGGATTACAGTCGTATTTATATATACAAGACTTCCAATAGTCTCCTAATCACACTTGTACTGTCTCGTAATCATGCCTATCCAGAGACCCAGATATATAGACTCACATATGAGTCCAACTCTAACTCCGATTACTTGCAGATCAAGACACCCTTAACATTCTCAGGGCTTTACATCCTTAAACATGACATTAATGTCTTTAGATCAACAACCGACATATAAGTGGAATGTATATAGGGCTGTCAAAAGCAAATAAACATCGATGGTTACAACATCATATACTTGACACATCTACACCGTATGACATATTATTGGGAAGCATCTCTCTTGCATGATGAAGCGGAAATGGAAATCTATTGGCTTAGTGTCTCGCTAAAGTCATCTCAAAACAAAAACAAAAACAATAAAACACATGCATGCATGGATCACACTTTGACATTCCCCAAGAGTGGACTTGCATGTTCAAACAGTTCACGAGGAACTAATTCCATAGCAGTACGGGAAAGATGGACACGAAATTTCCCCAATTAAGATTTTCTCACTAGTGACACAACCATGTTGGTTATTGTTGGTTTCTTTCTTGATAAATAGTCTTCAAGGACTTTACTGTATCTCGAGAATAGATTTTCGATTATATCACCTCCAAAATGGCTTGCGAGAATGGACTCTAAGACTGCCCGTAGACAATTCGCCATACTCTGACCTCGTGTCAGTTTCTCTGCGATAAGGAACCCGTTCTGCTCGATATGGTCACTATTACCCTGACATGCGTCCCAAGGTACTTCAAATAATTTTAGGCATTTCAAAGAAAATGATCCTTCTCTTTGTACTTCATTCTCCACCTCCACGGCACAAGATATATAATAAGGTAAATTAAAGCAATCCACCTCCTGTTCTGCAATATAACCCTACAAAATAAGAATTCATTAATTACTAGCCTTAATTATATATGCAAACTTTGAATGACGTGGGTGTGTGTGTACGAGGGAGAGAGGAGAATTATGTCTATCAAATCTCATATCTTAATGAAAAATAGGGTTTTTTTACATATTAACTATTATTATAATTGAAATGATAAAAAATCATTCTTAAAAATATATTAGTACCCAGATCATTACTTTTGATAAAATATTATAAAAATGTCATCGTCGTAATCCCTATTACAAGCCGTGCAACTAACCGTGATTACCTCTAACTAGACATAAGAAAATACGATAATATCCATATTTTAAAAAATAAGGCTATCCCCCTCCCAACCTAATCTCACTCCCACTCCTAAGGAAAACCCTAATCAACTGAGGGAAGGTGATCGAGGGAAGAAGAAGGTGGCTAAAGGTGGTCATATGGGATTTGTCTAGAGGCGATTCGTAGGGAAGGGGGGGAGTAATAGGGGTACGGTTGTCAATGGGTTAGGCTGGTCCAACGGGTACGTAGGCCTCACTCGATTTCGGGTCAGGCTATTAGGCCCTTTTTAGCCAATGGATCCTTAGTCGGGCCTAAAAATCAGGCCCAACTGGGCTCGTGGGTCGAGCTCGGGCTTTGAGTTCAGCCGTTATTTTTTCTCATTTAAAATTAGTATTTAACTAAAAATTAAAATTATCTTATTTTATTTAATTAAAAAATTTAAAACTCTCATTCTAAAAAAAATAATATCTAAAATTCTAATTAATTTAGAAAGATTGTAAATTTTATAGTCTTATATATATATTATTATTATTATTTCATTTAATTTGTTGGAGGGATTGGGTCGGGCCGAAGTCAGGCCTGTCAAAAAGTTGGGTAGGAATGTCCAAATGAGAGGTTCATTGGAAAGATAACTCGATTATCTACAACTTTCATATTGAGTACTTTTTGAGATTAGACCATTTAATAAGCAAAAATATCAAATAACAAGATATAGTATTAGAAGATGAGTTACATTGTTAGATAGCTGATATTTTGAAGATAGGCGAAGTTGAGATAGTTGAAAATAAGATAGGTGAAATTGAGATAGCCTAAGTTGAGATAGCTTAAGATGAGATAGTCGAAGTTGAGATAAGATAGCCGAAGTTGAGATATCTTAAGTTGAGATAGTTAAAGATAAGATAGGCGAATGTGAGATAAGATAGACAAAGTTGAGATAGCTTAAGTTGAGATAGTTGAAGATAAGGTTGGCGAAGTTGAGATAGATGATGTTAAGTGAGATAGCTCATGTTTTAAAGATAGACGAAGTTGAGTAAAGATAGACGAAGTAAGACCTAAGTTGAGATAGGCGCTGATGATAGGTGAAATAAGGCCTAAGTTGAGATAGGAGCTCAAGATAGACGAAGTAGGGCCTAAGTTGAGATTGACATTGAATATAGGCGACGCTTAGTGAAGATAGGCGATGTTTTATTGAGATATGCGAAGTTCTGTTGAGATAGACGCTGAAATTTGAAGATAGACGATGTTTTATTGAGATAGGCGATTAAGTGATCATAGCCGTGAAGATAATGAACTATGTGGACTTATTTTCTTTTAGTTGCGCCTATATTATACTTAGATAATAATTACTTGCTGGAACGAGATTAAAGACTTGTGTAAATTAAGAAATTACCCTTATTATGCCTAATTACTCGTAAAAATCTCAAAATGAGATAATATTAGTCTCGTTGGAAAGATAAATTTTCATTAAATCTCATATTAAGTATTTTTGCTAATTATGTCATTTACTAGGTCAAAAATGAGAAAAATAAAATTAAGTAGCCAGTAAAATTATAATTTTACACTGAATAGAGTCAGAAGCTATATTGCATGGGTTAATATGTGATTAACATTGGATAATTGGCTTAAGCCTAGGAAATTAAATTAAAAATTTGAGCAATGAAGTCAAGTGTTGTCTGCTAAAAGTCAACAAGGTTAGGTAGGAGATACGCCAGAGGTCAACAAGATAAGGAAATGGTTGTCTGTCAGAGTAGTGGCACTTGGAGCATGTAGAAAATAAAAATATAGTAAATTAAAGATTTCTCCACTCACTAATCTTGAGAACTGTCTATTTAAGTCTTGGTTACCCCTTTATTACTCATTTACATCTTAATAGGAACTAGAGAGGAGGAAAAAGTAACTGTGGGTGCTGCAGAGGTGGAAAATGAGAAGAGAAGCAAAAGAATAGACACAAAGGGTGCAAGAGTAGAACCGTAGGCGCAGCACTAGAATAGTGAAAAAAAATATAGAACATTTATCTTTATGTCGATGGGAGTTAATCGCAATGGCATTTCTATAACATTTTGTAAAAAATAATAATTTCAATTGTAACAATGGTTTATGGGGGGAAAACCCTAGTAAATATGTGCTTCATGCACACGTGCATGCGTATTGAGTTTGTGTATAAATGTTCTGATATAACGATGATTCAGGTTAACTAATTAATGTAATATCCGTTCAAGCAATGGAAGGACGGAGCTGTAACATAGACGGTAAACAATTAGGAACAATCATATATATACCCTCAAAATCTGTTATATTCTATCGAATATCTCCATTTTGTTTATATCATCATATATATGTATTCGCCCTTAATATTAATAAACTGTATTCTATCACTTATCTCATCCTCTACTATTTGTTTAATTTAACTTTATGGGTTAAGGGAGAAAGAAGACTAACTTACTCATGCTTACCCTCCTTGTAATATGAAAATCATACATCTGTAACCGTACAAATCTTTCATAATCTCCCGGATACCCCCGATACAAAATATGGGACATACAGTGGAATATCATGGAATCCTAGTGGTATATATGTAACTGTATCAATACTAAAGCTAAAGAGATATATGTAATTGAAATAGTATTACTTATTCAGAGGATATACATAAGATAATGTAAAGAATGGAGTACATAGTAAAATACAAAAGATAATATAGAAATATGTGTTTAATTACCGCTAAAAATTATGATGGGGTTCGTAAAAATAAGAAAATATCTTAATTAGGACCAAAACAAACCCCAAGGATATTTCAATATGTAGAAGATCTATAACATCCAATTACTTACCTCTTGGCTTCGTGCACTATATTTCATAGAATAAGATAGATATTAAGATGTTATAGATCTTCTACATATTAAGATGTTATAGATCTTCTATATATATATATGTAAATAATGTGCCAGTAATGGAATAAAATTTCATAGAATAAGAAAATACGAACCTCTTCGACCATGTTCATGAACACTTGTGCTAACAGATTCCAATGGAAAGCAGCTTCCTCGCTTGTGGGATCCAAAGTCTTCCGAGCAACTAGAATCAACACCATGCGGCCTCCAATAACCATTTCTTCTGATCGGCACTTGAGAAAATCTGACAAGTCCTTCTGGAATTGCACTGCGTATGCACCCACCACAGAAGGAGGACTTCGTTTGAAATATATATGCTTCCTTTATTTAAAGGCACCTCATGCGGTTGAAGCTTCAATGGCACCTGTAACAAAACTTTCAACAAAGAGTACTTCTTTAGAATGAAATTTACCATATATATATGAACACAAATATATATAAAAATGCACATGTACAAAAAATTGATATTTAAAGGGTAGGTTGGTCCAGAATTTGAGTGACTTGCTGGGAGAGAGTACTGGCTCGATCGATTTCATCCTACTACCATGCATACAAGGCAGTCAAATTGGAATAAGTCGTTAAGAATATGAGTTGACTAGTTGACTCGACCGATCTAGCTAGACCAATCTTAGAAGTCGACCAAATATGGGCTAGTCAATTGCCGGTGTTTCCTTGTTGCACTACAAGAAAGGAAAACAGAGTATTGACGATGATTCATAGACGATGACTTTCACACACCGTCGCTATTAATAATTATTTGTGATGACTCAAAAAAACATCCGTCACTAATGACCTTTAAAAATAACATGCACAAATTGGTCTTAAACGATAGACGTGATAGATTTAACATGAAATCAGCCCTTTGGATTATAAATCCTTTATAAATTTGTCGTACATCTTAATTAATTCACCTTATACGTGTGCAGATGACTGTAGTCAAAATGAAAGTTTCAGAACAAGAGGACATAATTAAACAAGGTTTCCCTAGATAAAGTAAAAAAAATGAAGTTGAAGTTCATAACTTAAATGGTCAACTATAACTTTTCCATCCTTTTTGTTGAGTTTATTCCATTTTTATTTTTAATGATTACAAAACTAACCTTTTTGATTGCCTAACTTGATTTTTAAGCGTGTTTAAAAGGTGATGGTTGCAAATCCTAATTACAATTTTGAAGAAATTCAAAAATATCTGTGCACTGCATGCAGTATTATTTAGAGACAGTTGAAAACTATGCTAGACACCAAGACCCTCGAACGGGATTATGTTTCTAAGTTAGAATTTTTTGATTTGATGTTAGATTCTAATAGGGAAGGTGGCCAAGGGAAGGTATATGGTCGTCTTTGGAGTCCATTTAGGGTTGCACAATCTAAAACAAGAAAAAATAAAGAATTAGTAAGGGCGGCTACTCAAGAGCCAAAAGAATGGGGTTTCTGGTTATCTTGCTAGTTAAAAGTTTATTTTGTCGACTGTTTAGGCTATCGAGTGATTTTCGTTGTGTATATCTCAGGACGTGACAATAAATGGAAGCGGTTAAGACAATATACATGCTTCTAAAAGCTACCAAAAATTTACCTCTACAGAAAAGGAAGATATTGAAAGACAGCTCAATCACTTTACCATAATATTGTTGCAGCCTCCAATGAATTGAAGAGGGGATCTATATCCATTATTTGTTAAATAAATGAGTATATTTGCATGGATTAGTTTAGCTTTGAGATTTTAATTTACAAACAATACCTATTCCAATGCACCTCAATCAGAGATTGTCGGAGTTTGTTCTTCGATTGTCGTAATAAGCTGCTGAGAGGATCTAGCTAAACTCTATAGAAGGAACTTGGAGAGGGAGATTTCTGTAGCCCATCTAAGAGCAGTCAAACTAGGTCTATCAGGACCAAACGGGGCTCAGCTCATCCAAGTGACAGTCCCATAGGATCCACTTAGGCTAAAAAGCCGAATAAGATTACTCGGGATCTCATCCTTCCTCCGCGGCCCTTAGGCTCGGAAGGCCCGAGCGTCGATCAGAACGCAGGAAGGCTCATGCCCGAGTTATCCCCTCATCGGGATAGAGGCAAGTGCTCAGCGCCCACTCCGACCTATCTTTATCCGAGCTATGCCTATCGCCCGGCCGTGGATGTAGGAAGGCACATCACCTCCGAACCACGTAAATCCATGTGTCCTTGTGGTTTGATCTTCTCTTCCCTTTCTTTCTTCCGCCTCTATTGTTTGTCCATCCCTACAGGTACTCCAGTTTTCCAACAACTGGTATTAGAGCCTTGTTCTGGTTTGGGGGAATAGTGGGAGCGATGGCTGCAGAAGAGGGAAAGGTCAGGATCGAGAGGTTCGATGGCAAAGATTTTGGTTTCTGGATGATGCAGATGGAGGACTACCTGTATCAGAAGAAACTTCATCAACCTCTTGCTGGTACGATGCCGGAAGGGATGAAGAAGGAAGATTGGGATCTGATGGATAGACAAGCTCTGGGGGTCATCCGGTTGACGTTGGCCAGAAACGTTGCGCTCAACATCGTGAACGAGAAGACCACAGCAGGGTTGATGAAGGCGCTATCAAATATGTATGAAAAATCATCCGCCTCTAATAAGGTATATTTGATGCGTCGTTTATTTAATTTGAAGATGGTCGAAGGTGCTTCTGTTACAAATCATATCAATGAGTTCAATCTGATCACGAGTCAGTTGAGTTCGGTGGACATCAACTTTGAGGACGAGGTTAGGGCATTGATTTTGCTCTCCTCTCTACCAGAAAGTTGGGGTGCGACTGTGACCGCTGTGAGTAGTTCTTCAGGTTCAAATAAGTTGAAGCTGGATGAGGTTCGAGACTTGATTCTAAGCGAAGACATTCGCAGGAAAGAATCAGGTGAATCATCAAGTTCTGCCTTGAATGTCGAAGGCAGGGGACGAGCAAATCAGCGTGGTCAAGATCGAGGTAGGTCTAAGTCAAAAGGAAGAAGTCAGTCGAGATTTCGTGGTGATGGTTGTTGGAACTGTGGTAAGAAAGGGCACTTGAAAAGAGATTGCAGAGCACCGAAGAAGAAGTACCAAAATCGAAACCAAAATCCAAACCAAAAGGAAGAGTCTGTGAATGCAACAACAGAAGAAATAGAGGATGCCTTAGTCCTGAGTGTTGACAGCCCCATAGAATCGTGGATCTTAGATTCTGGAGCATCTTTTCACTCTACCTCACAAAAGGATTGCCTTGAAAATTATGTTGCTGGTAATTTTGGTAGGGTCTATCTTGCTGATGATGAACCCTTGGATATTGTGGGGAAGGGAGATGTGAAAATCATGACAGCAAATGGGACTGCATGGAAGTTGCATAATGTCAGACATGCGCCTGGGCTGAAGAGAAACCTGATTTCTGTGGGGCAGCTTGATAGTGAAGGTTATATCACTACCTTTGTAGGTGGTTCCTGGAAGATCACTAAAGGCGCTATAATCATAGCACGAGGCAGTAAGATGGGTACCTTGTACATGACAACAAATACAAGAGACACAGTTGCAGTGGTTGATTCTCATGGTGATTCAGAAACTTGGCATTGCAGACTTGGGCATATGAGTGAAAAGGGAATGAAGGTACTGCAGGCGAAGGGAAAGTTGTCTGGTTTAAAGATTGTAGATGTTGGGTTCTGTGAAGATTGTGTATTTGGGAAGCAGAAAAGGGTTAGCTTCTCCAAAGTAAGCAGGACATCCAAGTCTGAAAAGTTGGAGCTTGTGCACACGGATGTGTGGGGGCCTTCATCGGTATCATCTCTTGGAGGCTCACAATATTATGTCACCTTCATCGACGACTCCACCAGGAAGGTATGGGTTTATTTTCTGAAGAATAAATCTGACGTGTTTGCTACTTTTAAAAGGTGGAAGTCTCTAGTTGAAAATGAAACTAGTTTGAAAATCAAGTGTCTGAGGTCAGATAATGGTGGAGAGTATGACAGCAAGGAGTTCAAAGACTTTTGCGCACTGAATGGAATTCGAATGTAGAAGACCATTCCAGGAACACCTCAGCAAAATGGTGTTGCAGAACGGATGAATATAACACTGAATGAGCATGCCAGAAGCATGAGAATCCATGCTGGTTTGCCCAAGACATTTTGGGCAGATGCAGTGAGTACAGCCGCATACCTGATAAATAGAGGACCATGTGTCCCCTTGGATGGCAAGCTACCGGAGGAGGTATGGACAGGAAATGAGGTAACTCTTTCACATCTAAAAGTCTTAATTTGGTTGTACTTCCTATGTGCTTATTAATTTTGAAAACAGAGACAAGTTAGACTCTAAGTCTAAGAAACGTTTTTTCATTGGATATGGTTCTGATGATTTTGGATATCGTTTCTGGGATGATCAGAATAGAAAAATCATACGAGAAAGGAATGTGATATTCAATGAAAAAGTCTTGTACAAAGATAGATCTGTTGTAGAATCTGATGATGCAGGGAAGCAAGTCAAAGATCAGGTGGAGTTAGAGGAAATCTTAGAGGAAGATGTTCCAAAAAGGACTCAAGCTAGTCCTGAGAATGTCATGACACAACCAGAACCCTATACACCAGCACCACCACTAAGGAGATCTAATAGAGTACCCAAACCCACTGAAAGGTATTCTCCTTCTTTGCATTACTTGTTATTGACTGATAATTGTGAGCCAGAATGTTTCAGTGAAGCAATACAAATGAAGGATTCTGTCAAGTGGGAGCATGCTATGAAAGAGGAGATGAACTCTTTGCAGAATAATGAGACTTGGGTACTGACTTCTTTACCAGAGGGTAAAAAGGCACTCCATAATAAATGGGTGTATAGGTTAAAAGAAGAATGTGATGGCAACAAAAGGTACAAGGCAAGGTTAGTTGTGAAAGGCTTCCAACAGAAGGCAGGTATTGATTACACTGAGATTTTTTCTCCTGTTGTCAAACTAACCACAATCAGACTAGTGTTGAGTATTGTGGCAGCTGAAGACTTACATCTAGAACAGCTGGATGTGAAGACAGCCTTTCTTCATGGTGATCTAGATGAGGATATTTATATGCTACAACCGGAAGGTTTTCAGGTCCGTGAAAAAGAAAACCTTGTGTGCAAGTTGAAGAAAAGTCTATATGGTTTGAAACAGGCCCCCAGACAGTGGTATAAGAAATTTGATGGTTTCATGTGCAGCAGTGGTTTTAGTAGATGTCAAGTTGATTATTGTTGCTATCTCAAGAAACTTGATGAATGCTATATTATTTTGCTCTTGTATGTGGATGATATGCTAATTGCATGATCAAACATACTAGAGATCAACATGCTGAAGGAACAATTGTCAAATGTGTTTGACATGAAGGACTTGGGACCCGTAAAAAGGATACTCGGAATGGAGATTGTTCGGGATAGAGAGGCTAAAACCTTGAAGTTAACTCAGGAAGGCTACATTGAGAGGGTGTTGAACATATTTCAAATGCAGGATGCAAAGGCAGTAAGCACACCTTTGGCGAATCACTTCAAGCTTTCAAAGGAGCAATCACCCAAGACAAAGGAGGAACATGAATACATGAACAAAGTTCCTTATGCTTCAGCTGTAGGTAGCCTAATGTATGCTATGGTTTGTACTAGACCAGATATTGCACATGCAGTGGGAGCAGTGAGTCGGTACATGGCAAATCCTGGCAAGAAACATTGGGAGGCTGTCAAATGGATCCTACGGTATTTGAGAGGTACCACAGGTATGGGTTTGTGTTTCACACTGAGTGGTCTTAATTTACAGGGCTTTGTGGATGCAGATTTGGCTGGAGATGTGGATAGCAGAAGGAGCACAACATGATACATTTACACCTTGGGTGGAACCGCAGTGAGCTGGGTTTCTCAATTACAAAAGATTGTGGCTCTCTCTACCACTGAGGCCGAATACATTGCAGTTACAGAAGCTAGCAAGGAAATGGTTTGGCAAAAGAATTTTCTTGAAGAGTTGGGCAGAAAACAAGGTAGTAATGTTCTTTTCTGTGATAGTCAGAGTGCAATCCATCTTGCAATGAATCCAGTGTTTCATGCAAAGACAAAGCATATACAGGTGAAATATCATTTCATTAGAGAGCTACTAGATGATGGGACTTTGTCACTTGAAAAGATACGTGGAGCTGAAAATCCATCAGACATGTTGACAAAGATGGTGACTACAGAAAAATTGAGGCTATGCATAGCCTCAGTTGGGCTCCATGGATGATGAAGATTGGAGGTGCCGCATTGAGTTTCTGAATCGTGGAAAGAGCAAGAATTACAAGACTTGATTGCTGGTTTTATGATCAGTCTCCAAGTGGGAGATTGTTGACGAAAATTTTGGGGGGTATTACTGTAATTTCACCCAGGAGGGTTGCCCTAGCTCCTTATATATAAAGGCAACATCCCTTGTAATTGTAACTGCGTGTGCAAATAAGAGATCTCAGTGCGGCCGTGGATGTAGGAAGGCACATCGCCTCCGAACCACGTAAATCCCTGTGTCCTTGTGGTTTGATCTTCTCTTCCCTTTCTTTCTTCCTCCTCTATTGTTTGTCCATCCCTACAGGTACTCCGGTTTTCCAACAATTTTTAAGTTATTTTATTTTATTTAACTAGGGACATCTTGGTCTTTTCTCATGTTGGGTTAAGATTAACCATGGTTAAATTCTCAGGTAATAACATATAGTTACGGAGATAGTATTTTTGCATAATTAGAGTTTACAGAGTGATATGTTTGATAATACATTTTCAAGAGTGATTGTTTTGTAAATTCACATTTAACAATAACTTTCATGTAAAAATCCTATTGTTTATTTATAGGCCGTTCGTAGTTTGATACTGTTTAGCTGCAGTACTTGGTTATTCTTTCCCATGTCACCAAGGTTATATATATATATATATATATAATCACTTAACATGCTCTCTCTCCCATTTGCTGCACACCCTCCCTGCCCCACTGATCGTTAATCTTTATACTGCTCCTCCCTTCTTACAGTAACCCTCTTCCCTCACTCGATCGCCGTCCTCCGGTCTCCTCTCCACCGTGATGAGCAACATCCTCTCTAGCCTCTCTCTCTCTCTCTTCTCTCTCCCTCCTCCCTATCTAGCTCCTCCTTGCCCTAATTAATTAAGTCTAGAATCTAATAAAGCGCTTCTTAATCTTTACTACTACTACTGCTACTATATATGTATAAAGCAGGTAATTAACAACATCTAGACTAGAGTAGCATGCATGGGTGCATAGCTCAACATTCAGAAAGAAGATTTCACCGTGCCGTTAGCATCCAATGACGTACCTGAGAGAGCCAGTGGAGGCTGGAGGAGGAGTGGAAGAAATCTATGCTCCTGCTCGGGAAGAGCCGCCCGTAGAACGATCCAGGAACTCCGGCGACGAACCATCGGCCGAGCTGCCTCCCCACGCCCGACTCCTCGCGCTCCTCGCTGAACCCCTGGAGGGAGCGGAACACGGAGTTGAAGTCGTTCCCGGGCAGGTCGTTCAGGAACAGCTGGAAGTCCGGCGCCGGCCGGCCGAGCTGCCGGCACCTCTCCTCGACGGAGTCGACGACGTCGGCGACAACGGACAGGGCGTTCGGTCCGGAGGAGCAGCCGAGGTCGGCGACGCTGAACTTAGTGGGGAAGCCGGCGGCGCAGTAGAAGTCGAGCAGTGCCTCCTTCCTGACCGATCTCGTTGCCTCTATTATCTCCTTCTGCATGAAACAGAAGAAACAAACAAGGAGAGAAGGGCTAAGGGGGATCGAAGAAAAGGAAAAACACGTCGGCAGAAACCCTAGGAGGAGATGAGAGAAGGGGATATCATTTCCTGCGGTATCTACTGGCAGCGACCTGAATGAAGGAGTTCTTGGCGTAGCTGGTCTCCCCGTCTCCTCCGTTCATGCAGAGATTAACCTTCTTCACCTCCATGGCCCGGCCCTCTCTCTCTCTCTCTCTCGCTAGCTGTTGTCAGGTACTCCCAACGCTTGGAGGCCAGCAGAGAAGTTGGGTGAGGGTGAGGGTCGGGGTCGAGCCTCTCCCCCTGTCCCTTATAAGTATGGCCTTAGTTAAAAAAAAAAAAAAGTTGGGTGAGGGTGAGAGGACGAGTGTCTGCGCTTCCGCTACAAGAAGATGGAACGGGTGGGGATCCCCTCCGGCACCCCTCCCCCATCTGTGCGGGGTGGGAGAAGACAGCTAGCATCAAGGATAGGGGTGTTGTCTGGACAAGGTCATGTTAAGCAGCCCCCCCATGTCAACAACAATAAATAAATAAATAGTGGAGACCTCTCTGACGATTCCACGTGGGGCGTCGGTTGAAAGACCATGCAATAATATCATCCTCTCGAAACCATGGTGACCCATCTTAATTAATAAAATATTGCCTCCTATACTATATACTGATAGGACAAATATTCTATCTTTCCAATTTAAGAGTGCCATAATTAAGATCAGACGGTGGAAATGAAGCACATCTCTTCTACAATGAAGTGCTCCGCGCGTAACTTTTTCTCCATTGGTAAAAGGCAGGACTGATCATCAGTTGAAAACGCTGCATGTCCTGCTCCCTCCTGTCGGGTAGAGAGGCAGCCACCTCCAACTGAGTTTGGAAAGTGTGCGGAGGCTTAAGGTAAGCCGCGGGTGTACAACACAAGCTTGCGACTTAGTGACACATAAGTCTCCTCTATGAGTGAGATGACAGAGAATATAGTTCACGGGTATAACTTATCTACTAGATCTAAGCACAAAAATTAAAGAGAATCAAACGATTAAGAAGAGCAAACTCGAGTCGAAACATGTAGTCGTTTTCTTTAGAGTCGTTCCGCCCCTCCTCCGGTGTAGATAGGCTTCGCGACGAAACTTCTTCCAAGATACGATGATCCAAATCGAGGGCGACGTAAAGGTGCACCCAACTCGCGTTACTGGGGGCAAACACCACAGTGACACGAGGCTCTTGCACGAAGAAGAAGACGATGGGAGAGAGGAGTTCGAGAGAGATAGCCTTCGGATGAGAGAGAACCCTAAGTCATACCTCTCACCGGAAAATGACCCTCTTCAAATACCCTCTTGGAGAAGTGATCCTTGACCGAGTCACACACATCTGTCTAAAGAGGGGAATCCGAAGAGACGCGGAGAGAATCCAAGAGATGTTTGGTCAAACGGTCAAAAAATAAAATAATTTTTTAGAATCACACGCACGCACGTCACGGCCACAGTCACGGCAACGCAAGGTAATTCCCACGTGTGTGAAATAAAAGATACGGGCCAAAGAGCTCACTAGCCTAAATAGGCCAACCTCTATAGTCTCCTCGAAGGAATACACAACAAAGACACGAGTCCCAACTAAAAGTAAATGGAAACCTTTTCCATTTTCCAATGTGGGACTAATCAACACAATGAGAGACTCAAACCTTTTAAAATTTAAACATAGATTCTAACATTTTGCCTACCAAGAAAAAATTTTAAAAGTTTGAGACACAGATTTACAAGAGCCTGAGACGACACGCATAAGTGAAGGTGTCCTCCGAATTGAACATTCACATAGTGTTATACTTCCTCTCCTCCACAGATCTAAGTGAACTATGTTTTGAACTTAGACCCTTATAAAGAAGATTTCATACAGCACACATATCATTAGTCAATAGTGGTGTTCTCACATAGTAGCACGTACATTCTGACCATGTGCTTTGTATCTTGTTTCATGAGTGCTCTAGGGATTAGTCCAAAAGATCCAATAGATTGCGGCCACACAATCACACTCACATAGGTGAGTCTTCTAAGGTGCACTGAAACGTATCTACATCTCACCACGTAGGCCTTTGGACTCATTAAGAGTTGTAACTCATCCTTTACCGTTCCAGAATAAGCACTTCATCATAGGGATGTATATTGAGACACCAGTCTCCAATAAGTGCTCTCCAGTATACACCCATTCAACTTGTTTTCCCATTGAACCTGTATTATGAGATCTCCAAACAACAGGTTGGGTTACTATTGATGGTGTTTAACATGGGCTTAAGTCCCATCTCCCTCGATGATTGTTCAACTAAATTTCTATTCAATCCCTTGGTTAGAGGATCAGTAAGATTCCTTACTAATTTCACATAGTCTAAAGAGACTATTTCTTTGTTCAAGTACTCTCTCACAAATTTTAATTTCAATCTTATATGAGTACTCAATTTATCATTTACTTTCTCACTTTTAACCTTAGCTATTGCAGCTTGGCTATCACAGTGAATGGAGATAGCAGGAATTGGCTTACTCAGCAATAGAAACTCAATCATAAAGCTCTTCAGCCATTCTGCTTCTCTACCAGTCACTTCTACTGCTACAAACTCAGCCTCTATATATAGTAGACCGAGCTAATATAGTTTGTTTGGTAGATTTCCAAGCAACTGTCCCATGACCTATCATAAACACAAAGCCAGTGGTACCCTTTCCTTGGGCTTTTCCAGTCACCTAACTGGCATCACAGTATCCTTCCAATACAGCAGGATATCTACCATAGTACAGTGCATGAAATAAGGTACCTTTTAAATATCTGCAGATTCTTTCAAGTGCATGTCAATATATTTTGTTAGGACAATGTGCATACTTACTAAGTCTATTTACAGCAAAAGAGATGTCAGGTCTACTACAATTTGACAAATACATTAAATTATCAATTAACTGTGAATATCTGACTTGTTCAACACATTCACCATGATATTTTTTAAGTATGCCACTAGGATCAAAAGGAATGCTCACAAGTTTATAGTCATATAGACCAAACCTTCTCAAGACTTTCTCAACATAATGAGATTGTGATATGGAATAGCCCTCAGGTGACTTTAGAAGCCTAAGCCCCAACATCACCTCTGCCTCTCCCAGATCTTTCACGTCAAACTTACTATTCAGAAATTATATTATTTCATTTATCAACATCAAGTCATTGCCTAATATCAAGATATCATCAACATAAAGACACAAAATAATACAAGTACTATCAAACAATTTAACGTACATGCATTTATCAGATTCACACATAGAAAAATCATTAGAACAGATGACTTCGTCAAATATATGATGCCATTGCTTAGGGGCTTGCTTAAGTCCATATAAGGATTTCACCAACTTGCATATTTTACGCTCTTGGCTGGGAACTATATATAAACCCCTCTCGCTGATCCATATAGATCTTTTCATCAAATTCATCATTCAAGAAAGTAGTTTTGATGTGACACAACCTCGGACCTAATGCAAGCAAGCACAATCGTAATCTAAATGGGCCAATTTGGGCCACCGCTCTCTCGTCGCTCACCCAAGCCCGGGGTAACTTGGCAATGCCAAGGTGAGGTTGAGGGGTTGGGCCCTTGCTGGTAGAGGACCAACAAGGCCAATATTTGATTCCCAATGGATTTGGAAGCCCAATTCAACGGGGCCGACGAAGTGCTGAAGGTACCGGTTGCATTCTTCCCACGGTGATCACTCAAGGCAATGGGGCTTGAGGATCGGGCTCTCACTCGCATAACCAGCGGAATTAGAACTAATATTGAAAGATAAGCACTAAGTGAAGTGAAGGTTTGAGCACTTACTCGACCGGTTTGAATAAACCGGTCCCGGTCGGAGACAAGGGCGAGCGGGGAGACGAGTGGATCCCCACACGCCGCGGTGGTGTCGCTTGACCTGCCCAAACAAATTACACCACTACACCTCTCGCAGGAGGGGGAACTTGGGGTGGGGGTTAATGATATTACATCAATACTACCTCCACGCAGGGAGGGGCCTTCAGCCGGCCAAGCGGGGTGGGGAAACCAAAGCAAAGAACGAGGAACAAGGGTGGACGCCGAATCTGCCTGCTGTCTGCGAACCAGGACAGAGGGTCGGTGTTGCTATTGTAGATCTTGCTCAGGAATTTCTCTGATGGCGAGACTGGCAGCGAAATCTTCGTAACAGGAAGGGGAATGCCTCAGAATTTTTGTAAATTCTTCTGGAGTCGCTGCAGGTCGGGGCAGGAGCTTGAACAGGGCCTCTGTTTCTCGGACTAGCAGGGGCAGGTCACCAACAGTAGGATGCAGAGGCTGTCCTGGCCGCTCCCGAACTCCAAATTTGATTCCGTCAGCGCCGTTAGAACCGTGGGTGAGTCCTCTTTGCAGCAAAAGAAACGGGAATGCCAGAAGAGAAAGGAGACGATCTGTGGAGACAGAAGAGTGAGGAGGTGTCGATGCAGACTGGGGAAGGCAGAGCCGCGCGACCGTGGAAGAAAATTGGTAACTTCTGTTCCCGGATGCTGAATGGGCTTCCGCTTCTTGATTCTGAAAGTAGACAGGCCGATGAAGAACTTTGAAGAAGAACTTGAGGACTGATTCCTTCGGGGTTCGTCGTGGCAGAGCTTCTAATCTGGCTCAGGTCCTCAGCCGAGGCAGAACCGCGCAGCTGTGGGAGAATGGACCTCCTGGACGACTCGGAGATCGGAAGAAGACGAAACCACTTCGGTTGCGAAGGCGACTGGCAGACGCTTCCGACGATGGCTCTTGGGTCTTCAAACTCGTCCGGAGGAGGTCGTGGTGGCCGCTGCAAGTTGCTGGTCTGCTGTAGATCTTCAGTTGAGAGCTGTAGGTTGATGATGATGGGGGGGAATGGGGTATATGGGAGGGGAAATGGGGGTGGATGAGTGTGGGGAAAGCCCGGGCTGTGAGGGGGTCTAGGAGGGGGTGTTCTAAGGTGGGGGAAGGGAAGAATGGGGTCTGGAAGGGGGTCTAACAGGTGGTGGGAGGAGGAGCTACGAATTTGGGAAGGTGGGTGAGAGGAGAAAGTGAGGGGGGGGGCACAAGTGAGTGGAGGGAAGGGTGGATTTCAAATTTGAAATGGCCTTGGAAGTTGTGGGGTTGTGTGGGGAAGGGGTTGATTGTGTTGGAATGGGAAAGTGGTGTTGGAATGTGGAAGATGGTGTTGGAATGGTGAGGGATCTTCTTGGGACTAGGGGGGTGGAGTAATGGAGGCCATGGGGAAGTGGAGGGCTTTAATGATGGTAGGTGGGGGTTGAGGTGGTTGGGAAGGGAGGAGAGAGAAGAAAATTCGAAATTGGGTGTTGAGGAGAGAGAAAGTGGAGTAAAAAAAGAGGGATTAAGAGAGGGAAGGGTGGGGAATCTCTCCCCTAGGGTTTCTCACCCAAAGAATGTTGGAATCACTCCACTAAACTAAGCTTTGGACTCTCAAATGGCATTTTTTTCATTGATTGATTCATTACCTCCAAATGAAGGAAATGGGGCCCTATATATAGGAAACCCACATTTTACAATAAGACCCTGACAAAAGACTCATTGACAAATAACCGAAGGGGTAGGGGAGCTCATTGGGCCAAGCCCGAAGAAATGGGCCCAATTAGCACATTACACATTCTAATGACACTCAAACATAGGAAAATAAATGCAAGACCTAGGGACATGACTCAAATAAAATGCAAATTACATCAAATGACTCAAGTAAAATTACATAGGACTCAAAATTAAATGACTAAACCATGCCGGATGCAACCGGGGCGAGGAGACGAGCTATGAATGTGGGCATGGAAGGTGATGTCCACATCATACTCCCGGGGTGCGGAGAACTCGACTCCGTCGAGTAAGTATCCTTCCCTCCTTGGAAGGTGTAGAAGTGGTACTGCCTTCAAGTCTTCCGAACGAGACCGATCCATCCACCTGCCGAGATAGCGCTCATATACCTTGCTCCGAGTGGTAGTGACTTGTTCATCCAATATTTGTTCAATTTGTTCACGCTGGACTCTCTTGGCTGGTGGTTTATCATCATGGGTGGGTGCTCTCTCAAGGGAAGAAGTAGGCTCAATCTCCTCACTAGGTACCACCGTGGGTCCCTTATATGGCACTAGGTCGGCAACAATGAATGTGGGACTTATTCCATACTCCTCAGGGAGATCTAACTCGTAGGCAATTGCACCTATGCGCCTCAAGACCTGGAAGGGACCAGCCCCACGTGGCCTCAGTTTAGAGTTGGCTCCCGGGGAGAGCCTCTCCATCCTTACCATCACAAAGTCACCCACTTGGAATTCTTGGTGACGCCGATGAGAGTCGGCCAGCCTTTTATAAGCCTCATTCTTTTTGCTGATGTGCTTGCAAAGGTTTTCATGCAATTTTGTGAATGCTATCCTTTTAGTGGTTAGGGGTGGACCTGGACAACCATAGATGGACCTATCATGCCATGATGTCATATGGACCATGATGAACCTTGGTGGGCCGGTGCAACCATATGTGGACTTATCGTGCAATGTTGTCATGTAGACTTTGGTGGGCCTAGGTGGGCCGGGGCAACCATATGTGAACCTATCATGCAAAGTGGTGATGAATGTCGGGGGACTCGGACATCCGTAGATGCTTTTGTCATGCTTAAGACCTATGATGAATGAAGGTGGACCATGACATCCGAATATAGACCACTCATACTTTCTACTTGACATGTGGGTGATATGAATGAAAGGACCCAACATAGTGTTCATGCCAAGGGGTGTGGTAAGCCTAGACACATGCATGCCTTTCCCAAAGGTGACTTCCATGTGTAGAGGTGTGGGACAACCTTTGAACTCCCATTGGAAAGGATCGAATGGATCTAAGAAGGTGGTTATCATGGGGTGGGGCACCACCTTATTACCTAGGGATATATGGTCCAAGGTTATGGCTCCCAAGGTGCAACCCGGGTCATGGATGAGGTGGGTTTGGTCCAATATGGTGGGTGAGGGTAGGCAAGGGTGGGTGGTTGGTAAGATGGTTGGGTCATATGAGTTCCTTGACTCCCATTGGAAGGGATCATATGGATCATAAAATAGGTCACTTAGGGGGAGGAACTCCATGTCCTCAAGATCCTTAAAAGGTGCTAAGTCCTCCTTCCCTATGATAGTTGGGCCAATGTTCTTGACAAGTGGGTCGGCCATGAGTGGAGGGCTTGGCTTTCTACCCGAGATAAGAAGCTCTAAATCGAGGAGAAGGTTGGGCTCATTCGGTGTAGGGAGGAATAGAAGGAGGTCGCTAGTGTAGCAACCATTGGTGCAAATCGAGGTGATAGACCCTATGCATAGGTGTAGGAGGCTAAGGCTCCTAGGTTGTTCGGCCATAGGGGTCAACATGCTAGTGAACTCAATTTGCCATGCTAAGCCCCTAAGAAAATCCTCTAAGGTCTCCACTTGATAGGATGCTTGGATTGTGGTGTGATAGGAGAAGATGGGCACTAGGGGAAAATTTTGTTCTATGGGAGGGCAAACATGGGTCGAGGTCTCTCTAATTAGGCTCTCCCTTAGCCACCTAACAAGGGACTCTTCTAAGATGAATTCAGCCTTATCTAGAGGGGGTGGTGTAGGGTGAAGATCCTTGTGCGAGGCTTCCTCTTCAATTGGGACATGGGAGCTCTCTATGGAGGGGATAGGTTCCCGAGGGATATTTGTCTTCATGTGGCAAAGCGGGTGGACTACTTCTTCCAAAACTAATGGAGTGGGAAGGTTCTTTGATGGTGGGGTGATGATGGCCGGAGTATGGTGCACCCGTGGTGGTGAACAAGGGTGGGATTCCCGCGGGTGGGAGAATAAAAGGTTGTTGAATTTAAAGGTTCCCGAAAGGTGTGGCGGATGCACTAGGCAAGTCCGACGTGTTGGGTCGATGTCGGCATTCCTTTCATCTAACCATTTCTTACCTAGGATTATACATGGACCCGCCAATGTTCCCTTTTGACACCAAGCCCCATCCAAATACTTAGTCTTCCCGAACCATTTATGGAATTCAACGAAGACTAGGTCTCCGTTGTGCACAATTTGTCCAGTCGTAGAGAGGGTGGCTACAATTTCGGGGGATACCCAATTATCTTCTTCCATGTCGATGAAGTCAATTTCTGTGGGGCTCCCATTAGGTAGGTATGCTTGGGATATGATGGGAATTGGGGCCTTTTGGTCTGTAGACTCAATGACAATGGGAGGTGGATAATGCATAGAACGATCGATGAGAACTCTAATGCAAGCGTGCCCATGGACTTGACTTGTGAGAACAAATCAAAGACTTGCTCTGATACCACTTGATGTGACACAACCTCGGACCTAATGCAAGCAAGCACAATCGCAATCTAAATGGGCCAATTTGGGCCGCCGCTCTCTCGTCGCTCACCCAAGCCCGGGGTAACTTGGCAATGCCAAGGTGAGGTTGAGGGGTTGGGCCCTTGCTGGTAGAGGGCCAGCAAGGCCAAGATTTGATTCCCAATAGATTTGGAAGCCCAATTCAACGGGGCCGACGAAGTGCCGAAGGCACCGGTTGCACTCTTCCCACGGTGATCACTCAAGGCAATGGGGCTTGAGGATCGGGCTCTCACTCGCATAACCAGCGGAATTAGAACTAATATTGAAAGACAAGTACTAAGTGGAGTGAAGGTTTGAGCACTTACTCGACCGGTTTGAAGAAACCGGTCCCGGTCGGAGACGAGGGCGAGCGGGGAGGCGAGTGGATCCCCACACGTCGCGGCGGTGTCGCTTGACCTGCCCAAACAAATTACACCACTACACCTCTCGCAGGAGGGGGAACTTGGGGTGGGGGTTAATGATATTACATCAATACTACCTCCACGCAGGGAGGGGCCTTCAGTCGGCCAAGCGGGGTGGGGAAACCAACGCAAAGAATGAGGAACAAGGGTGGACGCCGAATCTGCCTGCTGTCTACGAACCAGGATAGAGGGTCGGTGTTGCTATTGTAGATCTTGCTCAGGAATTTCGCTGATGGCGAGACTGGCGGCGAAATCTTCGTAACAGGAAGGGGAATGCCTCAGAATTTTTGTAAATTCTTCTGGAGTCACTGTAGGTCGGGGAAGGAGCTTGAACAGGGCCTCTGTTTCTCGGACTAGCAGGGGCAGGTCACCAACAGTAGGATGCAGAGGCTGTCCTGGCCGCTCCCTGAACTCCAAATTTGATGCCGTCAGCGCCGTTAGAACCGTGGGTGAGTCCTCTTTGCAGTAAAAGAAACGGGGACGCCAGAAGAGAAAGGAGACGATCTGTGGAGCCAGAAGAGTGAGGAGGTGTCGATGTAGACTGGGAAAGGCAGAGCCGCGCGACCGTGGAAGAAAATTGGTAACTTCTGTGCCCGGATGCTGAATGGGCTTCCGCTTCTTGATTCTGAAAGTAGACAGGCCGATGAAGAACTTTGAAGAAGAACTTGAGGACTGATTCCTTCGGGGTTTGTCGTGGCAGAGCTTCTAATCTGGCTCAGGTCCTCAGCCGAGGCAGAACCACGCAGCTGTGGGAGAATGGACCTCCTGGACGACTCGGAGATCGGAAGAAGACGAAACCACTTCGGTTGCGAAGGCGACTGGCAGACGCTTCCGACGATGCCCCTTGAGTCTTCATACTCGTCCGGAGGAGGTCGTGGTGGCCGCTGCAAGTTGCTGGTTTGCTGTAGATCTTCAGTTGAGAGCTGTAGGTTGATGATGATGGGGGGGAATGTGGTATATGGGAGGGGAAATGGGGGTGGATGAGTGTGGGGAAAGCCCGGGCTGTGAGGGGGTCTAGGAGGGGGTGTTCTAAGGTGGGGGAAGGGAAGAATGGGGTCTGGAAGGGGGTCTAACAGGTGGTGGGAGGAGGAGCTACGAATTTGGGAAGGTGGGTGAGAGGAGAAAGTGAGGGGGGGGCACAAGTGAGTGGAGGGAAGGGTGGATTTCAAATTTGAAATGGCCTTGGAAGTTGTGGGGTTGTGTGGGGAAGGGGTTGATTGTGTTGGAATGGGGAAAGTGGTGTTGGAATGTGGAAGATGGTGTTGGAATGGTGAGGGATCTTCTTGGGACTAGGGGGGTGGAGTAATGGAGGCCATGGGGAAGTGGAGGGCTTTAATGATGGTAGGTGGGGGTTGAGGTGGTTGGGAAGGGAGGAGAGAGAAGAAAATTCGAAATTGGGTGTTGAGGAGAGAGAAAGTGGAGTAAAAAAAGAGGGATTAAGAGAGGGAAGGGTGGGGAATCTCTCCCCTGGGGTTTCTCACCCAAAGAATGTTGGAATCACTCCACTAAACTAAGCTTTGGACTCTCAAATGGCATTTTTTTCATTGATTGATTCATTACCTCCAAATGAAGGAAATGGAGCCCTATATATAGGAAACCCACATTTTACAATAAGACCCTGACAAAAGACTCATTGACAAATAACCGAAGGGGTAGGGGAGCTCATTGGGCCAAGCCCGAAGAAATGGGCCCAATTAGCACATTACACATTCTAATGACACTCAAACATAGGAAAATAAATGCAAGACCTAGGGACATGACTCAAATAAAATGCAGATTACATCAAATGACTCAAGTAAAATTACATAAGACTCAAAATTAAATGACTAAACCATGTCGGATGCAACCGGGGCGAGGAGACGAGCTATGAATGTGGGCATGGAAGGTGATGTCCACATCAAGTTTTCACATCCATCTGGTGAACCTTTAGATCATATATAGAGGCCAATGCAACAAGCACTCAGATTGTAGTCATCCTAGCCATGACAGAATAAGTATCAAAGAAATCTATTCCCTCTTTCTGTCGGAAGCTCTTAGTAACTAATGTAACCTTGAATTTGTCAATGGAGCCATCTGGTTTAAATTTCTTTTTGAAAATCTATTTACACCCAATTGTTTTAGCACCAGGTGGAAGATTCACTAGTTCCCAAGCGTGGTTGCTCCTAATTGATTCCATTTCTCCATTAATTGCTTCGTTCCAGAAAGTAGAATCACTAGACGACATGGCATCTTTAAAGGCTAAAAGATCATCCTCTACTAGGTATGATATGAAGTCATCTCTAAATGAGTTTTCTATTCTAGTTCTTTTACTCCTTCTAGACTCTATGTCTATATGTAAATGATCATGTTGAACATGACTAAAAGTGCTAGATGAAGGAATAAAAGACGAATCTATACGTATAATATCCTTAGTCTTAAAAGGAAAGATATCCTCATAAAAGATTGCATCACCAAACTCACAAATAGTATTAGCAGAAATATCAGATTTAATGATGAGAAATCTATAAGCATAACTATTTTGGGCATAACCAATAAAAAAACACCATCTGCCGTCTTAGAATCAAATTTTCTCTTCCTATTCTCTGGAATTTTTATTTGGGCTAAACAGTCCCAAACTCTCAATAATTTATAATTTGGTTTTCTTTTAAATCATATTTCGAAAGGTAAATTATCTTTTACCTTGTGAGGAACACAGTTAAGTATATGCCATGCAGAGAGAGCAGAGCTTCTCCCCACATATTCTCGAGTAATCACGAGCTACATAACATGGAATTCACTATATCCATCAATACCCTATTTTTTCTCTCAGCCACTCCATTTGATTCAGGTGAATGAGAGATTTTTGGTTCAAATCTTGTAATTGACGATCACGGTTTTGGTTATTTTTTAAAGAATAATGAAGAATTAAAAAAACATGAAAAAACCATAAAAATATGTTACTCTGGTGTTTCAAATTGGAAATTCACCGTTAAAAAATGTCTCTAATCAATTTAATTATCAATAGATAATAAATATAAAATAAATTATATTATATTTAACAATATATGAGTATTGTACTAACTACGGATTATGCACTGATCGTATCGATCTTCAATTGGTACGATCCAATATATGCGGTACGCAACCTCCTGATCCGATATGTCAAACCTTAAGTTAGAGAACCCTCCGAGAGGAAGAAGATGATCTTGCTTTGAGATTTGACCCTAAAATCTCAGATAATGATATAGATACCCTTAATTTGATAGTAATCATCAGTCTCTCGTTCTGCACTAATTAGTTGAGCCCGTTTCTGAGTTTAGGCATTTTGCAAGCGTCCCCATTTGTTCTTCAGATCGTAGCTGCACAGGTTGATATAAATTGGGTGTTGTTCTTTGATTTTTTAAAAAAATGGGTGATGTTGTTTTTGTGCGTTGTGAGAATATGATCGTAGTAACGTGAGTTTACATGATCTGAACTGAAATACTTAAATTTAATATGAAATTTGCGGCACTGACCGCGGCACAACTGCACCGTACCGTGTCATCAGGGAACCGGGTCCACCTCGACCCTGCGGCAACATGGCAAACCGGGTCCATGGGTCATTCAAAATGAACCATCTAAACCTCTTGAGAAATACCTAGTGGTGAAGCAAACCCACGTGCTTGTCTCCCATTGGTCCATGGTATCGGGAAGGAGAAAGGCTCATACAACATCCGGTCTGCAATATCTTTAATTTTTTTTATTTTTAAATATTTTTATGGTGACTTTTAAGATATATTAATATAGAGTGTAAATCACGTCATCATTAAATTACGTAAAAGGAAATAAAAATTAGTTTTAATAAATAGTATTGAGTTAATTCTTTTAACAAATAATTTATTTTTTTTAATTTTTTTTGAATAATTAGATGGTCTTTTAACTATAAATTAAAATAACTTAAAGATCATTTCAAAAAAATTTTAAAAAATTAAAAATTAAAGGCGCCGTACACATGGGTGTGCATCAAGTCTTTCTCATATGAAAGACAAGAACAGATTTTTTTTTTTTTTTTACATTTGAAAGTGATAGATATGGGGCCCATATCCTCATTGAAATCTTTTCTTTCCCCTCAGATACCATTGTTTTCATGTGAACCAATGTAAGGACCAAGGACGATACGTGGATTTGCTGCACACCAAACAGTTGTGTTTGGGCCTGGCCATGGCTCACTGTCGGTGCTAAGGAAGGCGATCTCGAGCTCGCTGTGGTCCTGCCTCTATATATATATCCTTGTTATTACAATTTTTGAGTAAATGAGTGGTACACGACATGGGATGTAGCTCCAGTAAACAAAAAATAGCCTATTTCTCAAATAATTCATTCATAGCGTACAATCCAATTAAGATGGTGGAAAGAAATCTAAATAAAATGACAAACTATCTTTTTCCCACGAAACATGAGCCAATTAAAAAGAATAATATTTTATGCATCGAATTCGGTGTACAAAATTATGTCGTCATTATGTAACATCTCTTCTTATTAACTCAAAAATTGGGTGAAATGATCATTTTTGTATAAAAAACGACGCACACGTAAGACCCGAAAGGTCTATTTTTTTGCGCCTTAAATGCGAAAAAAATTTGGCGAGAAAATATAAGATTAGAATATTTTATAAAACTGAAATATTTTGTTATAATAATGAAATATTTATTATATGAACGAAATATTTTGTTTGAGTATAAAAATAAAATAAAAAAATATTTGGTAGAAATACTATTTTACTATATGAATGAAATATTTTGTTATAAGAATGAAATATTTGTTAAATGAACGAAATATTTTGTTTGACTGTAAAAATAAATCAATAAAATATTTTATAAAAATAATATTTTATTATATGTACGAAATATTTTATTACAAGAAACTTAATAAAATGCTTCAATCTTATACCAAATATTTTGTATATGTAAAATATTTTAGTCAGACAAAATATTTTAGTGACGTGCATTGAACGAAACATTTCAATCTTATATTAAATGTTCCGTTCATACGTAAAATATTTTAGTATTATAAAATATTTCACTCTTATATTTTTTCATCGAGTGCGCTTCACATTTAATACTTGAAAAAATAGACCATACGAATCTGACGCGGACGTCATTTTTTATGCAGAAATCGTCATTTCATCTGATTTTTGAGCTAATAGAAAGATATGTTACATAATAAAATATTACTCAACCAAAAATGACTCAATAAATTCGTCCGTTCTTGTTACGGGTTGCTTGGGGGATAGACTACCTTATTTTTTGTATTTTTTTTTAAAAAAAATTGTTACTACTTCACTGTCGTCCCCTGTAACCAATTGCTGCACCAGCAACAATGCATTAAGTATTACTCTTAGAATCTACGACAACACGAACGTGAAGAGAGAGAGAGAGAGAGAGAGAGAGAGCAATGTGGCCCTGCGTGTGTTTTCTAGGGAGTGGTCCACTTTGGTGATGCAAAAACGGTTGCAATCAAATTGGTAATTAAAGAGAATCACATTACTTCAAACAAAGACGCAACAACATCCGTACCATGGATATGAAATTACATGGCAATTGTGTTGCATCGATTCAAAGACTATGGGATTCAAACACCATGGATATGAAATCACGTTACATGGCAATTGTGTTGTTCTCGATTCAATGGTCTACGTGGGGTTCTTTAGATTTATATAACTGCGATCGCTCTCCCCAAGGTAGAGGAGAAATGAGAGCCTGTGAGAGGCTACGTCCGTCGGTGGAATTCTTTCCGATCAAAGACTCTCACCTCCTCCTCCCTCCCATGGGGTTCCTTCTGCCAGATAATAGCGTAACCTCCGCATGGATAGACTCTAGCAACGAGGACTTCGCCCTGACCCGTCCCGAAGTCTTGATACCGAGTTAATCCACAAAGGATGGGCACCCTTCTCCTAGACTGGAGACCCAGGAACGTGAGCATCCGCCGGGGGCATTCCCCCGACCATGGGGGGGCTCGATCGGTAAAACTATTTGTAGACATTTCGAGGAAGCGGAGAGGCCAATTGGTCGGACGATCGAGTTAAGGCTCGATGAATTACACGAGTCTAGAGCGAGTGGGGCCTTATGGTAAGTGAGCTTTACAAAGACTGTCACTTGTTGAGTCTGACAAGTCACGATGGACTATTTGGGCCGTACATATAGTAGGCCGCGAATCATCCCCTCTCCAGAAAGAAATTGTGAAAACGTTGAACACTCCCTCTTTTCTTCCTTGGCACACTTTTTATTTCTGATACTTTGTCGAACATCTCTGAGACTTGCTTCAAGAGTTTTCTTACCCAAAAAAAAAGACAGAAGACGAGAGGGATTAATTTAAAAATATGGGATATTATGTTAACTTAGACGGTGTTAGAGCTCAGGGACATATAACTGAAACTTATTCTTGTATACGGAGGTATACATGACACTATCGAAAAGATGGGGTATAGAATAGAATATGCAAGATTCTAAGAATATATATATATATATATATATATAATTATCCTTAGTTAAACATTGCATGAAAATCATAGAAACATCACTCTTATATACATATTAGTTAGAATTATTTAAGCAAAGTGCAAAAATATACCGACGACCATTAAATGCCCTCGAAAACATATGGCGGCACATAAGTGGAAGGAGGGATTTTTTTTTTACATACCAACGGTATTTTTGCACTTATTTCCTATAGTGAGATTTTTTATTTATTAAATTTTTTTTTTTAACTGAGAGGAGAGAATCCAAAATTGAACTCGAGTCCTCCCCTTAGATAGGGGGGAGGTCAGGGTGTCTCCACCACTGGCGTGAGACTCTATGGGTTACTTTGATAACGGATTAGATTAGAGACGGATGACTTACTCGGGATGATCCACCCAACCCTTAACTTTAATCGGGGTGGATTAACTCATTCTACCTATTTTCTAGGAACGAGTTAATCTATTTTAACCCTATCCGACCCGTGTTAAGAAAAAAAATATCAAACAAGGAATAACTCACCTAACTCCGGTAAATTCACCCTGACCCGACTTAACTCGTTACCAAAGTGGCTCTATATGTGTACGTAGCGAGATTATTTATACATTAATAAGCCAAGATATAATTAATTAATGGGCAAGCTATATGTAGTGGGAGCATGCATGCAGTCTTAATTGGTTGCAGGAGATTGGGAAGAGGAGTCGGTGATAGCAAGAGCAATGGCCACCTGGGTGATCAGGTATCTGTGCTAGAAGCAGAAGCACCGACACTGTGGTTAGGACTCCGTCAACTTCGAACAGATGAGGCATCCTCACAATGCCCAGCTGTGGATTGAAGGAGACGACACAATATTTGGTAATTAAGGGGCTAATTAATTATATCTACTGCATCAGCACCATGCATTAACTATATATTTGTAGGGATTCTGGAAATATGTTAGGGTAGCACCGTATATATATATATATATATATATATACATATCGGAGACCAAAGAATATTACGTACAGAATCTCTCACTTTGAGAACAGGGATGAGATTATGGGAATCGATCGAGCTGCCCGACTGGTTTATGGCGTACTGATCCGGGTTTGTACACCGTATATATGGTGCCTGGTCTCAATGTAGGCGAGTCTTCTGTACATGTTGAGTTGGTAGAGATTGATGATTTAGAGTTAAGAGTAATTAAGATAGCAAGTGGTGTAATTGATCCGAAATTTAAAAAAAAAACTAGATCACACTACAAAATTAACAAACCTTTCAAGAGTTAAACACCACTCCCACATCTTTGGAATGAACTACACATGCAGTTATGCCAAAAGCAAATATATATAACACACGTACATATATAGTACGACAACAACATGTATACCTAGTTCATCTCATGCCGTATGCTATACGTACATTTGGAAGACTTGCTTTTTATACAATCGTAAATGCAGATAAGTAGTGGGAAATTAAAGATCTATTATAAGCCAGACGTGTTGCACAATTAAGGTCATTTGAAAACAAACAAACAAACAAACGTACATAAGCTAGCCATTTGCATCGATCTCTACGTGGTGAACTCTTTCCAAAAGTTTTTAGGCGAACTACTAGCTAGTTAGTACACTGATTACACATAAATAGGAAATCTCCACAAGACTTTCTTACTGGCCAGTGATACAACCATGTTCGTTAAGTTGGGTTTCTTTCTTGCTAATTAATAGTCCTCACTAATTAGGATTTGACTATATCTCAGGAAGATATCTTCAATTATATATATGTATATCGCCTCCAAAATTAATGGGCTGTAAGCGTGGACGACTGTAATTATTACGTACTCGTACGCAATTTGCATGCCATAGTTTGACCTCTGGTCAATTTCCCTGGAAATTGAGTCATTCTGTTCGATATTATTTGCAAGGACTTATTTGTCAGCGTCCCAAGCCACTTCAAATTTTTTTTTAGACATTTCAAGGAGAATGATCCTTCTCTTTGTATTTAATCTGGCCTCCACCTCCATGGCACAAGGTGAATAGTATGGTGCATTCAAGCAATCCACCTCCTCCTCCGCAACATGAACCCTACAATGCTAGGATTCATCAATTCTACATTCAAAATATTTAGGGCTCGATACAACGTGAAGGCTAATGTCGAAGTGATGCCCACATACACCGGTACGTAGTACACTCTCGTCCTGGTGAGGTGTAATTGTCAATCATTATAGTAAGCTCTACAACCATATTATCTCTTGGGGCATATATGCAACGGAACAAGTTACATACTATGTCTCCATCGGGACAAAGAAAGTGATGCGAGTCTGCTTCTTACTGTGTCACGAGATAACTCCACCACCTAAAAAGAACACGAAACTTGAGGTGGTCTTTCACTCATCTGTGACACTAGTCCAATTCGCATTGTTGTAACTAATCAGTCTTAAAGTCATCTCCTTTGTAACATAAGATATGGCTCGATGTCCCTCCTAGAAACTAAAAGATTATCTTTACTGCTTTTCAAATGTACACACCACAAGAGAGAACAAGAGAGAGATTTGGAAGAACCACACTTTTTCACTATGAAAATAACTACACCTTCCTCCCTAGTGGCTACCGAACACTCGGCGTCTTCTGTCTCTATATATTCCAATCTTGGGATGACAGTCGTATTTATATAATACTTCCAATAGTCTCCTAATCACATTTGTACTGCCTCCTAATTATGCCTACCCAGAGACCCATATAGACTCAAATGTGAGTCCAACTCTGACTCCGATTCCTTGCAGATCAAGACACCCCTAACATTACGAGGGCTTTACATCCTTAAACATGACATTAATGTCTTTAGATCAACAACCGACATATAAGAGGAATGTCTATAGGCCTGTCCAAAGCAAATAAACATCGATGGGTACAACACTATATACTTAATACATCTACACCATATGATATATTATTGGGAAACATCTCCCTTACATGATAAAGCGGAAAAGAAAATCTATTAGCTTGGTGTACCGCTAAAGTCATCTCAAAACAAAAACAATAAAACACATGCATGGATCACACTTTGACATTCCCCGGTGGAGGACTTGTTCTAATAGTTCACGAGGAACTATTTCCATAGCAGTACGGGAAGATGGATATGAAATTTCCCTACGATTTTCTCACTAGTGATGCAACCATGTTGATTAATGTGGGCTTCTTTCTTGATATATAGTCTTCAAGGACTTTACCATATCTCGAGAATAGATTTTCAATTATATCACCTCCAAAATGGCTTGCGAGAATGGACTCTAATATTGCCCGTATACAGTTCGCCATACTCTGGCCTCTTGTTAGTTTCTCCGAAAGAAACACATTCTGCTCAATATGGTCACTATTATCCTGACATGCGTCCCAAGGTACTTCAAATAATTTTAAGCATTTCAAAGAAAATGATCCTTCTCTTTGTATTTCATCCTCCACCTCCATGGCACAAGGTATATAATGAGGTAAATTAAAGCAATCCACCTCCTGTTCTGCAATATAACCCTACAAAATAAGAATTCATTGATTACTAATTACCTTAATTATATATGCAAACTTCTGAATGATGTGAGTGCGCGCGTGTGTGTGTGCGTGTGCGTGTGCGTTTGCGTGTGCGTGTGTGTGAGAGAGAGAGAGAGAGAGAGAGAGAGAGAATTATGTCTATCAAATCTCATATCTTAATAGAAAATAGGATTTTTGGCATATTAACTATTATTATAATTGAAATGATAAAAGACAGCATTCTTGAAAATATATTAGCACCTGGATCATTACTTTTGATAAAATATTACAAAAATGTCATCGTCGTAATCCCTGTTACAAGCCGTACACCTAACCGTGATTACCTTTAACTAGACAAAAAAAATATGATAATATCTATATTTTAGAAAAAAATAGGGCTATCCGCCTCCTAACCTAATATCACTCTCATCCCTATATTTTAAAAGATTCTCTTTACTACTTTTCAAAAGTACACACCACAAGAGAGATATTTGGAAGAACCACACTTTTTCACTATGAAAATAACTACACCTTCCTCCCTAGTGGCTATTGAACACTCGGCGCCTTCTGTCTCTATATATTCCAATCTTGGGATGACAGTCATATATTTATAGAGACTTCCAATAGTCTCCTAATCACATTTGTACTGCCTCCTAATTATGCCTACCCAGAGACCCACATAGACTCAAATGTGAGTCCAACTCTGACTCCGATTCCTCGCAGATCAAGACACCCCTAACACTCTCAGGGCTTTACATCCTTAAACATGACATTAATGTCTTTAGATCAACAACCGACATAAGTGCAGTGTCCATAGGCCTGTCAAAAGCAAATAAACATTGATGGTTACAGCAGCATATACTTTATACATCTACACTATATGATATATTATTGGAAAACATCTCTGTTACATGAAGCGGAAAAGAAAATCCATTAGCTTGGTGTACCGCTAAAGTCATCTGAAAACAAAAACGAAAACTAGAAAACACATGCATGGATCACACTTTGACATTCCCCGGTGGGGGACTTGTTCTAACAGTTCACGAGGAACTAATTCCATAGCAGTACGGGAAAGATGGATATGAAATTTCCGTAAGATTTTCTCACTAGTGATGCAACCATGTTGGTTAATGCGGGCTTCTTTCTTGATGTATAGTCTTCAAGGACTTTAATGTATCTCAAGAATATATTTTCAATTATATCACCTCCAAAATGGCTTGCGAGAATGGCACCTATCTCTCGAAACCCTCACCACCCTCCCGGGCAGTGGATCCTGTCACCGGATCGCTCCAGCGGCCCCTCACCGGGTCTCTCGCATCGGCGGAACATAGGGCGGCGGGATCTCCCCCCCCTCCAGGTTAGCTCCTCGAGCTCTACCTCTACTATCCCCTCCCAGTCTCTGCCGGCCACCCCCCCTCCCCCCCCCCTTTCTGTCCGCCGGCCGCTTGTCCCCCTCCCCCACCATCCCCATTCCTCCACACCTTTCTTCCGTGTCCTCGGCACCCTCCACCCCACCCCTTCCGACAGCCGCCCCCCATCCTCTCTCCCCATTCCTCTCCTCTAACTCCCATCTCCAGGCCTCTGTCTATCCCCCCACCACCCTACCCTGTTCCTCACCCCCTGTCTCCCCTCCTCTGCTCCGCCGACCCCTGCCCCTCACGTTCCCATCCTCTGCCTCCGCAGACATCTCTCCCTCTCCCCGCCCCCCCACCCTTCTCTGCCCGTCCTCCCTCCTCCCCCCTCCTCTCCGTCGGCTGCTCCCCCTCCCCCATCATCCTTCCCTCGCCGCACTCCCTCCCCTACCAGTCTCTCGCCCCTCACTCTTCTTCTTGCCCGATCACCCAACCGTTTCACTTTCCTCCGTCACCCCCCTCCTGTTTCCCCTCCGCCTCCCCCTCACCCCCTCGCTCCAGTCACCCCCCTTCCCATCCCCCCCTTCCGTCATCCTCCTCCACCTCTCCCATCTTCCTGCCGTCACTCTAAACCCTTTTGAAACATACCATCTCTCCCCCACTCTGTCCTACTCCTCTGATCGGCTCTCTCTCTCGGCGATGGGCGCTTTCTTGGGCACCCAACGAAGTATGGCCAGATCCGTGATGCAGGCTACGGGTTACCGCCCTCGATATCTAAAGGGCTCGGAGATACAGAGCATACCCCCCATGCATCCAACTAGATGCTGGCCACTCGAGCACCCTTCTCTCACCGCCATTTGGTAGAGCGGTTCGGCAGCCTTGTGCTCCTCGAGGTAGAAACCCCTCACCTTTAGAAGCGGCTGCCTTCTTCTCGATATCTCCAAGAGCTCCCAGCCAAGTCGAGAGTCTATGATCTCTACAGTTCTCATTTTTTCTTCATGTCCCTTCGCTGGGATGATGATGGTATGGGCCAGTCATGGCTGTGCATGTACAGTTCTATGTCTTTGTTGTTCATGTACTGTAACTATCGTTTGGAATGAATGAATATAGTATGTTTCAACAAAAAAGAGAATGGACTATAATACTTCCCGTACACAGTTCGCCATACCTTTTTTTTTTTTTGTAAAGAAAGTCAGATTGGAATTGAAAGCTAACGCAGGGAAACAAGAGACCTGATACAGTGGGGGATACGGGGGTGAGACCAAGAGCAGTTGGTCTTGGAACAAAAGCCCTCCTGGGCAAGTTTGTGAGCCAAAGTGTTCCCTGATCTGGGAATGAAGCTCACTTGTACAGAAGAGGAAAACAAAAAACTTCTACAGTCTTGGATTATATGGGCGATCCTCCATGGTGGACTGGATACACCGTTGATACAGTTGATGATGTTGAGAGCATCACCTTCGACTGTCACAAGCTGAGCTTGGGCTGAAGCCAGTTTAATTGCCTGAAGTAGAGCAGTAGCCTCGGCTATCTCTGGGGAGTGGACTTGAAAGAAGCTGTGTTGGCAGGATAAAATGGTACCGGAAGAGTTCCGCATGATGAGGCCTGCTGCCCCATGACCTGCTTGGAAGGCTGCATCCGAATTTATCTTTAAGCAGTGTTCTTCAGGGGGACTCCAAGTAACTTCCTGGCGAAGGATGGACTTGCTTTGAGCAGGCAGCTTGGCTGCCCAACTTTGATGGTGGAGTAAAGCCTTAGAAATGGTAGAGCTGGGGTGAGCTGCAGTGCCTTCAAAGGCTGCTTTGCATCTGGACACCCAAATTTGCCACATGATGACGTAGCCCAAGGTTATTACCTGGAGGTCACCCTTCCCTGAGGAGAATGAGGGCTTGATCCATTCTAAGATTCTGTTCTCGAGGGGCCTGGGATCAACATCGGCGTGGTAGTTGAGGGGGGACAGTTTCCAGACCGCTCTAGCAAAGTTGCAGGAGAATAAAAGATGATAGAGAGATTCCACCTGGTCGAGGCAGACATGGCAGAGAGGATCTGCCATTTTTCAATGTTTGGCTATTCTGGATTTAATGGGAAGGGCCCCAGCAAAACACTTCCAAATGAAAATGGATATTTTCGGAGGAATAAGGTTGTAAATGGTATGATTCCAGACTGTCTTCCAAATGGCTGAGTTGTTGGATCTGGAGGGTGGTAAGGAATGCTATGCCAATAATCTGTAAGCGGATTTGATGGAAAACTCTCCATTTTTGGTGAAGCTCCAAATGGTAGTGTCCCCCCCTGGCTGGGGAATTGAGGAAGAGGGGTGTGTAGAATTTCTTCAGTTGTATCCTCTTCGAAGTGTTGTCTGATCAGGGGGTGATTCCATTCTTGATTTGAGATGAGCTGAGAGACCAAGTTGAGGGAATTTGTGGAACCTCCGGAGATGGGGACTGGTGGGCTTAGTCTATTTGGGATCCACTTGTCCTCCCAAATATTTATACTTTTCCCATTTTGGATTAGCTAGAACATACCTCTCCTGACTTCCTTTCTGAATGACAGAATGGCAGTCCAACTGTGAGAGCAGTTTGTAGGCTTGGTAGCTTCCCAGAAATTCATGCCCTTGAGATATTTCGCTCTCAGGATGGATGCCCACAGGGCATGTGGTTCTCTAATGAATCTCCAAACTAGCTTCATGATGGTTGCCTTATTATAGGTCAGAGGATCACGGAAACCCAGACCTCCATATGTTTTGTGTGGTTTGATCCTGTCCCCGTTGCAAAGGTGGATCCTGCGCTTGTCTGGGTCTTCCCCCCACCAGAACTGGCACTCCAGTTGGTTTAGTTTACGAATGATTCCCTTGGGGAGGAGGGCAGTGGCCATTATGTGAGAGGGTATTGCGGAGAGGGTAGTCTGGATGAGAGTGGCTCTCCCTGTAGGGGATAGAGTTTTCCTGTTCCAGCTGCTTAGCCTTTTCCTGATTTTGTCTTCCAAAAACCTGTACTACTGGAGACGACTCCTTTCGGGCCATAGGGGAACCCCCAAGTACAATTCCTTTGAAGGCAGAACTCGGATACCAGTGATGTTATATAAGTGGTCTTGGAGTTCGGGGGGAGTGTTGGGGCTGAAAATGAATCCTAATTTCATCTTGTTAATGTTCTGACCTGACCATGCATGCTGCATAGAGTTGAAGGATGCCCATGTATTCTGTGATCTCTGATTCCTCAGCTTTGTCAAAGATGAAGATGTCGTCGGCGTACATGACATGGGTTATAGCTAGAGCTCTATTGTTGGCCTTGAGGCCTTTAATCTTTCCCTCCTCCACATTTCCCATGATCAGACTGGTGAGGACTTCAGCACACATAATGTATAGGTAAGGGGAAATGGGGCAGCCTTGCCTAATTCCTCTGGCGGGGTGGATTTTGCCTGTAGGTTCACCATTGATATTAATGGAGAAAGAAGCAGTGTTGATGCATTGAGTAATGAGACTTCTGGAGGAATCAGAAAAATCCAATTTCCCCATGGTGCTGTCTATGAAGGACCATTCTAGGCTGTCGAAAGTCTTGCTGATATCAATCTTCAACCCGAAGGAACCTGATGTGAAACGAGATTGGGAGGGGGTGGCCTTCTTCAACCTTCTGCCCGTAGTCGCGCTATAGGAACATGGCGCCTTCATGAAGATCGCGCTAGGACGATATGGCGCCTTCTCAGACAGCAACCGGACGATGAAGTTGGACTTAGAGGCGCTCGTGGATGACTTCGGGGGAGTGATTCACAAGGGGAGGGCACATAGGAGGGTGGATATGACACGGGGGGGGGGGGATCTTAAACAAAACATGGGGGCCCTAAACATCGATTAAACTAACCTAATACTAGCTAGGATAACTTGGTGAAGGTGGAAGCGGGGGTGGGCGACGAGGGAGAAAGGGATGTGGCAGGGCGTGCTAGGACCATAAGGGGACTTGGCTGGGGCCTCTCACCCGATCCCATCGCAGGACCGGTGCAACCGAGCTTCCTCTTGACCGTAGCAGCGTCGTTGGCGATGGTGGAGGGCGGCGTTCGTCGGTGGATGAAGAACAAAGCCCCGGATGGGGCCTCACACCCGATCCCATCGCAGGATCGGTGCATCCAGAACCTCGGTCGTCCTCCAGAGAAGGTGAAAGGTAGAGGATCAGAAGAAGAGCATGGGCATCGCACCCAGAGAGGGGAGGAGGGAGGGGATTCCAAAGATTGGGGGTGAGATAGCCATGCTATACTCAAACTCTTTTTCTCAAATCATTTCTATTTCATTCTATTCTTAATCAAACGAGATGGGGGTACATATATAGGGGGAAGGGGAAGCTTAAACGACACTAGAACATCAATTACAACAGTGGGAAACAGCGAACATTGAAGCCATTGCAAGTTCCAAGGGCTGGGTAGTTGGGGCGTCTGCAGTCGACCTTCTGCCTGAGATCGCGCTAGGTAAACCTAGCGCTTTCTTCAGGTCGCGCTACCTTTGGGTAGCGCGTTCAGCTTCAGCCCAGCAACTTCATCGATCGGCTTTGGCGGCAGCTAGCTTGATTTCCATCAAATATGATGGGGACATCGCTTACTCCTTCACATACCTCCGAGGGTCCTGCTACTCGCCATTTTGCTCGCCATGATTTTTGGAGTCTAGCTATATAATTTCCACAATTTTCTTGAGTCATTATCATGTAATTTTACCTTTTATTGAGTCTATTACCTAAGTTAGTTAGTCATTTACCTAAGTCCAAGTTTCATTAACTAGCTTAGTAGGCTATTGGGCCTGGCCCATGGGCGCCCCCTTCCCCAACCTTTGGTCTTCTGTCAGTTGTCCACAATGTGAGGACTTATTGTAAATTATGGGTTTCCTATATAAGGACCCCAATCCCCCACTTGAAGAGGGTAATTGATGAATGAATGAAAGCTTGAAATCCACTTGAATCCCCTTTGAGTCTATCTCTCTCTCTCTCTAATTCTCTCACTCCCTCTCTCCTAGGGGTGAACCCCCTCTCTCTCCTCCCTCCCTCTCTCTCTAGTTCGAAATTCCCCTCTCTCCTCACCCCTTGCCACCTCACTTGCCACCTAGGCAAGTCCCTTCAACTCCCAAGGCCCCATTACTTCTCTCCATTACTCATTCCACCTCCCCAAGCACCCTTCAACCTTCCCAAAGCATCCATCCCCCTTCCCCAAGCAACCATCCACCTCCCTAGAAGACTCTTCCTCTCCCCAATACAGCCCATCATCTCCCTAGGTCGTCCACCCCCTTCCCCTCCCTCCTAGGGTCGAACCCCTCAACCCCTCTCCACCTCCATTGCCTTGGCCGACCACCCCCATCCCCCTCTCTCCTAGCCGCGGCCTCCCCTCCCCTCCACCATCTTGGACCTCCATCTCCCCTGCTCCATTCCCCTCCACACCCCCAAAAACACCCTACCCCCATCTACCTTCCACACCACCATCTCCACCATTGCCTATCCTCACCCCTATCACTAGATCTTCCACCATACCCTCCCTCTACTTTGATAGTCTGCAGGTGGCAGAACGAACTACGACTTGCAGAAGCTGTGTCGGATTCATACGGCGACATCCAGTGGCGTACCATACATTTCTGGAAAGGGCGTCCAGTCCACTACGCAGGCGAAGAAGAATCGTGCAATTCCGAGTTCGTGGCCGCCCGTGAGAGCTATCCTACCCCGACTGCGCCAGACACCACCTGCAGAAAGCCTGAGACCGATTGGAAGCTGCTTCACGACCAACGGCGAAGGAATCAGGCTGAAGTTCCTTCTTCAAAGTTCTTCCTCCCCCTGTCTCGGACCAGGACAAAGAAGCAGAGCTACATTCGGCATCCGGGACCCTAAGTTCTGATTTTTTTCCTCCAGTCGCACGAGGCTGCCTTCTCCAGTCTTCTGCGACCAGCATACACTCATCGGCGTCCCCCTGTCCACCCCGACCTCAGAAGGTGTTACCGTCAGTTTTTCTGTGAAGAGGCTTTGTCCACGGTTCCAGCGACTTCGACGGTTCGTGATTCCGCATCCGTGAGCGGCCGAGACAACTTCTGCAATCCACTGCTCGCATCTGGTAGCCACTGCGGGAAGAGTCTGCAACCCGTTTCGTCGCTGCACCACGGCTAATCGTGGAGGATTCAGACCCACGGCCCTTCATCAAAGTTCTTCCTCCATCTGTCCCCAACCAGGAGAAAGAAACAGAACCTCATTCGGCATCCCGAGGCCAGAGTTCCGAATTTTCTCCCTCTATCGCGCGGATCTGCCTCCAGCAGCTTACAGCGACCAGTGCCTACTCTTCATGGCACACCGATCGTCCACGGCCTCAGATCGCAGCCCCACCAACTCCAGCTGAAAGCTACCTCAACCACGGAGACGACACCGCTGATTTCGTGCCAATCGGAGTTCGGGAGCGCCCGTGACAGCATCTGCAACCTACTTCTACAGAACAGGTCCGGCCAGAGACCACACCAACTGTCCTGGTTCAGTCGCCAGTGCTGCCAGTCCCTGACTCCAAAGGCCGCCCCAAAATTCAGACAACACCGGCTTCAAGTCAGGAAGTATTGCGAGGTGGTTTCGCTCAATTCGGAGTCCGGACAAGCCCGGGACAGAGCCAACAACAACACCCTGTCCAGCCGTCCAGATTGCAGCTGAACCCACATTGATTTCCTTTCTACCATTTCAGTCCGTCCTCCCATCCCCGCCTGGCCGGCTTATCGCCCCACCCAACGTGGTGGTAGTGTTTGTTTGTAATTAACCAATTCCCACCCCCGAGATCACCCTCCTGCGCGAGGTGTAGTAATTGTACTCTTGAACAGGTTTTGAAGCTTCACCGGCGCAGTGTGCGGGGAGCACACTTCCCCGCTCGCCCTCGTCTCCGACCGGGATCGGCGTCTTCACGCCGATCAGGTGAGCTCCTGGCCACTCTTCGCTGCTGGTTATTACCATTGCTAGCTTAGTATCGCTCTTAGTTGCCCGTCGGAAGTGAGACGAGCGACCGACCCGCAATTCAATCAATTCTTGTGTTCGCCGCGGAGCAAGTTGAGAGAGAGCCATTGCATCACGCCCTCGGCGTGCCGGCCGCCCTTGAAATCAGGCATCCCTGGCCCATTGGGGTCCCTTCCTAGCTAGCCAAACCCTTGGAACCTTGAGGTCCAACCCCCGGACCCTCACCGCCATCGTCGGTCCTCCTTCGGACCCGAGTGTGCCTACGCGAGTGAGTCCGCGAGTGTGACGTTGCCGAACTCGTGTGTTGCTTGCTATCCTAGGTCCAAGGGAGTCGCGTCACATCAAATTGGTATCATTATCCTCCGCTGCATATTGTGTCACATCAAGTGATATCAGAGCAAGTTTTAGACTTGTCTCTACGAGTCTAGTCCTTGGGCATTATCATTTGAGTCTCCCTTGCATCATGGTTTCCATCACTCCATTGCATGACCACCCTAGGGAGATGTCCCAAATATCCATGGATCGATTTGACACTCTCACCAACAAGATTCATAACTATCTTGATACCCTCACCACCCGACTTGACCAGCTTGAAGTAAAAAGGAACCACGACCCTAGAGCTTGGTCACCTCGGGATGAATTTAGATGGGAAACCAAAGGACCCATAGACTCATTGGAAGAGATGAGGAGTGAGATTAGGAAGATCTTCACTCCCCAACCTACCCACTCCCACCTTGTGAATCATCACTCGAGGAGCACTCACACTCCCCCTTCCCCTCCCAGTCAACCCAAGACCTCCCTTAGGGTCCAAACTCCACCACCCCAAATAATTCCAACTTGCACCACCCCATCGCCAAAAGGCCTTCCCACTCCCTTGGAGAGCAAGACCCCCACACCACAAAGGAATGAGATTGAAGTTGAGGAATATGAGGCCTCCCCCGATTGGGAAGAAGAGTATGAATCACAATATCATGGGTTAGGCCAAGAAGTTCTCATCCCAAGTGGAGGAAGCATCATGGCTCACTCCACCCTCACCATTCCAACCCGTGGGGTCCCCATGTCCACTCCACCTAGGCCCATGATGGCCACCACCACCTCACCCAAAACTCTCCCACAAACCCACACTCCACAAACTTCCTTGGTCCCCAAAACCACCCCTCCATCTTCCCCTAAAAGAGACACACCCCCTAAAACCAACCAACCCAATCCTCCTCAACCCATCCATCTTCCACTACCAATCCCTATCCAACCACAACCTAGGCCTCCACTTCTCCCCGTACCGATCCCAAACCAAGTTCCCCTTTACCTCCCACCTCGGGGGTACCACACACCTATCCTCACCACCACACCCTCACGGGACCATCTCACCTCCTTGATAGAGGAACACATGATTCCCATACCCGACCCCATAAAGGCGAACACACCAACCCCCGCCATAGAGATCACCCATGTCCAGGAAGAAGAAGGAACTTCACATGGTGGTCTTAACCTTACACCACCCTCCTTAATAGGGACCGAGCTTATCTTAGGAGAACCCCTTTCACGTTGGCTAAAGGAGAACATATTTGGAGATCTCATGGTCCATGCTTACCCACCCATGGAGCAAAACCTTCCTATAGTACCCTTATCCACCTATCACACCACAATCCAATCTCCCCATGTCCACTTTAATTGCTTGAAGTAGAGCAGTAGCCTCGGCTATCTCTGGGGAGTGGACTTGAAAGAAGCTGTGTTGGCAGGATAAAATGGTACCGGAAGAGTTCCGCATGATGAGGCCTGCTGCCCCATCACCTGCTTGGAAGGCTGCGTCCGAATTTATCTTTAAGCAGTGTTCTTCAGGGGGACTCCAAGTAACTTCCTGGCGAAGGATGGACTTGCTTTGAGCAGGCAGCTTGGCTGCCCAACTTTGATGGTGGAGTAAAGCCTTAGAAATGGTAGAGCTGGGGTGAGCTGCAGTGCCTTCAAAGGCTGCTTTGCATCTGGACACCCAAATTTGCCACATGATGACGTAGCCCAAGGTTATTACCTGGAGGTCACCCTTCCCTGAGGAGAATGAGGGCTTGATCCATTCTAAGATTCTGTCCTCGAGGGGCCTAGGATCAACATCGGCGTGGTAGTTGAGGGGGGACAGTTTCCAGACCGCTCTAGCAAAGTTGCAGGAGAATAAAAGATGATAGAGAGATTCCACCTAGTCGAGGCAGACATGGCAGAGAGGATCTGCCATTTTTCAATGTTTGGCTATTCTGGATTTAATGGGAAGGGCCCCAGCAAAACACTTCCAAATGAAAATGGATATTTTCGGAGGAATAAGGTTGTAAATGGTATGATTCCAGACTATCTTCCAAATGGCTGAGTTGTTGGATCTGGAGGGTGGTAAGGAATGCTCTGCCAATAATCTGTAAGCGGATTTGATGGAAAACTCTCCATTTTTGGTGAAGCTCCAAATGGTAGTGTCCCCCCCTGGCTGGGGAAATGAGGAAGAGGGGTGTGTAGAATTTCTTCAGTTGTATCCTCTTCGAAGTGTTGTCTGATCAGGGGGTGATTCCATTCTTGATTTGAGATGAGCTGAGAGACCAAGTTGAGGGAATTTGTGGAACCTCCGGAGATGGGGACTGGTGGGCTTAGTCTATTTGGGATCCACTTGTCCTCCCAAATATTTATACTTTTCCCATTTTGGATTAGCTAGAACATACCTCTCCTGACTTCCTTTCTGAATGACAGAATGGCAGTCCAACTGTGAGAGCAGTTTGTAGGCTTGGTAGCTTCCCAGAAATTCATGCCCTTGAGATATTTCGCTCTCAGGATGGATGCCCACAGGGCATGTGGTTCTCTAATGAATCTCCAAACTAGCTTCATGATGGTTGCCTTATTATAGGTCAGAGGATCACGAAAACCTAGACCTCCATATGTTTTGTGTGGTTTGATCCTGTCCCAGTTGCAAAGGTGGATCCTGCGCTTGTCTGGGTCTTCCCCCCACCAGAACTGGCACTCCAGTTGGTTCAGTTTACGAATGATTCCCTTGAGGAGGAGGGCAGTGGCCATTATGTGAGAGGGTATTGCGGAGAGGGTAGTCTGGATGAGAGTGGCTCTCCCTGTAGGGGATAGAGTTTTCCTTTTCCAGCTGCTTAGCCTTTTCCTGATTTTGTCTTCCAAAAACCTGTACTGCTGGAGACGACTCCTTTCGGGCCATAGGGGAACCCCCAAGTACAATTCCTTTGAAGGCAGAACTCGGATACCAGTGATGTTATATAAGTGGTCTTGGAGTTCGGGGGGAGTGTTGGGGCTGAAAATGAATCCTAATTTCATCTTGTTAATGTTCTGACCTGACCATGCATGCTGCATAGAGTTGAAGGATGCCCATGTATTCTGTGATCTCTGATTCCTCAGCTTTGTCAAAGATGAAGATGTCATCGGCGTACATGACATGGGTTATAGCTAGAGCTCTATTGTTGGCCTTGAGGGCTTTAATCTTTCCCTCCTCCACCTTTCCCATGATCAGACTGGTGAGGACTTCAGCACACATAATGTATAGGTAAGGGGAAATGGGGCAGCCTTGCCTAATTCCTTTGGCGGGGTGGATTTTGCCTGTAGGTTCACCATTGATATTAATGGAGAAAGAAGCAGTGCTGATGCATTGAGTAATGAGACTTCTGGAGGAATCAAAAAAATCCAATTTCCCCATGGTGCTGTCTATGAAGGACCATTCTAGGCTGTCGAAAGTCTTGCTGATATCAATCTTCAACCCGAAGGAACCACTCTTCCCTTTCTTTGACCTGATGGAGTGCATCATTTACTAGACAACAATAATACAATCAGAAGTAAAACGGTTACAAACAAAGGCATTTTGGTTGGTGGAGATGACCCGGTGGAGGATGGGTTTGATCCGGGTGGCAAGTATTTTGGTGATGAGTTTATATAGGACATTACAGAGACTGATGGGTCTGTAGTCCTTAGGTGATGAAGGGCGTTGGGTCTTGGGGATGAGAGTGATGTGTGTGTGGTTTAGGGTGGAGGGGAGGGTGTGGTGGTGGAAGAAAGATAGGAGGGGAGGGCTGTACACTGGGTTTTAAGGATGTGCCAGTATTTTTGGTAGAAGAGGGGAGGGAATCCGTCGGGCCCAGGGGACTTCCTGGGGTTCATAGTGTGTAGGGCATCTTCAATTTCTTTGCTTGAGGGTGGAGAATAGAAGTGCTGATCTTTGGCTTGAGAGATGAGTGTGTTGAATGGGGGGATGTCAGTTGGGAAGGGTGTGGGGTTGGTAGATGTATAGAGTTGGGTGAAGTAATTGATGAAAGTGTTTTTAATGGCAGTGCCTTCCCCCGTCCAACTGTCATCCAGGAGTTTCACCCAAGATATCTTGTTTGTTTTCCTCCTTTTCAGCACCTTGGTGTGAAAAAATCTGGTACTTTTGTCTCCCTCTTTGTACCAATGGGACTTTGATCTTTGTCTCCAAAACTCCTCTGTCATCATGATCTGATCCTCATAATCTTGTTCCAGCTTAGCTTCTTTAGTGACATTCTCTTCAGTGAGGGGCATGAGTCTAATGGCTTTCATCTCTTTCTTTATCTCTTCTGCTCAGTGACAGGGATTCCTGAATTCCCTTTTTGACCACAGTTTGATCTGGGCTTGGATCTGCCCGGTCTTGCAACTGTAATTGGCATGCAGGGGAAGGGAGTTGTTCCAACAGGTGTTGAGCATGGTCTCAAAATCCTTTCTCAGGGTCCACATTGACTCAAGCTTAAAGGTGGTGTTCCTCCTTCGATTAGTTCCCAGCAGGTTAGTATAGATGGGATTGTGATCGCTGGCTATCCGAAGTAGGTGATGAACGGATGCTTGAGGGAAGAGAAGTTGTCTCCACTCTACATTGGCCAGTGATCTTTCCAGTCTTTGCTTGACATGCCATCTTGCCATCCTTCTTATCGTCCAGGTGTAGGTAGGACCATCATAGCTCTGACCTCGTGTCAGTTTCTCTGCAATAAGGAACCCATTCTGCTCAATATGGTCACTATTATCTTGACATGCGTCCCAAGGTACTTCCAATAATTTTAGGTATTTCAAAGAAAATGATCCTTCTCTTTGTATTTCATTCTCCACCTCCATGGCACAAGGCATATAATGAGGTATATTAAAGCAATCCACCACTTGTTCTGCAATATAACCCTACAAAACAAGAATTCATTGATTACTAACCTTAATTATATATGCAAACTTCTGAATGGTGCCGAGTGTGTGTGTACAAGAGAGAGAGAGAGAGAGAGAGAGAGAGAGGAGAATTATGTCTATCAAATCTCATATCTAAATGGGTCGTCGGGCCCTTTTCATCCAACTGGCCTTTAGTCGGGCCTAAAAATCAGGTCTAACTAGGCACGTGGGTCGAGCTCAGACTTTAAGTTCGGCCCATTCTTTTTTTCCTTTAAAGTTATTATTTAAGTAAAAATTAAAATTATCTTATTTTATTTAATTTAAAAAAAATTAAAACTCTCCTTCTAAACAAATTAATATCTAAAATTTTAATTAATTTAGTAAGATTGTAAATTTTATAGTCTTATATATATTTATTATTACCTTTTCATTTAATTTATTGGAGGGACTAGGTCGTGCCGAAGTTGGGCCTGTGAAAAAGTTGGGCCCGACACAGCCCAACTCGACATATCCCGGGCGCGAGCTAGCCCAAGTCGGGCTCAGGCCTTAAAATTAATAAGTCAGGCTCGGGTCGAGTCGATGTAAGCTCGGCCCGAGCCTAACCCCGACCCATTGACATCCCTAACTGGGGGAAGGGACAGGTGAGGAAGAGAATGAGGGAGAGGAGGACCGCAACACCACGACACCGTCCTCCCTTGCCCACGTAGCACTGTCGCACTGCCAGTTCTCCACTGCAGACTACAGTGTTGACATTGTCGCCTACTCCTCAGTTGTCCTCTAAAGGCCCCTTTGGTTGGGATTATTCAAGTGGATTTTTTTGAAAAATCCCTACATTTATTATATGTCAGAGTGTCAGGGATTTTAGACCTCGAAATCTATCCAGAAGCTCCATGAGGGGAGCTTTTGTAGATTATTGAACACTCCTCCTTTTGTGTCTCTCTCTCTCCGTTTTAAAAAATTCATCCAGCACAAAAGTCGAGACACTTTTGAGTCATTTAGTTGGGATGAAATTATGCAGGGGATTCCAATGATTGGAATCCCCTAATAATCCCAACCAAAGGGGCCCTAAGATTGGGATCCAACCATCGATCCGGCCGCCGTGCCATGCCACATAGTTGCTGCCGCCCCAAGCCTGAGCCCTCCTTCAAGCTGGAGCTAGCCCATCGGCTCCGTCTCTGACACCACCTCGGAGGCGGATGAAGAAGAGGATGAGGGGGAGGGGAAGAAGTAGTAGCTTCATAGTGGGTCAGAGGAGGCACCATTTGGGAGCAACTTGGGGATGGCCCACCCGCCATTGGGATGGCCCCCCTTCTCCCCCACAGCCTCTGCTCCTATCCCTTATGTTGGTACACCTTAGCACATCGGCGCCACCCATAACGTTGAGGAGAAGGACATCGGGAAAGTGGTCTACCTATGGGCCATCATGAAGGAGATGATGCATCTCTACCCCATTAGCCCACTCCCAACACTACACGAGTTCATTGTGGATTGCCACATCTGTGGCTACCACGTCCCCGTTGGCATCCTCCAGCTTGTAGGAAAGAGCGGGGGAGAAGAGAGAGAGGTAAGAGGAGAGGGCTCCCATGGTTAACTCGTGAGATCTCAAGGGCTCTCACGGTTTCTATTTGTAGGTTACATGGGTAGAGAACCCAAGTACTCATCACGAGTGTCACCTCTGCCTCTCAAGGAATCGCCTCCACCTTATCCTTATTCAGAAGATATACATGATAATGTAAAGAATGGAGTACATAGTAAAATACAAAACATAATCTAGAAATATGTGTTTAATTACCGCTAAAAGTTACGATGGGTTCGTAAAAATAAGAAAATATCTTAGGACCAAAACAAACCCCACAAATATTTCAAAATGTAGAAGAACATCCAATTACTTACCTCTTGGCTTCTTGCACTATATATAATGTGCCAGTAATGGAATAAAATTTCATAGAATAAGAAAATACGAACCTCTTCGACCATGTTCATGAACACTTGTGCTAACAGATTCCAATGGAAAGCAGCTTCCTCGCTTGTGGGATCCAAAGTCTTCCGAGCAACTAGAATCAACACCATGCGGCCTCCAATAACCATTTCTTCTGATCGACACTTGAGAAAATCTGACAAGTCCTTCTGGAATTGCACTGCGTATGCACCCACCACAGAAGGAGGACTTCGTTTGGAAATATATATGCTTCCTTTATTTAAAGGCACCTCATGCGGTTGAAGCTTCAATGGCACCTGTAACAAAACTTTCAACAAAGAGTACTTCTTTAGAATGAAATTTACCATATGTATATGAACACAAATATATATAAAAATGCACATGTACAAAAAATTGATATTTAAAGGGTAGGTTGGTCCAGAATTTGAGTGACTTGATGGGAGAGAGTACTGGCTCGATCGATTTCATCCTACTACCATACAAGGCAGTCAAATTGGAATAAGTCGTTAATAATATGAGTTGACTCGGGTTGACTCGGCCGATCTAGACTGACCTTAATTAGAAGTCGACCAAGCATGGGCTAGTCAATTGTTGGTGTTTCCTTGTTGCACGGGAGAATGACATTGCAAAAACAGTTTATTGTTCTTAAACGACAGACTCCATAGATTTAACATGAAATCAGCCCTTTGGATTATCAATCCTTTATAAATTTGTCATACATCTTAATTCACCTTTGTATGTGTGCATTTGACTGTAGTCAAAATAAAAGTTTCAGAACAACAGGACATAAGCAAGGTTTCCCTAGATAAAGTAAAAAAAAAAAATGAAGTTGAAGTTCATAACTTACAAGATTTCTAAAAAGAATAATGTTCCATGATAGTTAATCCTTTGGATTGTCAACAGAAGTTTAAACTGATGGCGTTAAATTAAGACGTAAACCAAGAATGTTGCATTCTCATTAAGAGTTTCGTTGCTCGATTTAATGTTGTTCTTTAGTATTCTATTTTTATTAATCATATTATTTGACAATAAGATTGCACCATGGACTGGTAAGACGTTCAACTTCAGAAAGAAGCTTCTTGCAAAATGTGAGCGTGACCCTATGTACAATTCACCTTCATTGACCCAAGATTTGTCGGACTATTCGTACCGGCTGTACCAATTCTAGCCTCGTACGTTCCGACATGACACGATACATCTGCGGATTGCAAGTGACTCTAGAAGAAAAAAAATTCATCCCCTTCTTCCCTCACCCTGGCGGCCCCCCTCTCCATCTCCTATGCGGCTCCCCTCAGCCCTCTCCGTCTCCCCCCACCCAGGCAAGACCTCCTCCCCCCTCTCCCCAGCAGCCCCCTTCAGCCCTCTCCCTCTTCGGCCCTCCTCTCCCTCTCCCCGGCAGCCCTAGCCCCTCTCCTTCTATGGCTCTCAAACTAGCGGACGGTCATCGGTGGCCCGGCCTACCACACTCGGCCACCGCCGCTACTTCCAACAGATTAGAAGATCCCCCTCACTGCTCATGCCCGCTTAGTCGTCGTTGCCGTCGCCATCTCCACCGCTGTTGCCACTATCAGCCGTCAATGACAATGTTGGCCGGACCGGATCCGTGCCACATGCCGGTATAGGCCGTGCCGGATCGATCCTACGAACCTTGCCTGGACCCTATAACAAGGAGAACCTCATGACATTGTGCTACTATTTTCCCTATGCAAAGCTTTAATATCAATTCCATCACGGTTTTGGTTGCTTTTAAGCAATCTTGCACAATCTATTCATAACTTAAATGGTCAACTATAAATTTTCCATCCTTTTTGTTGAGTTTATTCCATTTTTGTTTTTAATGATTACAAAACTAACCTTTTTGATTGCCTAAAACTTAATTTTTAAGTACGTTTAAAAGTTGATGGTTGCAAATTCTAATCACTATTTTGAAGAAATTTAAAAATCTCTGTAAACTGCATGCAGTACTATTTAGAGATGGTTGAAAACCATGCCAGACACCAAGACCCTCGAACGAGATTATGTTTCTAAGTCAGAATTTCATGATTTGATGTTGGACTCTAATAGGGAAGGTGGCCAAGGGAAGGTTATATGGTCGTCTTTGGAGTCCTTTTAGGGATGCACAAGTCTAAAACAAGAAAAAATAGAGAATTAACCAGGGTGGCTACTCAAGAGTCAAAAGAATGGGGCGATATCCTCGAGAACGACAAGGTTTCTCTAGATTTATTCGTGGGGATCTAAAAGGAGCACCTTCTAAGCATCCACCGTCAAATTTGCTTTCTAGAACCTTAAATTTTGATGTATTTCTTGCGATATTTCCTTTGGGTTTCTAGTCGACTCTTTGAATCATCCTTTTTGTAATGGGGATAATCTTATTCATTGATCCTTATGTTTTGAGGCCAACTAGTGTCTTCGTGTCTAATAATTTTGAGGCAAGTTAGTGCTTTTATGTCTAGTGTGATTTGTTAGTACCCTTGTGCCTACGTGTTGAGGTGAACTAGTGCCCTTATGTCTAGAGGATTGAGTGATGTACTTGCATCTTGATGTCAAGTGATTTGTAGTGATGAGATAACACCTTTATGTCTAACCGTTCTTAGTGAAAAGTAAGCATGATTGTCCAAATCACTATAAAATTGTCGTGCTCCGATTGTGTTTGGCTCATTATCTCTTACCCCTATTCTTCTTGAGATTACGTGTGATGTGTGTGATATGTGATGAATCTTTAAATTTACTTTGTGGAATATTATGTTGCAATTTAAATTAATAATCGGATTCAAGCTGCACATCTCTTCTCTTGGATTATTCGGTCCAAGTATTCTTTCACGTTTGTCTTACTTTAGTAGTGTTGCTAAAGGACCTCTAAACCTCAACTAAAAACCCTACGGTTAGCTCTATACTATAGACTAGGGTTCGAGACAACTCAGGGATGTGTATCAAATCAGATTCCCTCCGATTTAGTATGAGTCAACCCACTTCGAAGCTACCTCGGTCCAGTCGGTCAAATCACATATTTAAAATAAACTCAACAATAGATTTTAATCCATAAAAATGTAAGATTTATGACTGCAATTATATCATTGTTATATATTTTTTAAAAAGTTCAAGTTATTTTTTAATTTATCTTATAATTTAAGTAGTTTATAGAGAGTCTGTTGTTTCCCCAATTTTGGATAGGAGGAAATCTATTCTTTATTCTATCATATTTGGGAATTTGTGTCCAACTTGAAAGGAGTGGCATTGGGACTTAAAGCTTTAAACCAACAAACATTACCCACAATGAAGGTAAACATGTTACAGTAACTTATGTAAAATAGGCCAACGTATTCGTCAAGATTTTATAAGGTGGTCGAGAGAGAGAGAGAGAGAGAGAGGCGTACATGGAATCTGCAACAATAAGTGGAAGTGGTTCAGAGAACAATTAATGATATGAGTTATAACAATATCCATGCTTCTAAAAGTTACCAAAAATTTGGCTCTACAGAAAAGGAAGATATGGAAAGACAGCTCAATCACTTTAGCATAACATTGTTGCAGTCTCCAATGAATTGAAGAGGGGATCTATATCCATTATTTGTTAAATAAATGAGTATATTTGCATGGATTAGTTTAGCTTTGAGATTTTAATTTACAAACAATACCTATTCCAGTGCACCTCAATCAAAGATTGTCGGAGTTTGTTCTTCGTAATAAAAGCTGCTGAGAGGATCTAAACTCTATAGAAGGAACTAACTGTCAATGAGTTAGCTAGAGTGTAACTTATCGGTCATGTAACTAAACAAAACTCAAGCAGTCTGCAATCATGTTTCCACATGTAAAAGAGCGGTCATAAGAGAAAACTGTAAATGTACTACGTACTCGAATATTGTCTATTTATAGGCCGTGTGTATGTATTTTTTTACTGTTTAGCTGCAGTGCTTGGATATTCTTTCCTATGTCACCAAGGTTGGTTACTGGCCCTCTCCATATCTTCTGCATGAGGGTACCACATATATATATATATATATATATATATATATATATATATATATGTCAGTTATTAATTAACATGCATGCTCTCTCTCCCATTTGCTGCACACCTTCCCCATCTTTTTATGCCCCTCCTCCCTGCCCCACTGATCTTTAATCTTTTTACTACTCCCTTCTTACAGTAACCCTCTTCCCCCTTCCCTCACTCGATCGTCGTCCTCCAGTCTCCTCTCCACCGTAATGAGCAACATCCTCTCTAGGCTCTCTCTCTCTCTCTCTCTCCCTCCTCCCTAGCTCCTCCATCCCCCCCTTGACCCTCGATTTGCCTGTCTGTCTATGTGAGAACCCTGCGTTGGAGCTTGGTCTAGCTGCCTGATGAAGACGTACGTAGCCCAAGCCACGATGGCGGCTATAGAGTGCAGCAACTACAGCCAGCAAGAGCTGCATTCCAGCCAGTCGGGCCAAAGAGGGAAGGGAATTAAGAGGGGGAAGGAGAGGGTGGGGGAGGAAAGGTAAGAGTACTGAGGAGGATGAGGAGGTAGGTGAGGGCCACTGATCAGCAAAGATGTGGGCTGCCATATTGAAGTGGGGCAGGGGGTATAGAAGGGAGGGAAAGAGTGGGTACAGCCCTCTCAAGCTTGATACCACAACCATGAATGGATGGGCAACCTTGATCTCTCATCCCCTCTCTTTAGATTACTTTTATTGTGAGGCAGTAAGAGCGCTTTTGAAAAGTATTCTTAGCCCAGTTTTGGTTCAGGATTAAAGTTAGCCCATATTCACTTATAAGTGATTTTACTTAGTCCACTTCTGTTCTAATTTGTTTTGTTTACAAGTGAATTAACTCTAGTTAAGTGAGTAGATTAATCTGGTAGACATAAGTGTGATTTGGTAAAAAAAGTCAGTTAACTTTGGGAATTTTGTATAAAATAACAAAAATAACCTTACACTTTGTGTATGAGAGAGAGAAAGGTGTGATCGGCGGGGGAGGAGGAGGGGGAGATTAGGTGTGTAGTTGGGCGCCACCGACGTATGAGGGGGAGGGGCCAATCTGGATGGTGGGTGAGAGCTGGGGAGATTGGGAAGGGGGGACGGGGCAATGCTGACGGGTGAGGGGGAGGGAGTAGTGCCCGCATGTGAGGGGGAGGGGGTGTTGGAATAGTCTCTCGGGTAATAGTCTCGTATTGGTTAAATCAGTTGTGGTTCATATGCTTATGACTCTGGACCTGTGTATCTCAACACCGCGGTTTTGTGGATTCAACATGGTATCAGAGCATGGTCTTGGCCCAACTCTATATATTTCTTGTCTCACCACCTCCACCCAATTAATCTCCACGGCTCTTGACCGTGAAGGAGAGTGTTGGAATAGTCTCCCGGGTAATAGTCCCGTATTGGTTAAATCAGTTGTGGTTCATATGCTTAGGACCCTATACCTGTGTATCTCAACACCGCGATTTTGTGGATTCAACAGGGGGGATCGGGACAGGTGGTGAGGGGGCAACGACGTTCTGGGATCGGCGATGGAGGGCAGTGAAAAATGAGGCAAAAGGTATTTTCTCTCACTTTGAGGTGAGACAACTTAATCCAGATTAATTTTGAGTTACATCATTTTTTACCCAATTAGCCAAATCCACCCTGCCAAGGTAAGTTGGGATAACTTTGGGATAAAATCTGCTTAATCTAGAGATGACCATGAAACAAAGCGGGGTTTAGGGAGATTTCTATTATTGAAAATTTCACCCCTCATATGTGTCTTCAAAGGGTTTATTGTCACCTTAGTTTTTATAGAAAATAGATTATATAAAAGAAGGAGAGAGATAAGAGAAGAAATCTCCCCATTCAAAAATCACCAATGATTACTCGGGACCTGTTTTTGGGGGAAAAAGTAGATTATAGAAAAAATCGCCAATCCCTAAGGGTCTCTTTATTTTTCAGTTAAGAATAGCGTATTCGCCCTTGGAAGGTCGAACATGTCACCCGGGGTTGAATACCGCGCTTGTGTGTTAGGGAAGGGTGTGGGCCCCACCCCCACTTCTCTCTCATCATATATATTATTCCCCGACAATTCTATAATCAAAGAGGCCTTAAGTATTTTCCAAATGCGTCCTAATTAAGCCTAGAATCTAATAAAGCCCTTCTCAATTTTTACAACTACTACTACTATATATGTATAAAGCAGGATAAAACATATAGAGTAGCATGTGGGTGTATAGCTCAACAATATTCAGAAAGATTTCACCGTGCCGTTAGCAGCCAATTACGTACCTGAGAGAGCCAGTGGATGCTAGAGGAGGAGTGTAAGAAATCTATACTCCTGCTCGGGAAGAGCCGCCCGTAGAACGATCCAGGAACTCCGGCGACGAACCATCGGCCGAGCTGCCTCCCCACGCCCGACTCCTCGCGCTCCTCGTTGAACCCCTGGAGGGAGCGGAACACGGAGTTGAAGTCGTTCCCGGGCAGGTCGTTCAGGAACAGCTGGAAGTCCGGTGCCGGCCGGCCGAGCTGCCGGCACCTCTCCTCGACAGTGTCGACGACGTCGGCGACAACGGACAGGGCGTTCGGCCCGGAGGAGCAGCCGAGGTCGGCGACGCTGAACTTAGTGGGGAAGCCGGCGGCGCAGTAGAAGTCGAGCAGTGCCTCCTTCCTGACCGATCTCGTTGCCTCTATTATCTCCTTCTGCATGAAACAGAGGAAAGAAACAAAGAGAAGGGCTAAGGGGAAGAAAAGGAAAAACACGTCGGCAGAAACCCTAGGAGGAGATAAGAGAAGGGGATATCATTTCCTGCAGTATCTGCTGGCAGCGACCTGAATGAAGGAGTTCTTGGCGTAGCTGGTCTCCCCGTCCCCTCCGTTCATGCAGAGATTAACCTTCTTCACCTCCATGGCCCGGCCCTCTCTCTCTCTCGCTAGCTGTTGTCAGGTACTCCCAACGCTTGGAGGCCAGCAGAGAAGTTGGATGAGGGTGAGAGGACGAGTGTCTGCGCTTCCGCTACAAGAAGATGGAACGGGTGGGGCTCCCCTTCGGCGATCCTCCCCCCATCTTAACCGTCCTGCTTAAGCCCTCTGGTCATGCACGATTGGCGGACCCGCCATACGAGGTTGAAGAACCCGGCTAATATTAAGTCTGATGATTATCTAATTAAAATTAAAATCGAATTCAAATTCTTATTTATTTAATCAAATAATTATTCAAATAAAATATTTTACGAATAATTTAATCAGATATTGAATATCTAATTATTAATAAAATATAAATTCAGATATTGAGACATTAGTGTTAGATATTATCAGACCGAATACGAAGTCTTAGATAAATAACTAAAGATATATATATATTATAAATAATTAACTCAAATCTTAATATGTTATTTGATTGTTTTTTTAAATTTTTTATCTTAAAATATAATTTAAAAATAAGAACTCCGTTTATATCAATTTAGTAAGTTATCTCTTAATTTTTAGGATGAAGTATAATCTTTTGATAACATCTCCCAAAATAAAAATAAGTTTCACTCTTTATTTTTTGTGTGCTCCCACATGATTCACCTCTAAATAAGCATAGTAATAATTCGTTTAAAATTTAAATCGAATTTAAATTTATCTTATAATTATTCGAACAGAGTATCCGAGACATAATTCGATTATTAATCGAATACAAATTTGAATATCACACTATTCACTCCTTATCCGATCCGTTTACAGGTCTAATTAGTATGATCCAGACGAGACTAACCCCTATCAATAAATAAATAAATAAATAAATAATAAAGATACTTCGCCATGAGGCGTGGGTTAAAGACCTTACACTAATATCATCCTCTCGAAACCATGGTGACCCGTCTTAATAAAATATTGCCTCTTGTACTACGCTGATGGGAGAAATAGTCTCTCTTTCCAATGTAAGAGTGTCATGAATAAGATTAGATCAATTGCTAAGGGGAACCTCCCCCTATGCATGATTACCAACAAGGGGAAGAGGGGGACGGGCCAACCCCTCGCATATGACACGACGAAAGAGAGTCCACTCAGCTGTCTCCTCGTATGTACCATAATGTCCACGTCCACATTGTCTAGTTCCTTACTACATATATATGTGTCACATGGTGTGCATTGTACACTTGCTGGCTCCTTGGAGGGGCCTTTTAATCTATCAGGTCTCTCGTACGTCCAGTGTTATGAGCCATCGGTTCATGGGTACATGTCATGTCATGAGGAGAAGGTGAGAAGACGTACGTACGTGGTCGTGCAGTAACATTCTAATCCTTTTGTGTCGTAATAGGCCATCCTTATTAATCTGTACCTTCTTTGTATGGACCTAATAAATCATTCCGCAGGGTAACCTTTGCATTTAGTATGGTCGGAGATCATGATTTACCGTGTCAATGTGACTTGCATCAATTAATTAAGTCATGCATATTATATTATATTATATTATATTATATTAAAGATTGGATTGAGATAGTCGAGATAGTTCGAGATGTTTGATATCGGGATAAAAGTTGAGGAGAATAGATGTAAATAATTTATGTCTAATCTTATTCTCATATACGTTTGATACACAAGGGATGAAATGAGATTAGAAAAATAGGAATAAGTCATTCTAATAAAAAGTTTGAATGACTTATCCCTGTTTCCAACCTCAAAATCGGGGTTAACCCTGTTTCTCTTAACTCAATTTATCTATGTCCATTTTAATCATACCAAACGTAGAATAAGATTATTCCCGCTCTAATCCGGTACCAAACGACCCTGGCCACGTGAGTCTCTTCTAGTCGGATCCAAATCGGGTCGTAAGATATTGTACGTACCGTGGTTGGTAGATACGAATCATTGACTAATCCGACAAGACAAATGTTGTGGAATATTAGTACGGCCTATCCTCGGCAAATTACATCGGAGACTACTGTAGTATCGTCTCCAGCTTATCCCGGGAGGTCGGGGGTCCAGTGTTGGCGATGAAGTGATGCATTGCCGATCGGAGTTTTGCAGGTGAGCTGTTCGGCATCTCCGATCGACGTCGACACTGCCCCACAAACGCATGCATGTATGGTGCCAAATGAGCTGGCTTTATGTTGGGTGACGGTGCCAAAAATATGTGTGGATCCTCACTGCTCGGGGGGACCAATATTAGTGTGGAAGAAATCTGGAATCATACGATAAAAAAAAAGAAAAGAAGAGAGTACAACAACTGATCAGATTGAAGATCAAGATTGAGAAGAGGCCTTCTCATATCTTCAAATTCCATGCGCAGAAGAAAGAAAACTGGGTATAGGTGACAAAGAGATGCATGCTCCCTTCACATTTCGTAAAAAAACGTGCTCCTCACGTTCCATTGTTCTCGTAGATGGAACAATGGAAGGACGATGAGTTAGACACCGAAAGGTGCACAGAAGTATTATTTGGGAATCAATAGATGGCGGAAATGTTATTTAATTGCCCATTTCTAAAGGTTCAAGGAAGGGCATTGATGTCACTTTGTATGACTTTCTCAAGTTTAGATTTGTTGTGATCTCTTTTTATTTTGACGATAACAAAGCACGTCCATATTGGACTAACCGAACTTTCAAGTATATGTGCTCAGAACATGTCAATCTAAAAAATCTACGTGTTAAAACAGTTAAAAGTTGATCTTTGATGGAGACTTTGATTAGGTTTTGAGTTGAGTTTGAAAATGAGTGTTCGAGATGAAGTGTTGGTGTGTATTCAGCTCTTCACAACGAGCCCAATATCACAAATTTTAGATGTGTATACTCAAAATAAAAATTTTAAAAATACTGCACGCTCGTGTTGTAAGCAACAAATTAGCCTTTCTCCTCAGATCAACCATGGTAACCGTGACTTAATTTGTTGACGTGGATATATATATATATATATATAGATGGGAGTTAAAAGTGCGGTATGCTACTCCCTCCCATTGCTAAGGGGAACCTCCCCCTATGCATGATTACCAACAAGGGGAAGAGGGGGACGTACGGGCTAACCCCTCGCATATAACACGACGTAAGAGAGTCCACTCAGCTGTCTCCTCGTATCTACCATAATGTCCACGTCCACATTGACTAGTTCCTCACTACATATGTATGTGTCACATGGTGTTGCATTGTACACTTGCTGGCTCCTTGGAGGGGCCTTAAAATCTATCAGGTCTCTCGTACGTCCAGTGTAATGAGCCATCGGTTCATGGGTACATGTCATGTCACGAGGAGAAGGTGAGAAGGCGTACGTACGTGTTCGTGCAGTAACATTCTAATCCTTTTGTGTCGTAATAGGCCATCCTTATTAATCTGTACCTTCTTTGTATGGACCTAATAAATCATTCCGCAGGGTAACCTTTACATTTAATTAGTATGGTCGGAGATCATGATTTACCATGTCAATGTGACTTGCATCAATTAATTAAGTCATGCATATTATATTATATTATATTAGAGATTGGATTGAGATAGTCGAGATAGTTCGAGATGAATCGGTGCTGTTTGGTATCGGGATAAAAGTTGAGGAGAATAGACGTAAGTCATTCTAAGATAATTTATGTCTAGTCTTATTCTCATGTACGTTTGGTACACAAGGGGTGAGATGGAGTTAGAAAAATAGGAATAAATCATTCCAATAAAAAGTTGGAATGATTTATCTCTGTTTCTAACCTCAAAATCGAGGTTAACCCTGTTTCCCTTAACTCAGTTTATCTCCGTCTATTTTAATCATATCAAACGTAGAATGAGATTAGAGCGGAGATATTCCCACTCTAATCCGATACCAAACGACCCTGGCCACGTGAGTCTCTTCTAGTCGGATCCAAATCGGGTCGTAAGATATTGTATGTACCATGGTTGGTAGATACGAATCATTGACTAATCCGACAAGACAAATCTTGTGGAATATTAGTACGGCCTATCCTCGGCAAATTACATCGGAGACTACTGTAGTATCGTCTCCAGCTTATCCCGGGAGGTCGGGGTCCAGTGTTGGCTATGAAGTGATGCATTGCTGATCGGAGTTTTGCAGGTGAGCTGTTCGGCATCGCCGATGGACGTCGACGCTGCCCCACATACGCATGCATGGTGCCAAATGAAAGGTGCCAAAAATATGTGTGGATGCATTTGCTTGGCCCCTCACTGCTCGGGGGGACCCATGTTAATGTGGAAGAAATCTGGAATCATACGATTGAGAAGAGGCCTTCTCATATCTTCCGATTCCATGCGCAGAAGAAAGAAAACTGGGTATAGGTGACAAAGAGATGCATGCTCCCTTCACATTTCGTAAAAAAACGTGCTCCTCACGTTCCATTGTTCTCGTAGATGGAATAATGGAAGGACGATGAGTTAGACACCGAAAGGTGCACAGAAGTATTATTTGGGAATCAATAGATGGCGGAAATGTTATTTAATTGCCCATTTCTAAAGCTTCAAGGAAGGGCCTTGATGCCACTTTGCATGACTTTCTCATTTAGATTTGTTGTGATCTCACTTTGTTTTGACGATAACAAAGCACGTTCATATTGGAATAACCGAATTTTCAAGTATATGTGCTCAGAACATGTCAATCTGAAAATTCCACGAGTTAAAACAGTGAAAAGTTTATCTTTGATGGAGATTTTGATTAGATTTTGAGTTGAGTTTGGAAACGAGTGTTCGAGATGAAGTGTTGTGTTTATTCAGCTCTTCTTAACGAGCCCAATATCATAAATTTTATATGTGTATAATCAAAGTTATGACATCTTTAAGTTGATAGATTCAAACAATCAAATGTTCTATATAGACATAACACATGTTAAAAGGGTGTTGACACCCCCCACAAAAAACCCTGCGGTCCAAAAGCGAATCTGGGCAAACTTTCGCTTGATTTTCTTGGATATCTCGACCGTTTCCATGGGATGGAGGCTTCCTAAATCTTTCTAGGAGAACCTTAAAATGCGTTGAGACAATTTAAGCATCTTTTTGAGAATATTAATGATGACTAAGGGCCAAAAAATCGTGGCTGCTGTTGTCCCTCTACTTTGGGCCCTCTTCTTCATCTCTTGGAGCCTTCCTCTTGTGCTAGAATGTGAATGACGACCCGGGGAGCTCTCCAGAGCGATGATCTACTATTAAATGTACCCTCTTTACTTGCTTTAAACATATGCTTTTGTAGTGCATGTGGGAGAAGAGAGTGTGTGTGCGCGTGTTGGTGCGCCTTATTCTAAGGGTGTGCGCACTAAGACACGTGTGTGTAGTAGGTGAGCTACCACCTTCATATATGACGTGTATATGATTTACTAGGGTTTATAATAGTAGATATCCAAGAGTTCTTGGTGAAAGGATGTAGGTCAGTATCTTGTGGTATCGAATTTCTATAAAAATTACAATGTCACTTTGTATGATTGGCTCTATCTCTCCTATCTCCCTTCTTTGTGATTGTCATTTATGTGTTTTGTGTTAAACTCTAAAAAATTGTCAACACCCAATTCACCTCACTCTCGAGTGTGTTCTATAATTTCGGACCTTCCGGATTCATAGATGCACAATTTTTGCACCTACTTGAATTTTAGTGTAGAAACCACCCTCATCTTAATTAATAATCACATATTCTAAATGTATATATACTTGGTCCAATTTTTGACTCTTGAATTGTCTCCTTTAGTTGTCAAATATCATATATATTATCGTTATCAATCAAAAGTTTTAAAAAAGTCAATAAACAACATAAATATATTATGGGCCCGATGTTAAGAGGTTTTAGGTTGATATGAATGTCGCGAACATTTTTGTCACTTAGTGATATTTTTGAAATTTTGGTTATTCAACGAATATTTGACAATTATGAGTACTAATGTTGATATTTTTATGTAAAAATAGTATACATAAGTTCCCCGATAAATCTTTTCATCAAGTTACAAAAATGTAAAATTTTTATTAGCAAGAAAGTTGGGAGCCAAAAGTTGGGCTGAGCACTATCCATCCTTGACCATAAAAAGATTCACTGTCAAAACGATTGAAACCCTAAGGAGTTTTGATTAGTGGATACTCGGGTCAATTATATACTAAGAGTGTGCATCAAACAAACTAATTTCTTTTTTAAAAAAAAAACTGTTGCGTTGGGCCCACGCCCCGTAACTTACCGTACAAGGCATACCGATCTGTCCCACAGCTCAAAAAAATTTAAAACAAAAGAGGCTGATTCAAAAAAATTGAGCCCAACACTATTCATTAAATCTGATTTTTATTTTTAAACTTTTTTAAACTGCCGAATGAGGGTGCAGTATCTTGTGTGACAAATTAGAGAGACATAAATCTAACGTCACAAAAAAAATTAAAAAAATTAATTTGATTGGTGCATGCACACTTTGCCCCTTTCGTTTGACGAAGAACGCATGCAGTTTGCACCCGTCAATTCCAGGTGATAACTACAAGCGTGAGGAGCCGCATTTCGTTGAAACCGGACTCTCTGTCTCGTTGAACTGCCACCACAACTCAACACGGAGAAGCTTCTCTGCAAAGAGTCCGGCGTGTCCTTGCTTATAATCAAATAGGTGTTGAATCAAGTGTGGATCGATGACATGCGGCTTTTCTTCCACCAACAAATTAACACATGTTCTGTTTTTCAAATCTTTTAAAGGTCATCAAATCAAGTGATTAAATTAGTAAGACAATTAAGGTAATTGGCATTATCAATATCATGCATATGGAGAGTACTACTTCTTGACAGTACCGTCCAAATCAAATTAGAGATCGATCTTAACAGCTGATCATGGATGTGTCTCCTTCTTTCTTGTCGGTCAGGGTCAAACAGCTGATGACGGCGTCTAATTTTTCAACACGACGGCTCTTGTGCACATGAATGTGATGTGGATATTGGAAGACTAGCGAGCATACACAAGCGGCATGCATGCATGCAATTATATATCATGAATACAAGACTATATATATTGGGTATGGGATGGACACACTCACCCTCGTGCATGGGAAGATCATGGCATGGGCATGCATGTGAACAACTCGGTTAAACGATTTCTTGGTTTGCCAGCAAATTAAATTCTTCACTAATCCTAAAGCCATGGGTGTTGCAATGATCAGTGCCCGTGTGGTGCTCGACTAATTACACAGTTGGATCAAACTGAGCAGAAAAGGAACCCAATATTTTAACCACAAGTAATGGTGGGTCGTTTCTAAACGCAAGAATTTTTCAGGGAATATCGATTTCTGAGCACTACATATGCTTAATTACCTGAATCCCGATTCACAATAATAGAGCTAATTAAGCAATCTAGAGAAAACTTGACTATGTCTACATCATGTAAACTGCATGGCTAGACTTTTCTCCATAAATATGTCAATGTTGTGACATACTATATCGGTCTATGATCTCAGAGAGGGCTTTACATGTATACTTAAACATGGATCAACATTAACCGATCGACAAAAGTTTGATTGTTTATAGGCATGCCAAAACCACATTAATAAACATCGATAGTTACAACAACATACACTTAGTACATCTCCACTATATGACATATTATGGGATCACACCGTGAAATTCCCCAAGAGTGGACTTGCATGTTCTAAAAGTTCGCGAGGAACTAATTCCATAGCAGTACCGGAAAGATGGACATGAAATTTCTCTAATTAAGATTTTCTCACTAGTGACACAACCATGTTGGTTAACGTGGGTTCCTTTCTTGATAAATAGTCTTCAAGGACTTTACTATACCTCGAGAATAGATTTTCGATTATATCACCTCCAAAATGGCTTGCGAGAATAGACTCTAAGACTGCCCGTACACAGTTCGCCATACTCTGACCTCGTGTCAGTTTCTCTGCAATATGGAACCCATTCTGCTCACTATGGTCACCATTATCACTTTGACATGCGTCCCAAGGTACTTCAAATACTTTTAGGCATTTCAAGGAGAATGATCCTTCTCTTTGTATTTCATTCTCCACCTCCATGGCACAAGGTGAGTAATATGGTGCATTAAAGCAATCCACCTCCTCCTCTGCAATATAACCCTACAAAACAAGAATTCATTAATTACTAATTACCTTAAGTATATATGCAAGCTTCTAAATGATGTGAGAGAGTGTGTGTGTGTATCAGAGAGAGGGAGAGGGAGAGGGGGAGAGAGAGAGGAGCATTATATCAAAATTCAAATCTGAATAGAAAATATGAACCTCTTCGACCATGTTCAAGAACACTTGTGTTAATAGATTCCATTGGAAAGTAGCTTCCTCGGTTGTGGGATCCAAAGTCTTCCGACCAACTAGAATCAACACCATGCGGCCTCCAATAACCATTTCTTCTGATCGGCACTTGAGAAAATCTGAGAAGTCCTTCTGGAATTGCATTGCGTATGCACCCACCACAGAAGGAGGACTTCGTTTAGAAATATATATGTTTCTTTTATTTAAAGGCACCTCATGGTGCTGAAGCTTCAATGGAACCTGTAACAAATTTTTCAACAAAGAGTACTTTAGAATGAAATTTACCATATATGAGCACAGGTACACAAATGGACATAAAGAAACATGGATATTTAAAAGGTAGGTTAGTCCAGGGTTGACTGAATCGTCAGGACTGACTCAGCTCGATTTCATCTAACATGCATGGTACGAGTCAACTCAACTCAGATCAAGTTATCTATTGGCCTCACTTTGGTAAGTAGTTTGGATTAAGTTAAGTTACTTAGGTTAGTTTAGGATTAGTCTATTTTTGATTTGATAGCAAGAGTATTAACCCAGAAGTAAGTAGGTGGACTAACTTAGTTTCAATCTATTGTGATTTGGTAGGTAATGAGTTAACCCAATAATATTTATAAGTAAAATATCATATTTATCTCTTATTTTGTAATTTTAAATATCTCTCATTCTCTCTCCCTCTCTCCCCTCCCCCTCTCTCTCGCGTCACTCTCTCTCTCTCTCCATGCTACACTCATTAGTTATCAATTTTATGAATTTTTATCATTTTTAGAATTATGTTATTATTATAGCATTAGATTTATTAATTATTTTTTATGATGTTTATCAGTATTATAATTATTTTATTATTATACTATTATATTTATTAATTATTATTATTTTTAGAGAGAGAGAGTATTGATTATGGGTGTGAAAGAGAGAGAAGGTGCATTTATTGAGCATTGATTGTTGGGTTAACTCACCTTAACCCACCTCTAGAGGTGGATTTCGAAGTCCAGGGTTACTCCGGATTTAATACTCATCCTCCAGGTTTAGTCCAGGTTTAAGTATCAAAGTAATTTGAACTTCAAAAAGAGTTAATCCTGCATTAAATGATGACTAACCTATGTTTAACCATATATCAAAGCGAGACTTGAAGACTTTAATAATGTAAGTTGAGTTGGGTCGACTCAATCGATCAAGACTTACCTTGGTTTCTGTAACGTATAAGTCAACCAACTTTCAGTTAGTCAATTGTTATTGTTGTTGTTGTTGGGCTCCATGGCCCATTTGTTTCAGCCCATGGTAGATATTCATGACCCACGCCTATTAAGGTTATTTTGATCTTATCCTAATCAAGGACGGAGATATATTTTTTTGACGGGTATATCGAAAGGGGGCATAAAAGACAAAAGAGATCAAAGTTTTTGTCTCTAGTGGCTGTGCAAAACTTGCAACAGCGGTCGTACACGGCGGGGTTTCACAAAAGCAACAATTTTTCCTCTCGTATTGCAGCGCAACGATAGGTGACCTTTTGTGAGTGTGCAGAAGGTCATGTCTGCGACTGATCAGAGTGCAACGATGGCTGTGCAAAGAGCAAAACTGTGCACAGGTGTGTGCGGCTGTGCGTTGTGTACTCGGGGAAGAAGGAGAAAGCAGGAGAACAAGAAAAGGGACATGTCTTCACCATCTGCTCGTGTTGAGTAGGAAGAAGATGAGGAGCAACCTCTTATACAGCCTCAGTTGAGAAGATCTTCTAGAGAACATCAGCCTTCCAAAAGGTACCCTAAAGATGAGTATGTAATGTTTACTAATGTAGGTGAATCAAAGTGTTACCAGGAGTCAATTGAAAGTGATTAGAAAAATGAGTGGTTAGTAACTATCTAGGAAGAGATGGATGCTCTATAGAAGAACCACACATATGATTTGGTGCAACTATCGAAGGGAAGGAAAGCCTTAAAGAACAAGTGAGTTTTCATATTGAAGACGCAGGAATAGTGTTCTCAACCAAAGTACAAGGTGAGATTGATTGTAAAAGGCCTTGGTCAAAAGAAAGGTATTGACTTTGAAGAGTTTTTTTCTCATGTTATTAAAATATCTTCTATTCATGTTGCTCTAGGCATTACTGCTAGTTTAGACTTCGAGGTCATGCAGTTAGATGTGAAGACAACTTTCTTTCATGGTTATTTGGAGGAAAAAATTTATATGGAGCAACCAGAAGATTTCAAAGTCAAAGGTAAAGAAAACCTTGTATGCAGGTTGAGAAAGAGAAAGAGCTTGTACGGGTTGAAGCAAGCTCCAAGGCAGTGGTAAAAGAAATTTGATTTATTTATGACTGAAAATGGATACAAACGAATGGCTTCAGATCATTGTGTTTACATCAAGTGGTTTCGTGAGAATTTCGTTATTCTTTTACTTTATGTTGATGACATTTTTATCTTGTGAAAAGATATGTCTATGATTGACAAGTTGAAAAAGGAGCTGAGCAAGTCCTTTGCAATGAAGGACATAGGGTTAGCAAAGTAAATACTAGACATGCAAATTTCTTATGATAGAAGAACCAAGAAGATATAGTTGTCACAAGAGAAATGCATCGAGAAGGTGTTATATAGATTCAGTATGAGCAATGCAAAGTCAGTTGGTTCTCCTTTTGTAGGTCACTTCAAGTTGTGCTCAGAGCAGAGTCCCTCAAGTGATGAGAAGGAGAAAAAATGAAGAAAATTCTTTATGTTTCAGCCGTCATAAGTTTGATGTATGCAATGGTGTGTACGAGACTAGACATCGCATATGCAGTGGGTGTTACTAGTAGATTTCTTGTAAATCCAGGGAAGGAACATTGAGCAACAGTGAAGTAGATCTTCAGATATCTCAGAGGAAGTTTCAAAGTTTGTTTAAGCTTTAGGACTGGTCCACCAGAGCTGCTAGGTTACACAGATGTAGATATGACAAGAGATATTGACGCGAGGAAGTCCACATTAGGTTTCATACTTACTTTTGCAGGGGGAGCTGTGTTATGGCGATTCAGATTGTAAATGTATGTCGCTCTCCACCACAGAGGTAGAATATATTACTATTATGATAGAATATATTGTTGTTACAAAAGTCTATAAAGAGATGATGTGGATGAAAGAATTCTTGTATGAATTAAAGTTAAAATAGAAAAATTATGTGGTGCATTGTGACAACTTAATTTTCATTCTAAGTCGAAGCATATAGATGTTAGATACCACTAGATTAAAAATATGTTTGAAGAGAAGCAACTGTAACTTCAGAAACTTCATACAGATGATTACGGGACAGATATGTTGATAAAGATCTTGTCAAAAGAAAGGTAAGAGGTTTGCCGATGATTGGTCGGCATGAATGCTCACTAAAGAGTCACGGGATAGTCTTCCTCGTAAGCTAAAGGGGGAGGTTGTTGGGCTCCATGGCCCATTTGTTTCCGCCCGGGGTGAGTATTCATGACCCACATCTATTAAACATATTTAAACCTTATGCTAATCAAGTACGAAGATATGTTTTTTTGACCGGTAGAAACCTAAAGGGGGCACAAAAGATAAAAGACATCAAAGTTTTTGTCTCTGGTGGCTGTGCAAAACTTGCAACGGCGGCCGTACACGGTGGGGTTTCATGAAAATAATAATTTTTCCTCTCGTATTGCGGCGCAACGAAAGGTGACTTGCGAGTGTGCAGAAGGTCGTGTCTACGGCTGATATGAGTGTAACGGCGGCTGTGCAAGATGCAGAACTGTGCATAGCTATGTGCGGCTGTGCGGTGTGTACTCGGGGAAGAAGGAGAAAGCAGGAGAATAATGAAAGGGACAGTTATTCACCGTTCGAACAATGTTCTCACCACAAAGACTATCAAGTTTGCAGCATATTTTTGCTGTGATCGTGTGAGATAATTTGGATATTACTATATCTCTATTATTCTCTTGTGTAAGACTGGAGATTCCGAGTTTTTCATACGTTCATTGTTTTTATAATGGATCTCCTAGTCTGACTTACCCGTGATTTTTCTTCCTCTTAAACCTTTGTGCTCCATGTGATTGCGTGATTATATATGAGTAATTTAACTGATCAATTGTCTAATTATATAGAAGAAGGATATTGCAAAAATAGTTTATTGATCTCAAATGATAGACGTGATAGATTTAAGATGAAATCAGCCCTTTGTCGTACATCTTAATTCACCTTTTTATGTGTGCAGATGGCTGTAGTTAATTCTCGTATGGTGCATTTAGATGCAAAATAAAAGTTCCAGAACAAGAGGACAGAAACAAGGTTTCCCTAGATGAAAAAGAAAATGAAGTTGAAGTTTTCTAAACAGAATAGAAACATGTACGTGTCGTCGATGATATCCAGGCATGGTCTTGACGGGGATGGAGCGGTGAAGTGGTGACATTGATGTTGAGGATGTGTACCTGAAGCGGAAGCCATCCCACCGAGGAGGAAGACGACGAGGAAGACGATCCACGCTCTCGAACACCGGGAAGGGAGCGACCGGAACCCACGTTTCTCCCTCTGATTTCCTCTCTCTATCTCACGTACTGTATGTGTGTGTGTAACCTAATGGAGAGTTACACACTCATGTAGAGAGGAGGGACCAGTCCCAATTGGGCTTAAGCAGGATCCCACCCATAACAGGATCCTAATGGGCACTAAATGGGTTCAGCCCATTAACATATTCCTTTAACTGGACTTAATGGTGTGTTAAGAGTGTGTAGCCCAATGACAAGTGGACCATTATATTGGGATAAAACCCAACATTCTCCCACTTGGTTCATCTTGTCACAAACATATCAAATCTTCCTTTCGAAAACATACATATAACATAGACATACATATAGTTTAAAAGACACTTGAAGATTTGATAGTGGGCCTACACCTGAAGGGAAAAACACGATACATGCGCGCATGATTAAAACAAAACCACACACCATTCCAGCTAATAGAATCTGAAGAAGTTCAAGTATAGTAAATCAAATGACACGAGTCATGGCGGTAAATGTATTCTAATCACACACCACCTTCCATGTACCATAATGCCACCAACTTACTACAACTGAACACTGAAACTGAATTAATAGATAAACTCAAACTTAATGTTTATCTACTGGTCACCACTTAAGCATACATTCTGCCAACCATAATCCATAACCAACATGTATATACAACAAATGGAATAGGCAGAAAACAAAAGAAGAATCATGATATAAATGTGATCACAAATAACTGTAAGTGTCATAACATATCAAGAGAACTAACAAGACCCATCTTAATCACATGACTACAAAAGGTGCTAGCAGGTAGTCCCTTAGTGAGTGGGTCAGCAATCATAAGATCTGTCCCAATATGTTCTATAGACACTTCATGATTCTTCACTCTATCTCTAAGAGCAAAATACTTAATATCCAAGGCTCTACCACCCTTGGATGCCTTATTGTTCTTAGAGAAGAAAACCGCAGCGGAATTGTCACAATAAATCTTGATAGGTCTTGAGATGAAATCAATAAATGGTAGAAATGTGAGCAAGTTCCGCAACTGAATGGCCTGTCCACTAGCCTCAAAACAAGCAATGAACTCAGCTGCCATAGTGGAAGTCACTGTAATACTCTGTTTCTCACTGCACCAAGTAATGGCTCCCCCTGCCAAGAGGAAGATATAACCTGTAGTAGACTTCCTCGTGTCAAGGCAGCCACCAAAATCAGCATCAGAATATACAATGACCTCCAACTGATCTGACCTCCTGTAAGTGAGCAAATAATCCATAGTCCCTTTCAAATAGCGCATGACTTTCTTGGCAGCCTTCCAATGATCCAAACCTGGGTTGCTTTGGTACCTGCTAACACTACAAGAAAAAGTGGCTATAGCGACCGCATTAGCGACCGCTTTAATCGGTCGCTAGTCGGTCCCAAATAGAGACCAATTCGGCGACCGAAATAATCGGTCGCACATCTGAGACCTATTGGCGACCGAACTAAATTCGGTCGCCAATCGGTCGCTGATCCCGTTATACTCCCCCCCTGCGACCCCCGCCCGCCCGAGCCCCTCCCCGCCCGAGCCCTCCCTCCCGCCCTCCACCCTCCCGACCGAACTAAATTCGGTCGCCAATCGGTCGCTGATCCCGTTATACTCCCCCCTGCGACCCCCGCCCGCCCGAGCCCCTCCCCGCCCGAGCCCTCCCTCCCGCCCTCCACCCTCCCGCCCGAGCCCCCTTCCCCTGCGGCCCCCTCCCCCTGCGGCCCCCTCTCCGCCCTAGCCCCCCCTCCACCCTCCCGCCCGAGCCCCCGCCCGAGCCCCCTTCCCCTGCGGCCCCCTCTCCGCCCTAGCCCCCCCTCCACCCTCCCGCCCGAGCCCCCGCCCGAGCCCCCTTCCCCTGCGGCCCCCTCCCCCTGCGGCCCCCTCTCCGCCCTAGCCCCCCTCCTCCGCCGGAGTCCCCCCTTCCCCAGTGTTATGTAGTTATCTCTCAATTGTGCATCACTCAGAACTGTGATGCTTTTGGTGGCTTTCTGTACACAGTGACGTGCTCATCAAAAACTGGGGCGATGCCCAGTTCTCCATGCTGCCAACGTACAAGGAGTTAATGGCGGCAGGCCTTCGGATATGGGTTTTCAGGTAAAAAGTTTACAAATCCGGGAAGACATCATATTACAACCCTGAATAGATCAATTATCCTATATTTCTAACTTTTCTATCAATGGATCCTACTTGTGTATCGAAGCGGGGATACAGATTCCGTCGTCCCCGTCACGGCTACGAGGTTCTCCTTGAACCACCTCAACCTCACCGTTAAGATTCCATGGTATCCGTGGTACTCCGGCCGAGAGGTATGCACATATTCTGACCTAACCAATAACCATCGCCATTAATGGAGACTTTGGAGGCCGTGGTGCGATCAGTTCGTGTCTTACGTGTGCTTGCGTTTGACTTCAGGTAGGGGGCTGGACCGAGGTCTACGACGGGTTAACCTTCGCAACAGTGAGGGGAGCCGGGCACGAGGTCCCTCTGTTCCAACCCAAGAGAGCTTTCTTCCTCTTCAAATCATTCTTGGCTGGGAGGCCGTTGCCCAAGTCTTAGGCGAGTGCCAATTGGAGTTGCTCAGAGGCTTCGCCTTCCTGTGTACAGATACATGCGGAGATCATCTGTAGATGAATTTATGTGTTGGGGTCAGAGAAAAGCGAGTTTACAGGGTGCTTGGAAGAAGCCTCCAGGCACGTCAATTCTGCCGGATGAGCATTGGATCCCCATGCAACTCGTGGGTGAGAAATTTGGAAAACAGTAAGTCCTATGCGAGTTTTGCATTTGATCCCCATGCTTCCTTCTTGTCCTTCTTCTGTGTTGTCTTGTTCCATACTCGAAGGGATGAAGGCCATCTCCCAGGAAGCAACTTTATCATACACCCATTAAAACCCCATTCAACCTCCAATCAGTACGACCCCGCTTCTACGTATGTTTGTCATCAGATTTTCTTCTTTCTTGCCCTGTTTGCGAATTCAAATCAGCTGAAGATCGTGGTCCGACTTAAGAAAAACAGACAAAAACAATATGTTAGGAAGCACCTGATTCAACCCGCTAGGGCAATCACTCCGATGCGATTCACATTGTTAGTATATGGGCCTCGGCCCATTATGTGTTTGCCCATTTGGTTTAGTGGGTCTAGTTTCTAAGGATTTTAGGTTTTAGGGTTTAGGGTTTTTCATGTTTTTAGGGTTTATAGTTATTACAATTTAGGATTTTTAGGGTTTAGGGTTTTTCGAGTTTTTATGGTTTATAGATATTATGGTTTCATATTTTTAAGGTTTAGGGTTTAGGGTTTAAGGTTTTCAAGATTTATGGTTTAATGTTTTGAGTTTAGGGTTTAATGTTTTTAAGGTTTAAGGTTCTTGGGGCTTTTAGGGTTTTACATATAGGTTTACATTTTTGGGTTTCTTTTATTTAGGGTTTGATGTTATTAGTGATTTTAGGGTTTATGATTTTAAATTTATGGTTTATGGTTTAGAGTTTATAGTATTAAGATTTTTGATTTTTAGGTTTAGGAGTTTTAGGGTTTAAGGTTTAGGATTTAGGGTTTTTCAGATTTAGTCTTTTATGTTTGTGGTTTTTAAGGATTTTAGAGTTTCTAGTTTTAGGGGTAACTCAAGATTTAGGGTTTTAAGGTTTAGGGTTTGGGATTTTTAGTTTGAGGGTTTGGGGTTTAGCAATCGGTGGTTTAGCAGTTTAGGAGTTTAAGGGATCGTAGTGGGGTTAGGGGTTAGGGGAGGGTTTAAGATTTATAATTTTTAAGGGTTTTATGGTTTTATGATTTAGGGGGTTCGGGGTCTGCAGTTTAGTGTTTTTAGGGGTTTTAGGGCTTACGTTTTTTTTTCTATAGGGTTTACAATTTTTACGGGTTTAGGGTTTAAGGTTTAGGGATTTGGGAATAGGTTTAGGTTTTAGGATTTTAGATTTAGGTTTGAGCAAATCGCTCAAAAGTGCAATTTGCAAATGCACTTGGTTTATAATCAAAGCCGTCGGGGTCCGGGGGTCCAGAATGTGAAATACTGATCCGATCGGCATTCCGATCATTCCAACACAACCTGGGAGGTAGACGTGACTTGTCAGAGCTGACGGATTCTAAATCGGACTACCGGTTTGAGCCCGACGCTCAAAAGTGCAATTTGCAAATGCACTTGGTTTATAATCAAAGCCGTCGGGGTCCGGGGGTCGAGAATGTGAAATACTGATCCGATCGGCATTCCGATCATTCCAACACGACCTGGGAGGTAGACGTGACTTGTCAGAGCTGACGGATTCTAAATCGGACATCCGGTTTGAGCCCGACGCTCAAAAGTGCAATTTGCAAATGCACTTGGTTTATAATCAAAGCCGTCGGGGTCCGGGGGTCCAGAATGTGAAATACTGATCCGATCGGCATTCCGATCATTCCAACACGACCTGGGAGGTAGACGTGACTTGTCAGAGCTGACGGATTCTAAATCGGACTACCGGTTTGAGCAAATCGCTCAAAAGTGCAATTTGCAAATGCACTTGGTTTATAATCAAAGCCGTCGGGGTCCGGGGGTCGAGAATGTGAAATACTGATCCGATCGGCATTCCGATCATTCCAACACAACCTGGGAGGTAGACGTGACTTGTCAGAGCTGACGGATTCTAAATCGGACATCCGGTTTGAGCCCGACGCTCAAAAGTGCAATTTGCAAATGCACTTGGTTTATAATCAAAGCCGTCGGGGTCCGGGGGTCCAGAATGTGAAATACTGATCCGATCGGCATTCCGATCATTCCAACACGACCTGGGAGGTAGACGTGACTTGTCAGAGCTGACGGATTCTAAATCGGACTACCGATTTGAGCAAAACGTTTAAAATTATCATTCGTCAATTTCACTTCAATGAAAAACATCTTGCTTTTAATTTTCAAGAATAATTGATTTCTTTATTAAAGAATTGATTTTAATTTTTTTAAATGATATACAGGATCATCCGTCGCGAGATGTTGGACGAGACGACGACCAGGATGACACATATGCGGAGGATTTGTGATTTCATTTTAGTTATTTGTATGTTGCCATTTTATTATGGATGTATGATTAATTTGTGTGTTTGTATGTGATGAATTTGAAATTTGTGGAGATTATGAGTTGTGTAGTTGATTTATATGTTTTTATGAAATTGTTATGTAACAGGTTATTTATTTTATTAAATTGTTATTTATCAGGTGATTTATAGTAGCTTTATATTAATTTTTGAAAAAAAAAATTTAATTAGCGACCGCATGGAGACCGAATAGCGACCGCTGAAAATATTAACTTGTATACAGGCCCACAAGTGCCTATACTATATACGCTTGATGAAGTCTTTCTATAGCTTTTCTATGCTGCAGATTGTTTGTTCTCTTCTTCTAGATTACTTCTTCTGTGTTAGTCTTTAATCAAGGATACTACATTAGCGAGGAAAATTTTCCTCACACAGTTACTAGCTTGCATGAACTGCAAGTGTCAGACTTCATATTCATTTGAGTCTTTGTTTATTGCAGATTGTTTGCTCATTTCTTGTCCGAGATATGGGGATTGATTGGCGAATGGGAGCTGAATGGTTTGAGAAATGTCTTTTGGACTACGATCCATGTTCTAATTATGGAAACTGGACTTATGGGGCAGGTTAAGCTCTTTTGCAGACTTCTCTATTCCATTTTTTAAATTTTCACTTCATGGGCCTTCTGTGAATTTTCATTTTTATGATGAGAGACTCAATCATAAGGTAAGGTTCACCTGAGACTAACACACCTAAGTGATACTTCAGGAATCACGGGAGATAAGCTGATTGCTTTCACATTTTTCTATGTTCATTAATTTGCTTGGTACTAACCAAATGTATTATTTATGACAGGTGTTGGAAACGACTGGGGTGTATTTTACTGCATCTTGAGGGTTCCACTTGTGAAACTTTGGCTGCTCTTAGTGGAGATGGAATTGCATTCTATGTCTTGTGGCCACATTATCCCCTTTGGATAACTTCTCATGTTGCCGTCTCCAACTGAATGAATTTTATTGCTTTCAGGTATTTTCCATGATTCCTGGTTTTAGCTCGGAGTTGATGCCGAAAGGTCGTGAACAGGAAAGCCAGGCAAAGATCAAGCGATACATGTACGTGATGGGTTCTATGACCAATGAAGGTACTCTCATGGTGTTTTCTTCTTCCATATTGTCCATTATACATGTGAATATCAATATACTCATTCTGCTGTTTATATTTGACATAGCTTTTATTTCAATCTTGGGCGTAAGACTGGATGATGATGATAGTGCTATGGTGTCATGGTGTGTACCCATCATGCATTGTGATCAATGTCCATATAAGTAAACTAGCAGAGTACAGCCCACTTCAAGTGTTTCTGGCAGTACATTATGATTATTCCACCATTTACCTGTGAATATGTATTTGATCCCGGGCGCATGAATTATTTCTCTCCACTGTTTCATGCAAGCTTTGTAAATGGGGAAGGAGATCATGAGCTCATTAACCTGAGGTGGGAATTGCTTTTGGATGAAGTATGATCATTACATCGACCGTAGTCTTGAAGTCGGGAGTGTTTAACCTTTCCAAGTCTCTCATAATCCAACAGTCATTTACCTTTCCACTTATTTGATCCACAATCCCATTAAATTTGAGGAAGTGATCCTTGTTATGACACGACCACTCCGACGGACAGAGTGACCTCTCAAGATCTCGATCCGCACAACAAGAAGGGAGGAAGAAGAAGGAACAATCACACAAGATAGGAACACATATTTACGTGGTTCGGAGGTTACCCCCTACGTCCACGGGCGACGGCGACAGTGGAACTTCACTAGATGTGGAGAAATATACAAAGAAGTCAGCACCCCAACTTGGAGGAACAAATCCTCTCACAAGAAACTCTCTCAAACTTGGAGGAACAACTGACGGAATCCAAATCGGATGCCCGGTTTGAGCTCGGCGCTCAAACTTCATTTTTAAAATACACTTAGTTCAAATGAACTGTTAGGACGGGGCATTTGGTTCTAAAATCTGAAATACCGGTCGGATGGCCGTGCCGATCATTCCAATACGACCGGGGAGATGAAAGTGACTTGTCAGAACTGACGGAATCCAAATCGGATGCCCGGTTTGAGCTCGGCGCTCAAACTTCATTTTTAAAATACACTTAGTTCAAATGAACTGTTAGGACGGGTCCGGGGGTCTAAAATTCGAAATACCGGTCGGATGGCCGTGCCGATCATTCCAATACGACCGGGGAGATGAAAGTGACTTGTCAGAACTGACGGAATCCAAATCGGATGCCCGGTTTGAGCTCGGCGCTCAAACTTCATTTTTAAAATACACTTAGTTCAAATGAACTGTTAGGACGGGGCATTTGGTTCTAAAATCTGAAATACCGGTCGGATGGCCGTGCCGATCATTCCAATACGACCGGGGAGATGAAAGTGACTTGTCAGAACTGACGGAATCCAAATCGGATGCCCGGTTTGAGCTCGGCGCTCAAACTTCATTTTTAAAATACACTTAGTTCAAATGAACTGTTAGGACGGGTCCGGGGGTCTAAAATTCGAAATACCGGTCGGATGGCCGTGCCGATCATTCCAATACGACCGGGGAGATGAAAGTGACTTGTCAGAACTGACGGAATCCAAATCGGATGCCCGGTTTGAGCTCGGCGCTCAAACTTCATTTTTAAAATACAAGATGAAATTTGAACTTATATTGTGTGTGTGTATTTATATATATGAAAATGAGCTGGCTTAAACTATTGGCATACTCTTGTTAATGCTTGATTTCTTTATTAAGTCTTGTTAATGCTTGATTTCTTTATTAAGGATTTGATTATAATTTTTTTAAATGATATACAGGATCATCCGTCGCGAGATGTTGGACGAGACGACGACCAGGATGATGTTGGACGAGACGACGACCAGGATGAGACATATGTGGAGGATTTGTGATTTTATTTTAGTTGTGTATGTTGTCATTTTATTATTATGGATGTATGATTAATTTGTGATTTTATTTTAATTGTGTGTAATTTGAGGTTCGTGGAGATTGTGATCCGTGTAGTTGATTTATTATTGTTTTATGAAATTGTTATTTATCAGGTGCTTGTATGTGATGAATTTGAGATTTGTCGATATTGTTGTCTGTGTAGTTGATTTTATATTTATGTTATGAATTTGTTATTTATCAGGTAATTTATTTATCAGTTTAAATAAATTTTTAAAAAAAAAATAATGCAAAATTAGCGACCGCATGGAGACTGAATTGCGACCGAATAGCGACTATACGTTATATTTCTTTTATTAAATAATTATACTTGGCGACCGACTAGCGACCGAATTGAGACCGAATAAATCCGATAGGTTAATTTTATTTTTAAAAATACAACATAATTAGAGACCGAATAGCGACCGAATTGAGACCGACTTAATTAGCGACCGATCAGGCGACCGATTATAATCGGTCTCTGGTAACGACTGATACTGCGACCGAATTATGTCGGTCGCTATATAGCGACTAGTATATAGCGACCGACATGTTCGGTCGCTAGATAGTCTCTATTCGGTCGCAATGCAGATTTGCGACCGATCTACGACTGAATAGCGACCGCTAGGTCGGTCGCTATCCGCGATTTTTCTTGTAGTGTAAGCATACCCACAGCAAAAGTAATATCTGGACGTGTACAAGTCTGAAGGTACATCAGGCTCCTAACAGCTGAAGCATAAGGAATAAGCTCCATCTGCTTCCTTTCTAAGTCATTCTTAGGACACTGCAAATCACTGAATTTATCTCCTTTCACAATAGGTACTTTATCGGGTGCACAGAATTGCATGTTGAACCTTTCCAAGATCTTTGAGATGTAAGCTTTCTGAGAAAGATCAAGTGTACCTGAAGGTCTATCTCTGGTGATCTCAATGCCTAAGACATAACAGGCATCACCCATATCCTTCATCTCAAAGTTCTTAGAAAGAAAAGCCTTAGTTTCATGCAACAAACCAAGATCACTACTGGCAAGCAAGATAATGAATTTACTCCCACTAACCTTTAGGTATAAACATTCATCAATGATGTTTTCCTTAAACCCAAAGGATAAAATGATTTCACTAAACTTTATGAACCATTGACGGGAGGCTTACTTAAGTCCATAAATGGATTTCTTTAATTTGCATACCAAGTGTTCTTTTCCCTTAGCATGAAACCCCTGAGGTTGCTCCATATACACTTCTTTATCTAGGTCCCCATTGAGAAATGCCGTTTTCACATCCATTTGGTGTAACTCTAAATCAAAATGAGCTACTAAGGCCATGACTAACCTGAATGAGAGCTTCTTAGAAACTGGAGAGAAGGTCTCATCATAGTCAATGCCCTCCCTCTGAGTGAAACCTTTAGCCACCAATCTGGCCTTATGTCTCTCAACTTTACCTTTAGAGTCCACTTTAGTTTTGAATACCCATTTGCATCCAATAAGTTTGGACCCTTTAGGCAAGTCAACGAGATCTCAGACTTGATTTTTAGCCATTGAGTCAAGCTCTTCCTTCATGGCTTCAAACCAATAGGTGGACTTTTCACTTTTCATGGCTTGTGAAAATGTCACTGGATCATCAATGTCACCCCTGTCTACATGATCCTCCTGTAGGTATACCAAAAACTCATCAGATATGGCAGGTCTCCTAACTCTCTCAGATCTGCGCAGTGCTGGGCCCTGATCCACCTGAGGAGGTGGTTGGTCAACTATTGCAGCATCTTCTGGCTCTGGAGCCACTTGAGGTGGACCAACTACAACTTCTTGTTCCCTCTGAATATCATTCTGAGGAATGAATATAGGAACAAAACGGTCAGTTGTTACAGGTATTTCAACCTGATCCTGTAACTCCTCAAAAGAAATCTCTCGAGAAGGTCCACTCCCACTAACTCCGCCATCCTCAAGAAACCTTATCTTATCTGTTTCTATAATGATGGGAACATGTGATGGACAATAGAATCTATACCCTTTTGATCTTTCCGGATAACCAATGAAGAATCCACTAGTTGTCCTAGGATCAAAAGCCTTTTCTTGTGGGTTATATGGTCTGGCCTCAGCTGGACATCCCCAAGTGCGCATATAGCTCACAGAAGGTTTCCTATCACTCCACAACTCATAGGGAGTTTTAGGAGCAGCTTTAGTAGGAACCTTATTCAAAATGTGTACAGCTGTCTTTAAGGCCTCCCCCCACAAAGACAAAGGAAGGGTAGAGTGACTTAACATTGTCCTAACCATTTCTTTAAGCGTTCGGTTCCTTCTTTCTGCAACCCCATTCTAATAAGGGCTGCCAGGAGTAGTGTACTGAGGTACAATACCCTCTTCTTTAAGGAACCTAGCTAATGGTCCAGGCCTTTGTCCCATCTCTGTATACCTACCATAATACTCACCACCCCTATCAGATCTGACTACCTTAATAGATTTTCCTGATTGTTTCTCTACCTCATTCTTAAAATCTTTAAAGGCATTGAAAACATCTGCCTTTTCAAGAAGTAGATAGAGATACATATATCTAGAGTAGTCATCAATGAATGTGGCAAAGTATCGCTCACCAGTAAGACAGGGTGAAAAGGGACCACAAATATCAGTGTGAACTATTTCTAGAAGTCCAGAACTTCTAGTGGCATCTTTATTAGGCGTGTGTGTTTGCTTTCCCTTTATGCAATCAACACAAGTCTCAAAGTCAGTGAAATCTAGAGTGTGCAGCACTCCTTCTCCCACTAATCTCTTAAGCCTCTTAATGGAGATATGGCCTAATCTCCTATGCCACAACATAGATGAATTTTCATTAACTCTACCACGCTTGTTGCCAATAGAAACTGAAGTATGCAGGGTATTCAAGGATTGTTCATTCACATTACTAAGACACAATTTATATAAACCATCAGATATAGAACCAGTACCAATAACAACAGAATCCTTCATTAATTCAACTAAAGAGTTTCCAAAACTAACATGAAAACCTTCTGAAGCAAGTTTTGATACTGAAACCAAATTTCTACTAAAAGAAGGTACATAAAAAGTGTCTTTCAAATCTAGAACAAATCCTGAACTCAAAATGATCCTATAAGTTCCAATAGCCTTCACATGTGAGCGCGTCCTATTTCCTGAAAAGATGCATTGTTCACCCTTATTGATAGGCTTTTGGAATAGGAATCCCTGCATAGAAATAGCAACATGCACAGTAGAACCTGAGTCAATCTACCATGTATCATTAGGAACATTTACTAAATGAGACTCATAGCAAACATAAGATGAGAGATTACCTTTCTTTTCAAACCATCCCTTGAATTTCAAGCACTCTTTCTTAATGTGTCCAATTTCATGACAGAAGAAGTATTTCTTTTCATTTTCTTTTTCTTTTTCTTTTTCTTTGCCTTTGCCCTTTTCTTTCTTGTAGTGCTTCTTCTTGCCCTTCTTCTGAATACTCTTGTGCTTTCCTGAACTTCCACTTCCTTTATGAGAAGAGAAGTTAGCAACTTGATTTCTCTCCCCTCTCAACCTCTCCTCCTCCTGAACACACATGGTCATCAATTCATTTGGTGACCATTTAGCCTGATGTGTGTTGTATGAGATCTTAAAGGCCTCATACTCATTTGGAAAAGAGTTGAGAATAAAGTGGACAAGGAATGTATCTGAAATGGTAACCTCCATTGCATTAAGCTGAAATGCAATATCTCTCATCATCATAATGTGTTCTCTAATGCTGCCACTGCTAGTGTATTTTATTGAGGAAAGCTTAGCCATTAAGGTGCTAGCCTTTGCTTTATCAGAACTGATGAACTGTTCCTCAATAGCCTTTAAAAATCCACTAGCTGTGGCCTGCTCAGGGATAGATCCCTTAATGTTTTGGCCTACATGTCCTTGTAAGAACAATAGGCACAAACGGTTGGATCTTTCCCATTTATCAAAATGAGTCTTCTGTTCCTGTGAACTTTCTACTGTAAGTGAAGCTGGCTTTTCCTCACGCAAAGATAAATCTAAATCCATGCACCCTAAAGCAAATAGTACCATTTGTTTCCATTCAGTGAAATTAGTGCCATTCAGATAAGGGACAGTTCCAGTGAAGGGTGCAAATAAAGGAGAAGCACCTGAAGATAATCAAATGCTCACATATATCAAAATATGAAATGGCAGCAAATAATGAGGCATATAAATGAATGCTAAGTAATTCTAATAACTGAAATAAATTACTTTGGCATGCTAATAGACAAACTCCCCACAAAATAACTTAAGTGATAGAACTAAGACTTATATACACTTTGATGTCAAGAGAGAGCACCTTTGGGTACAAAACTCTCAAGAGTCGCTATGCACATAAATTTTATTCTATCCTATTCGTGACATGAAAATAGAATACTCCTTTGGGAGTTAAATTCTACATTCAAACCAAGAACACAAAGTTTGATATCATTTTAATTCTTTAATGAGAATACTTTATTATTCTCCATGCATAAGGCCACTTTGGTGGTCAACTTATACACTTTGAATGCTAAAATATCCTCCCCCCAATTAAAAATGATAACAAACAAAACATAATGCTCATGAATGACACTATCTTAAATTCAAAAGTGTGGAATTTTATCATTCCTCGTAGTTAGTGCCACTTTGGTGGTCTACCTAACCACTTAAAAATTAAAAACTTCACACAAAACTATATGATAGTATCAAATAACACTTAATATGAGCAAAAAGGATATAAACACAATAATTATTACAATCTGAAATGGAGATATTAATGTATGAATAATTTCTGTAGAGAGGTCAAAATATCACAAAAATATCTCCTAATATTAATGCAACAATTATTTGTTCATTAACAAGCTTTAATCATGCCAAAACTAAATGAAAAAGGGGTTAAAAACACAAGTTCTAGCATGCTGTTGCATAAATATCCCTTTCTGTTTGCAGAAATAATCACTGAATTGCAAACATACCCACAGAAATTACTTCTGTATCCAAACTGTTTACAGAATGGACCCTATATCCTTTAAAGAATGTTAATGGGCTCAATATGTGCCCAGAATGAATGGGCCCAAGATCCAGAACTTAATAGATCTTATAGAAAACCCATTAACAGAATTTAAAGAATAAGGATATAATTAAATGAATTTGAATAAACAGTTTATACTTAAAGAATACACAGAAGTAATAATGGATACAGATATTTAAAACGGATTTTAATTAGATTCGGATACGTAAACGGATCCGGATTCGGGTTCTAAATAAGATCCATATGGATCTCAGACCCAATATCCGAAACCAGAACCGTTTACCAACTTAAACCCGGATCCGAAAAGATCCACAATCCAAACCCAAAACTTAAATCCAATACATTGATAGGGGACCCAAAACCGGATCCACAAGCCTTATTGGATCCCATAATTTGAATTCCCAACTTAATGATATTAATTTAATGAGGGGTAAAAGGGTCATGGACCCTTCATCTCCTCCACCGTTGTGAAGCCCCCCATGCCCCAAACCCTAAATGCAGAGGACCGCCGCCGCCGCCATGGTCAGGGATGGGGGGTCCCCCGGCCACCGCCTGACCCCCGCCGACCGGAGACGACGCCGGCGGCGTCATCCGGCGAGGATCGGCACGCGGTGGCGCGCTCGCGGGCCTAAGAACGCCGGTGCATCGCCCCCCCTGCGCGGGGTCGCCGCCGCGGCAGTCCACTGCGCGGGTGGCCGCGCGGCGCGGCGCCCCTGAGCGGGTGGTCGCGCAGAGCGGTGCCCGAGCGTGGGCGGCCGCCTCGGCGGTGTCCCTGCGTAGGTGGCTGCGCGGAGCGGCTCCAGGCTATTTTTTTATTATTATTATTACTTATTAAAATCTGCAGAGCGTCGGGGAAGGAGGGGGAGCAGGCCACCGGCGACCGCCGGCTTTCCCACGCACTGAAGACAATGCCGCAGGCATCATCCGGTGAGCAGAGGGCCACCGAGCTTGCTCCCCCGACTGAAAACCCGTTGATGTCTGGGAGGGTGAAGATCCCGCGGGTCACACCCTAAAGACCTCATTCGCCCGCGGATACTGAAGCGCGGGTGAAATCGTTCCGAGAACGATGAGAGGAGTCCGAGAGATCAGAACTCGGGCTCTGATACCACATGTTGAGGATGTATACCTGAAGCGGAAGCCATCCCACCGAGGAGGAAGACGACGAGGAAGACGATCCACGCTCTCGAACACCGGGAAGGGAGCGACCGGAACCCACGTTTCTCCCTCTGATTTCCTCTCTCTATCTCACGTATTGTATGTGTGTGTGTAACCTAATGGGGAGTTACACACTCATGTAGAGAGGAGGGACCAGTCCCAATTGGGCTTAAGCAGGATCCCACCCATAACAGGATCCTAATGGACACTAAATGGGTTCAGCCCATTAACATATTCCTTTAACTGGAGTTAATGGTGTGTTAAGAGTGTGTAGCCCAATGACAAGTGGACCATTATATTGGGATAAAACCTAACAATTGACAGAGTTGATGATAAATATTCTAAACTACAAAATGGAGCGCCCACTTCCCCCCATTTTTGGCCACTACCTCCCTCTCCACCACGTTGACGGGACATGATAATGACTTTACAAATCTCCGGCTCTCACTTTGGTTTTGGGCTATCCATAGCAGGTTAACTCATAGTTAATCCCACGTTAAGCCCTTTTATGTTTTGATTGAGAAATATGGGTAATCTGATTTATATGCGGACTAATCCATGGTTAATCATGAGTTTTGAAATCCACCCCACCTCTACGGGTGGATTTTCTCCCTATCCCACCGTTAAATGTACTTCGTTCTCTCTCTCTCCCCTCATTAAATACAACTCTCTCTCTACTCTCTCTCTACTCTCACTCTCTCCCTCTCTCTCTCTCTCAACGCTCTCTCTCTCTTATTTCTCAATTAAAATATATTTAACAATTAATTATTATCACTTTTGTTTTCTTTAAATTTTTAGCTAATAATATTAAAGATAATTTTTATCAAAAATTTTATTATTGTAACGATATATTTATCATATAAAATCTATTAAAATATATATATAATAAAATTTATTATTTGATAAACAGTAACATAAACCATAATTAATATCATTTTTAATTTTTAAATATAAATTAGTGAAATTATTGATGTTATTTATCAAACAAAATTTATTTTCATAGTATATTATATGTATAGAATATATTAAAATTATTTAAAATTAAGATAAAATAAAAAATTTTAAGGATGAATAGTAACACAAAACTCATAATTAATGTCATTTTTAACTTTGACATTTTAATTAGTGATATTATTGAAGTTATTTATCAAATATAATTTATTTTCATGATATATTATATTCATACAATATATTAAAAATATTTAAAAATCTAGATAAAATAAAAAAATTAAAGATGAACAGTAACATAAACCCATAATTAATGTTGTTTTTGACCTTTAAATTTTAATTAGTGATATTATTGATGTTACTTATCAAAATAAATTTATTTTTATGATATATTCAATTTATAGTATATATTAAAAAATAAAAATTATAATAAAATAAAAAAATCTCAATTAAAATGTATACTTAAAATCGTAATTAATGTATGTTTATGTGAGAGAGAGAGAGAGAGTGACGTGAGAGAGAGGGAGAGAGGTAGAGAGAGAGGACGAGAGATATATTAAAAAAATCAAAAAGAGACATGAATATAATATTTTGGTTGCTATCATTACTGGCTTAACCTACTGCTTATCAAATCACATTAGATTAAAAGTAGATAGATTAGCCCACCTCCTTACTCCCAGATTAACTACCCTCCTATCAAACTAAAAATGGATTAACTCCAGACTACTTTAATCAGGTTGAGTTAACCCAAGGTTAATCTAACTCCACATCAAAGTGAAGCTTGGGATCCCACTTATTACCAAGATAACTCTCTTGTCACCACACCCCTTAGGCAAATTGTGTGCGTATTATCGAAGCAGAAGATCTCATAATTCTCACATGTGACGTAGAGTATCCGATATGGATGCCAACAGAACGGGATCCCTGGGGCAGCCCACGCCTGTCCCACATCCTTAGGTGTCACGGGATTTGTGGGATATCATGATGATCACAACTCACTCTTCACCATCATCTATATAAGGGGTCTCCGTAACCTCCTCAAGATACGCACCATGCAACCCTCAACTAGCACAAGGGAACCATAACCCTGAAAACTCCTCATTCCACTTAGTCTCTAACTTATGCATCATAGGTTTTCCCTGAGAAAAGATCATGGGCCCCTGATTCTTGTCTTCGTTTGGTGGCAGGTTCGTTGGCTAAAGTGTGATCCGTTCTCCCCCGACAAATCTTCAAGACATCCGACGTTTCGGAGAAGTTGCGAGTTTCCAACCGCTACAGTTTTGATGTTCATGCAGCCCATCGAAATCAAATAAATTAAGACATAATTTTTGTGCGTAGTTTACTTTACATGATGCATATTAATGTGTGTGTATTAATATACAAGGTTTGTTTTACTAACATACACGTACGGATCTATAGTTGGTGTTATGTGTTAGGCGTTAGATCGATCAACAGGGATTTAAACTCATGGTGTCAAATTAAGACGTAAACCAAGAATGCTCCATTGTCATTTTAGAGTTCCGTAACTCAATCTACTGTACTTGTTCTATAGTATTCTATTTCTATTAATCACATTGTTTAATTGACAATAAGATTGCTCCATGAACTGGTCAAACGCGTTCAACTTCAGAAACAGCTTCTTGCAAAATGTGAGCGTGAAGGTATGTACAATTGTGACCTTCCCTAGACTCTATAACAAGGAGACCATCGTGACACCGTGCTGCCATTTTTCCTATGTATGCAAAGCTTTGGATACCATTCCATCACAGCTTTGGTTGCTTTTCAGCGACCCCATGGAGATATGTAAATTATGATTAACTTTTACCCCCTTCTGTCTTACTTTCATACTGTTGTTGCTAAAGGAGCTTTAAATTCAACGGCCTCTCCTAGCTAAAAAGCCCCCAGTTAGGTCTATATGTTGTAGACAAAAGTTAGCATAGTAGTTTTTGGATCGAAGGAACTCTATTTTTTTTATTCAATTAGGTCGGTCGCCAACACATCATATGTTCCTTTGGCCGGTCGGGCCGCGCGGACCAGTTGTTTTGACGTCGTAGGCCTTTGTTCTTTGTCTTCTCTCTTTGGCTGTCCTTTTGGGCTCTTCCTACTGCCGTCGCCCTCTTGTTTGTGGTTCATTATTTTGGCCACGTGTTTGGCTGGTGGTTGTGTTCTTCTTTTGATTTGTTGGACTTTGCCGTTGTGTTGTATTGACCCTCTTATCATCCTTGACAGGGTGTTACCCCTCCCCCGGACCTTACTCCTCCCTCATATTATGTTCCTTTCTTTATGCTCTTCTTAATGGAAAATCGCTTATCTAATGGTCAAAATGACACATCATGTCCCTTCCGCAATGAAAGGATGAACGGAGTTCCCTCATTTTCCACCTTACAAGTATTACCTCTCATTTAAAAAAAAATACATCATATGTTCCCACATATGTTTGTAAGAACTCTCTGATCGTGCATCGGATTCCCGAGCACACGAACAGTTACTTTGGGGACTCTTAATTTGTAAGCTGGACGCATCCCCCTTCTGATCATTAGAGTATGGTAAAAGTCCCCACATCATGTGATAAAAAAGGATCAACAAGCCCTCCTTTACTGATTGGAGATTGTTGGAGCATGCGTGTGCGTGTCCCTTGGGGATCACTTGGTCTCTTAATCATTTGCGGGGTGACAAAAGAAGAGGAAAATGTAAAAGTACAGAGAACGAACAGTACACTCTACTGGTGCTCGAATTAATTAATATTGTCTGTATATATATATATATATATATATATATATATATGCTGGGTATAGTTTTATACTGTTTAGCATCAGTACTTGGATTCTTTCCTATATATGTGGCCAGGATTGGCTACTGGGGCTTATGGATGGATGAGAGTGGTACGTCAGTAATTAACATGCCCTCTCCCCTTTGCTGTACACCCTGCCCATCTTTTATGCCCTCCTCCCTGCCCCATGCATTCATCTTTAAGCTTTTGCATTACTCCACAGGAAACCCTCCTCCCCCTTCAATTCCCTCACTCGATCGTCCGCCAGTTTCCTCTTCCACCACCCCACCCCCGTTTTGGTTTCCAAGGCCACCGTGATGAGCTAGCTACATCCTCTCCAGGCGGTCTTAATTATGCCTCCTCTCTCCTCCCTCCTCCTTCCCTCCACCCACGATTTGCATGGAGACAACGCCAGTCACAATGACTGGACAGTGAACAGGCCTTGCAGGTGGAGGCTGCGGCCGTCGTCCTCCTTTCCCCTCCTTAATTCTCAGCATCTTAATTTATAGGCCTACAGTACTTACGGAAGCACCCTTCTCTCTCTCTCTCTCTCCCTACACGGGCCTGTCCTGCGTTGGAGAGCTTGCAGATCTAACTGATGAATTGAAGATATACGTAGCTAGCCCACGCCACGATGGCGGCTATACAGTGCAGCAACTACAGCCAGCGAGGGCTGCATCACAGCCAGTCGGGCCAAAGAGACAAGGAAGTTAAGACGGGTCAGGAGAGGATGGGGGAGGAAAGGTAAGAGTGAGGAGGAGGATGAGGAGGTAGGAGATGGCCACGGATCGGCAAAGACAGGGGCTACCATATTGAAGTGGGGCAGGGGGTATATATATAGAAGGGAGGGAAAGACTGAAGAGTGGGTACAGCTAGCCTTCCCAAGCTTGATAGCACAATCATGAATTAATGGACGGGCAACCTTGTTTGGTCTCTCATCCCCTCTCTTTAGATTTGTACTTTTATTGGGAGGTAGTAAGGGCGCTTTTGAAAAAGGCTTCTGATTAGCTAGGGAGATTTCCATTATTGAAATTGTCACCTCTCATATGTGTCTTCAAAGGGTTTATTATCACCTTAATTAGTTTTTATATGAAGCGGATTTATAAAATAAGGAGAGAGATAGGGAGAAGAAATCTCCCCATTCAGAATCACCAAAAAACTACTCCATCGGGACCTATTTTGGGGGAAAATAGTGGATTATAGAAAAAAATCGATAATCCCTAAGTCTAGAATCTAATAAAGCCCTTCTTTTTAATTACTGCAACTACTATATATGTATAAATTAAGCAGGAAACAACATCTAGAGTAGCGTAAGGGTGTATAGCTCAACAATATTCAGAAAGAAGATTTCACCGTGCCGTTAGCAGCCAATTGCGTACCTGAGAGAGCCAGTGGAGGCTGGAGGAGGAGTGGAAGAAATCTATGCTCCTGCTCGGGAAGAGCCGCCCGTAGAACGATCCAGGAACTCCGCCGACGAAGCATCGGCCGAGCTGCCTCCCCACGCCCGACTCCTCGCGCTCCTCGTTGAACGCCTGGAGGGAGCGGAACACGGAGTTGAAGTCGTTCCCGGCCAGGTCGTTCAGGAACAGCTGGAAGTCCGGCGGCGGCCGGCCGAGCTGCCGGCACCTGTCCTCGACAGTGTCGACGACGTCGGCCACGACGGACAGGGCGTTCGGCCCGGAGGAGCAGCCGAGGTCGGCGACGCTGAGCTTAGTGGGGAAGCCGGCGGCGCAGTAGAAGTCGAGCAGTGCCTCCTTTAGGACCGATCTCGTTACCTCTATTATCTCCTTCTGCATGAAACAGGAGAAAGAAACAAGGAGAAGGGCTCAGGGGGAAGAAAAGGAAAAACACGTCGGCAGAAACCCTAGGAGGAGATAAGAGAAAGGGATATCATTTCTTGCAGTATCGATCTGCTGGCAGCGACCTGAATGAAGGAGTTCTTGGCGTAGCTGGTCTCCCCGTCCCCTCCGTTCATGAAGAAAACCTTGTTCACCTCCATGGCCTCTCTCTCTCTCTCTCTCTCTCTCTCTCTCTCTCTCCCGCTCTCTCGCTCGCTAGCTGTTGTCACGTACTCCCCACGCTTGGAGGCCAGCAGAGAAGTTGGACGAGGGTCTGCGCTTCAGCTACAAGAAGATGAAACGGGTGGGCTCCCCTCCGGCGATCCTCCCCCATCTGAACCGTCCTACTTAAGCCCTATGGTCGTGCGCGATTGGTGGCGGACCCGCCATACAGGGTGGGAGAAGCCAGCTAGCATCAAGGATGGGGTGTTGTCCGGCCAAGGGCACGTTAAGCACCTCCCCCATGCCGACAACAATAAATAAATAAATAAATAATGGAGATCTCTCTGACGATTCCATATGGGGCGTGGGTCACAGAGACCATGCAATAATATCATCCTCTCGAAACCATGGTGGCCCCTCTTAATTAATAAAATATTGGCTCCTATACTATATACTGATTGGAGAAATATTCTCTCATTCCAATTTAAGAGTGCCATAATTCAGATCAGACGGTGGAAATGAAACACATCTCTTCGAAAATGAAGTGCACTAACTTTTTTTCTGTATCAGTTGAAAACGCTGCATGTCCTGCTCCCTCCTGTCGGGTAGAGAGGCAGCCACCTCCACTGTTGAGTTTGGAAAAGGGAGGGGGGGGAGGGTTGGATATTTTGTTCACATTATAAAGGTAACTCGTGGGTGTACAACAAACTTGTGATTTAGTGACATAGCAGTAGTCTGCTTTCACGTCGCCTTTGGAAACGTATATGCGGTGATATTTTAGAGATTTTAATCATTAGAAACTCTGACATCTAATTTAAATTTGTATGTCTTCATCAGATTTTAGAAAAAAAATATAATGTAGATACATCTTGGGAGGAGCTTTCGGGGCGGTGGGCGCAAATTGTGAGGATCAAATGCCATTTTTTTGCCTTCTTCCCACTCCCGCGGAGGCACTGTCGCTCGCCCGAGATGACCTCACATCAACACCTGCGGCACGGCCCGTCGCTCCGTTCGTGGCAGAGGAGTCCCACGGCGGCGTCCGCAGTCACAGTAGTCACTCGCCGTCGCCCCCTGCTCAGACGCTCGCACCTCCGCCGCCCAAAGAAAGAAAGGTAGCTCTGCGCGCCCTGCTCCGGTCATAAGGAAGAAAAAGGAGGAAGACGAACAGTGTTATCTGTTATTAGAGAATAATCTGATATTAAAAACGGATTAAAAGTATAATGGAATTATAATTATGATCCTCTTTATATTTAAATTTTTAAATTTAATACATTTTAATATAATATGAGAGTCTATGATTCTGATCTGAGTCATGTGCTCTATATTTATTATAATTCATGTGACATAATTTAGATCGAATTACACATGTTAGAGAATAATCTTACATTAAAAGTAAGTTAAAAATATAATGTCATTATAGTCGTGATGTCCCCTCTTTACTCAAGGATGACCCAATTTAATAGAATTTAATATTCCCGAGAGCTACTGTAGCAGAAATTCTAATTGCCACACAGTGATTTCATCGTGTTCTGTAAAATTCCCAAAAAACGATTCACAACGGCTAAACAGGGTGACAACGTAATTTACGGATTCCCCCATCACATCACACACCCTTCGGGAGTGCAACCCAGCCAAGCACAATACAAAAAATTTTCAAAAAAAAACTCTGCTGCACGATCACAGAACGTACGGAATGGGAGATTTTTTTTCAAATCCCACGGAGGCAGTAGCGTTCCCAAACGCGGCCACTAGTGAGATATATCAGAGATTCGATTATCATCTCATCGATCGGGATTCAATCCTACGGGTAGCGCTGTCAATGGATCCTTAGGTTTCGAAACCCGGTCTGAATCCGAAATTATTTTCGGATTCGGAGCGGTTAGCAATGAGATGCATGTGTGTTATCGGGGCGGAAATCTGTGATCCGAAAGCGGGGATTCCGGATCGGTCATCGGGGCGCCATCGGGGCGCCATAAAGCATCTCCTTTCGGGGCATCGCGGCCTCCCTCTACTAGGGTTTGATCCCGTCCGGCCGTCCCCTTCTCCGCATCGCTGTGGGCCTGTGGCGATCCCCATCTCCGATTCTCCATCATCGGCGCATCGCGGCCTCCCTCTCCAAGGGTTTGATCCCGTCCCCGTCTCCGCATCGCTGTGGCGTTCCCCATCTCCAAGGGTTTGATCCCGTCATCCCGTCCCCGTCTCAAAGGGTTCGATCCCCATCTCCAAGGGTTTGATCATGTCCCCGTCTCCGGATCGTTGTGGCGATCCCCATCTCCATCATCGGCGCATCGCGGCCTCCCTCTACTAGGGTTTGATCCCGTCCCCGTCTCCTCATTTCAAGTGCGTCTCTCTCTCTCTCTCTCTCTCTCTCTCTCTCTCTCTCTCTCTCTCTCATGCTAGGCTCTTCTTTTGGCTTTCTGCTGGGGTACCTGAAGGAATAGTACAGAGACTGATACCTGGGTTTGATCCTTCCAACCTTTTGAAAAAGAAAAGATTTTTTTCCGATTTCAGAGTTTGATGCCTGGGTGCTGCTCCTTCTATCTCACTTGTACGGCGCCTTCTTTGGGGATTGGGTTTCTCGAGGGTATCCTTGGATTTGCTCCAAGCTTCGACATCTCCATCGTCGGGAAGTTCTGGTATGCTTCCTTCACCTTACCCTAGCTGTTGATGTTCTCCAAGTTGTTCTTTTTTGGTCCTCTCTTGTTCGATTTGCAGAACGTATATATATATTGTTGGACTATTTTCTTTTCAAGCTTCGCCCTAAAGGAATTACATCTGCGGAAAGTATTCACAAGAATAATTTCTATCTGCAGGCTGAGCCTTAATATATATGTGCGTATGTATATATTATATATATACCTTGTCTTAATGTGCATATGTATATTATATATATATATATATATATATATATATATGTGTGTGTGTGTGTGTGTGTGTGTGTGTGTGTGTGTGTGTGTGTGTGTGTGTGTGTGTGTGTGTGTGTAATATTCATTTGAAATCTGAATATTATGGGTTGTTTTCCCATTTCCCCCCACGTGGCAGTGTGGTCTTTGATGATGTCAAATCTCTTTGAGTTCTGCTTAAAGTTCAGTACAGTGCAGAGTTCATTGACAGATCACAGGGCAAAATATGACAGCCCATTGACATGCGTGTATGTGTTCATTGTATTTATAACCCATCCATCTTTGTGGATAACATGAAATGCCCATATTGTTCACTTTCTCTATGTCACTAAAATGATGCATAAATTATGATGTTGAATATCATTTCGAGGGCTAATGACCAAAATATCCTAATTTCTCTTTCTAGCCAAGTCTAGTTGAAGATAAAACAATATCAGTTTATTTCTAAACATTTACAATTACAGAACTTCATGACATCTGATGAAAAACTATGAGCATTATGGAGTAATGCAGGTTTTGGATGTTAGGAACTAGTAATTTCAGCAGCAGTAGGAGGTCGGGTTAATTAGTTCTTATCTTGTTTACCAAACTAGAGAATTTCTTGATGAATTTCTTCTATAAATTTTAAATTCTGAAACTGCTTTGGCTTTTGTCATGTATGTTATGAGTTTACACAGATAACTTGAGCTAAACTTTTCCTTTCAAGGTGGTGTATAATGTGTGTTAGTTTTCCTTTCAATCAGATTTCTCTATTGTGTTTCTTGTCTTCATGATTTTCTAAGCTGTAAAATTTGAATCCTTGTATCTCTTCAATATATGAGTTTTATCTCTTCAAATTGTCATTTTGATTTGAAATATGGGCCATAGTGAATATGTATTGGAGGTCCATAATGAAGCCAAGTTTGCTAGTTCAGTAAACTTTTGCAGTTAAAAATTGTCATTCATCATGTTTTTGTCTGGCTTTTACATGGGGGTATCTTTTGTAGACAGCTATGGCATTATAGTTAATGGATAAGATTGTCAGCTTTCAAGCAAACGTATAGATAATGGAAATGTCTTTTACCTCATGTATCATCCATCTTTAGAGGCTCATGTGCATCGATGTTTATTTTTTTCCCTTGTGATTACAGAATCTTTCAGTTGAGAGGATAAAACAGTTCACATACATTCCTTCTGAAGCACCTTGGGAGATTAAAGGTTATCTCTAGACTCATTTTGTGAAAGTTGCATTAATACTTAGGAAAAATGATCAGGCATGGATCTCTGGACTCATTTTCAAGGGCATCTTATTATTACTATTTTTGTTGACTGTCCTAGTTCAATTAGACGCAATAACCACCAGTAGAAACGCCATGAATACCTGGATGTTATCAACTGCATGAATATCCGGAAGTTTTCTGCATCAATGTACATTATAATTTTTCTTAAATATATATACGTGCCATGACTGTAATACTCTATTTTGTATGTCGCATGACATTTGAGCCACTACACTAAGTAATTCTGTGGCCTTCGGCTTGTTAAAATGTAGTGCGTGAAACCGGTTTGATTCGCATGTTATACAATGAGTCATTCAAATTTATATGACTGCATATGTTGTTCATCTGTATACATGCACATAGGACTACAAGCAGGACTGCAGCAGCAGATAATGTAAACTATGTTCCAAAAAAATTTGAGGACAAATTTCTGATTTATTACATTGCAGAGATAAATTATTTCTGAAATTTCCATGCTCATGGCATATCTGTAAAGCATATCTGATTTATTGTTTTTCTTTGTTGGGTGGGGAGGGGGGAAGGTTTAGAGTGTCATGTTTGTTAATGTTAAGTGATGGACCGTACTCTTCAGCCACTTGGTAAATAGAAGGAAACACATTTCTGATATGATGATGCCTTGGGTTCATCTTTGTACACCCTAAATATCTGGTTTCATGTTTCCTGCTATGTAGATTATAGTGAATGACAGTATGAATATTTTGATTGTTGGACTCAAACACTTTATCATTATTTCTACCAAGTGTTTGAATTAAGTTCTGCTTGATCATATTTGTTATTAATTATTTTTTTTCTATTGTGAAGGGTGTAGATTATAGTGTCATTTTGATTTGAAATCATGGCAAGTGGTTCAGAGAATGTAGAAGTTGATGTAGATAATACAGAAGCAAGTGTCACTCAACCGTCTGGTGAATCTTCACATAGAGGGAGAAAGTTGAGGTCAAAAGTTTGGTTAGACTTTGAGAGGGTTATAAATGAAGATGGAAGTGTTGTGGCTATTTGTCGATATTGTCAAAAATAATTAGTTGGCAAAAGTTCAAGTGGAACAAAACATTTAAGTAATCACATTATGCGTTGTTCTGATGTCCAAAGTTTGAAACGAAATAAAGGGGATGTAGTAGGTGCGGGAAGTGAAATTGAAAAGTCCTCCTTTGTGTTTGATAATAAGAGCAGTAGAGAGGATCTTGCAAAGATGTTTATTGTCCATCAGTATCCATTTGCAATGATTGAGCATGCATTCTTTAGAAAATTTTTATAGAATATACAGCCTGAATTACAGTTGTTGTCTCGTAACACAATTAAGTCAGATTGTATGAACCTTTATGCCAAAGAGAAAGAGAGGGTTTATTCCTCACTTGAGAGTCTCAATTGTCGAGTAAGCTTAACTTCGGACATGTGGACTTCCATTAGTAATGATGGTTATTTGTGCCTAACGTGCCATTATGTAGATGATGATTGGAATTTAAGAAAGAAAATTCTCAACTTTGAGTATGTTGAGGCTCCTCATGGTCATAGACAGATAACTATGAGTGCATCTTCTATGACTAGTGTGTCAAAGAGGAAAATGGTCTCATCTTCAAGAAGTGCATTGACATCTATGTACATGGAGTTTGATCAGTACCTTCATCAGTCTTCATTAATTTCATCAGAAAAATCTGATTTGGATGCTTACCTAGAAGAACCAGCAAAACCAGATGACAATTTAGATATTTTGAAGTGGTGGAAAAATAACTCTTTAAAGTATCCCGTGCTTTCATTGATGGCTCGTGATGTGTTGGCTATTCCGATGTCTACTGTAGCATCAGAATCAGCTTTCAGTACTGGGAGTAGGGTGTTGAACAAATATAGAAACTCATTAGATCATACTACTGTGTAAGCTCTGATATGTACTGAAAATTAGCTTCGAGAAGATGTTTCTTCAGTTGACACTTCAGAAGAAGATTCACTTTGCTCTATATTTGCAAGTAGCAAGCTTGATGATCAGAGTGAAAATGACATTTTAGAAGTTCCTTTCGATGGAGTATTTGCATCTTCTTCAATTACTGATTAGGTATGATGTCTACACTCAATGTTTTGTTCCTGCACTTCTTTAGAGTTATTTTATTCTTCTATTATACTTGTGTGGATCTCAGATAACTGAACATGGTTTAGGCTTGGGAAAAACTGTCTAAACAATGAAGATGAATGTCTCAGAATTGATGGGGTTCTAGTTTTCAGTTAACTGACAGTATAAAATGATGTCTAAGCCATCAAATGTCAGCAGAATTAAGTGGATGTGGTAGTTCAACATTAAGGCAAGTAGCCTATAGAGATGATTCCACTGATAACTACCTGTACTGCCCTCTATGGGCAAATAACATAAGAATCTGGCCATAATTGGGGGGAGAGAATACAAAGATCTGAAGACCTAGAGCCTGTAGAGATGATTCCACTGATAACTACCTTTTGAATTCTTGAATAGCCTGGGTAACCACAGAGGTCTGAAAGGCATCCTATATATGGTTAAATGCATCCTATACATGTAAAGTGCCTGAAAAACTCCATTTGAAGGAATTTATCCGAAGCCGTGGAACCACAACAGCCAATACCGGCATTGGAGGCCTATATTTAGCAACTAGCCTGAAAAAAATGATTTCAAAGATCAACCCATAATCCAGAACTGCCATGCTAATCCAGAACTGCCATGCCCTGCAATGATTTGAATTTTTCTGAAAGAAAGAAGTTTAGTCAAGGAAATGGCAAGTGTATATACTTTGGGGCTATTCCAGATGTAGTTAGCACCACAATAACTGCTGCCTTTACTTTAATTGCAGCACGTACCTTTCATCAGAGAGAGAGAGAGAGAGAGAAGATGAACTTGAATCGGGTATTCTGACATTTTTGCAGAAATAGAATAACAAAACAATGGAGGAGAAACTTTACCGCTGAAGAAGCAACAGATTCTTCATGTGATATTGGCTTTCCAACATGCTTCACAACTCTTTTAAAGTGAACGGACTGGTTGTATACGCTTTCAGCCTATAAAAGTAGAAGAAACAGTATTCCATGACAATTATGTATATAGAAATGAATTATCTTGTCCCGGTAAATGCATGTGCATATCATATATGATTATGGCCAGATTCTTACATCAACTTAGCTGAAACAAAGTAAAACAGTATAAAAAAATTGATTCAGACTACATGCTAACTGTTAAGTTAATTAAGAAGCACTGCCACCATCATCTCCAAAGTTAATTAAGATCACCCCCAACACTTCCCGGTAAATTTTTGCAATCAAGGTGTGTTTACTATTATGTTGCTGGATCCATTTGACGTGGTATCAACTTGAATGTTTACTACAGGAAGGCTATCCTATTCCTGTTTTGGTGTGCTCAGGAAATGACTGACCTTTAGATGTAGAACCCATATATGTTTTCTCATTGTGCCATTCTTGTTTAAGAATTAAAGCCTTGGACTGATAATATTTCTCCAAATATGCACACATCAATTAAAGGCTTGGTATGCTCAGGAAATGACTGTCCTATTATGGCTTTGCAGATTCTAGCAAAAAGAGGTCAGAAATCAAGGCTTTGACATTCAGGGAAGTGTCAAGATGGTGAGTTAATATAGCTCTCTAATGGCACCTGTTCACTGGTTATTTTATATAACAGGAAATGGCTGAAATACATTGTTTTATGATGTTTAGATTTGCATATTTGTTGCTTTAATAACATTTTGAGAGGCAAGAACCTCTCCTCCTCTACTTTGGTTGTGTCATTCTGTTGATTTAATAAAATTGGTGGTTTATACGGCAAACTTTCAATCTTTCAAAACTGTTTTAGGAAAATTAATCATCACAAATCCCACAAACTTTCAATCTTTCAAAACTGCCTCATTCTGGTGATGACCAAGCTAGTTTGCATCTATTGAGATCATGCTATATATTTTCCCTGCAAATTTTTCATGGTGCTCTTGCTCTGCTTTTGGTGCTTCTTAGGAGCTAATATAATTTACTCTATTATGTAAAAGGCTTCTTCATGGTCAAATTGCAAGTCCGCAAGCATGGCATAGCCTTCAACATTGCTCGCAAATGTATCATGTACGCCTTCTAAGAAAACTTTTGTTCTCAGATTCATCAGCTCTCCTTCAGTCCTCGTACAGATGCCAAAGGGATAATGGATCTAGTTAGATTTCTCTCTATGGTTGAGGAGATTTTGAAGCAAGGGCAGAGCTCACAGAGTTGGGTATCCGATTGCAACAGTTTGCAACAGTGCTTAATATTGTTTAATATTTAGATTGTCCAGGTTCTATTGCAACAGGTTCTGTTCTATGGTTGAGGAGATTTTGAACTATCTTCCCTTTTAGTTTGTAACCGTGTTTAATATTTAGATCAAAAAATTCGGATCTAAAAATTTGTGCTTATTATTTACTTATAAAGATATCCGTTTAGGTATAATATCTTGTTTAGTATTTAGATCCGAAAATTCGGATCCAAATTCAACCCAACATGTATATTCGGATCCTCTTACTCTATCTATTGAAGATGTATATAAATTTGGATTTCAGTTTAGATCTGAATCCGAAATAATATTTTATTTTAGATTTGGATCCTGTTCGGATCTGATCTTATCGGATTCGGATCTCAAAGGATCCGACCCGGATCCGATCCATTGACGGGGCTACCTACGGGGATATATGCCTCGTTGTCCCACGATAGCATCTCTGCAGAACTCAGAACAATCACCTGTGTGAGAAAAAAAATTTGTCTTACGTACCATGTAGCAGAAAATATTGCTCGGGGAGTTATATTACAGTATGGGAAAAAAACCTTCTACATATATGATATATTTAAAAACCTACCATATATATATATATATATATATATATATATATATATATATATATATATATATATAGAGAGAGAGAGAGAGAGAGAGAGAGAGAGAGAGAGAGAGAACAACACTCGAAATTGTTTAAGATTATACTCTCTTAATTAATTGGTACCTTGATTTAGAAAGAACGGCCTTATATATAATTAAGTGTGCCAACCCCTAGCTAGCTATGCCCTCATCAATTTCAATTACGGGTTTCTTGATTTGACATGAAATGTCATTAAATATCATATTTATGTGACAGATAACATGATATTTTACACAGCGTTACGAGACATTGCATGGACCCTGAGATTTGATGAGCTACATATATACACATCATCTCTTATATATATGTTTGGGTAGTTTTGCTAGCTGTCAACATTTTCCAGATCGCTAATCCTACACAAATTGTGTCGATATAGATCATGATCAGTTGACGTGGAATTTCAAAACTTTTTAGTACCTTTAAATAAATTGTTGCAGTCTGGGATTGACCACTTGTGAATCAAACGAGATATGCTGCCCCCCCCCCCCCACTTAGTGTGGCAAATGATTGATTTTATTGGTGGCTGATGATGTGGCCCTTAATTTTCACTTAATAAATAATTAATGGCATAGAAGATGATGTTGCTTTCCAAAATGGAGAGCCCATGATTCTGAACCTTGAATTGTGATGGATGTGACATATTCTAACAATATTATTTAGATATTGAGGTAGGCACTGACTTATTCTAGGACAATGTCAAAGCCAGGGTCGTATCGTATACAATATTGAATTTGAGGGGGAAAAGAACAGATTTAGAAAAAAAATTTGAAGCCTTACAAAATAAATAATTTAATAAAAATGTGTGAAAATATGAAACTTAATTAATTTCAACTCACGGATAAGTTATGTATACCAAGTAATAGTATCAATATATAGGAAAGATATGTAGCATAAAAATCAACTAATTAAATATGAAAAAAAACATGGATGATCGATCTTTTTGATCGATGATTACGTGATTAAAATGTAAAAAAATCATAATCATATATTAACATAATCTGAAAAGATTTTGTTGAATTAATTATAACTTATTTGAAAAAATGCGTCCACATAAAAGTTATATTTAAATTACAATTTATTTTCAAAGTCTTAACCTTAATTAATCTTGCAGGATCACTTCACTTAGACGACAGATTTGATCAATTTCGTGTGAAAAGAGATGGCCAACTTAATTGTTCAGGGTTTAGTGGTAGTGACTTTCCCTATAATATTAATAAGATCTTAAGGTTGACATGTGAAAAGATGAAATTGTTGAAAAATAGGTATTCAAATACAAATCGACTTTCATTGGTTTAGGGCTCTAAGTTCTATATATATATATATAGATCTAGATGTACTCAGACCGAAAATGTATAAAAGTCATATACCCGTATGCATCAGACTTAATAAAATATTAGATAATTAAATAAATACATGATTCAAATCATTTTTTTATTTACTTGACATGAAAAATAATCTCTTCAGAGATATCTGATAAAATTGAAACAATACATAAAAGATTAGCATGGCCCATGTGTAATGATATGACTCAAAAAATGGTCCATTTTTTTTAGAAAAGCATGAAACATAATTCATTTATCTTAGACTCTTACATAGAGGCTAAATGAGCTTCGATTTCTTATCTAGGTGCATAAAAATTTATTCATAAGTTTATATAGCATATCATAATGAAATTGTTATATATATATATATATATATATATATATATATATATATATATATATATATATATATATAGACCCATAATTGTTAAGTTTTAATCATAATTTACATCCGTGCGACTCATATTGAATTAGCCACGTCACATCGTATACCACGTTAGTTGAATCAACCTAACTAAGCTCCAAGCCGGCTCGAGATAATTCGAGACAATCGAAGTCAGATCAGCTCATAGCATACCAGGATTGGTATGAGTCAGCCCAGATCATCGATGGGGCAAACCTTGGTCCTAACAAATCCATTAACGAGTCTAGACCTGTTTTGACACCTGTACTTTGATCATCTTGTGAATCTGTGGCCATTATATATATATTACTTGACAAGTGGGAGGAAAAAAAACAAAAATCAAATAGTGCAACATCAGGGGTCCTGTGTGGCGGAAGGTGCCGTGTGGTTGTCTTCAGTTAAAGCGAAAACGATGGAAACCCAACCGTGGCCCATTTGGTACGGCACCAAGCACACATGACATGCCGCACGCGACAGTATTAGGTCATGTGATTAATTTGTGAACCACAACTCAATATTTGTGACGTGGATCTAGGAAAACTTACGTCCGAATGAAGACACATGAAATTGACATGAACACACAAGAATGGGATTGGAAAGGACACATGCATGCACCATGCATGCATGGGTGCATGGGGAGATCACCGGCATGAATGAATGATTGGAGCATGTGGTTGTCTATGATGGCATGTACAAACGAAAGGGACAAGATCAACCCACTGTTGTTTTGAATGTAAAGGCTCGTGGGTGCCCCCCCCCCAGCCGTTGGTGGTCTGCTCGCCCTTGGCCGCTTCTCCAGCTGTTGCCGGTCTTCCTTTCGGTGGTCCTGCTGCCCCCCAGCGGTCTCAGTTGCCTGGGCCTTCTTCTCCGACTCCGGTGGCTGCCCAGGCTCAACCCGTTACTACGGATGGTGTCTTGTCCACTACGTCGCTTGCTGCAGGGATCTCTGCATCCTCGTCTTCGGGCTTAGCGTCGTCTGTCGCCGGCGGTGTTGGTTGTCTTGATTCGCCCACCCTTGGGCCTGCGGTCGCTTGTTGTCTCTTATGCTGCTCCTTCGTCTTCGTCGCTGCTCCGACGTGGTCCCCTCTGCCACCCTCGTCTAATGCCCCCGTTCGAGGCCTCGTCAGCTGATGCCGCCCACCGCCGGCCAAGCACTGCTGTCTCCGGCGTCCTCGACGTTCTCCGTCACAGTTACCTACCCCATGTCTTTTGAGCTTCGTTGTAGTTTCCTTGTTTTGGATTATTGGGCCATTTTGGCCCACTTGCTGTAATTAGGCTCCTCCCTTCCTTAGTAGGATGTCCCCATGATTTTTGGGCTTTCCTTCGTGGATCCCCCCTCCCCTCCTGGGCCTCGATGTACTCCACATTTTGGGCTTATTGGGCTTCGCCCACATGCTGTATCTCGGGTTCCTTTTGGGTTTTTTCCTCTTCGGGTTTAGTGGGCCTTGCCCACTTGTTGTTATTGGGCCTCCTCTCCTGGCAGGATACCTCCCCCGGACCTTCGTGGTCCCCTGTATCCCTAACCCCCTTCTTTCCTTCTGCTTATTATATATAAAATTTTCTTGTAAGGTGGCTAGGGTCGAGTCTCTCCCCCTATCCCTTGCAAGTATGATCTTAGTTAAAAAAAAAAAAGGCTCGTGGGAATTGATTTGGTCGTACATATAAACAGTAGATGGAAGTAGCAAGCTAGCTAGGCAAACCCAACTATATATCAGATAAAAACTAACCATTCATTGATATATATATATGGTGCATTTCTCTATCTCATGGTATCGTCTTCCCCTTTAATGTCGATCTCTGTGATTGCTTCTGTATTTATTCCATGTACTTGCAAATGATTTCCATTTTGCTGCCACAAGAAAGGCTTCCGTCGAAGAGAGGCCGATCTTGACAACCCCGTTCAAATGTGAGGATCTCCCATATTGTGTTTTTTTTAATTTAAAGTATAAAATCATTAAGGATATTATTTTTGGAGGAGAGGCACTGTATATATCTTGCTGGTCCTTCATGCCGGTCAATCATAATTATAGGCCCTTTCTCTTTCATAAATTCACTGTACTTTTTCATGAAGTTATTGATAATTAATTCTTTAATTAGACGATAATTAATTTGTCTTAATTTCAGAAACAAATTTGTGCCTGTGTCAGTCTTTCTTCAATCACTCACATTGCCTGTCGCGTTCTTGGCTAGTCTACGGGGGCCTCACCATCAATTATGTCCTTCGACTATATATAGCTGCATGGCTACCGGGTGGCAGAACTTCACCAGACCTGATGACCGTAGTGGTGGGAGGTCCGGTGACAGGTCCCAGTGGCTGCAGAGAGGCAAAGAGGAAGATAGTAAGACGGGGTTGCTGGTGTCATCTACTCACATTTAATCTTCGACTGATGTGAATGTGAGGAATGATATTCTTGTTAGATTCTCCTTCATAAAAAAAAAGAGTGAGAGGATTGCTTTTACATAGAAAGATTTTTAGTAAATTGACTTGTTTTTATATAAAAAGAAGATAAAAAAAAGACACAAAAGTAGTGGACAAAAATAATCCTTGAGGTCCAGTACATTCGCCTATTTCGTAGTTGGAGTGGTCCTATTTGTTAACTTAGATAAGAAGAAGAGAAGGGAAGACCTCAGAAGTCTATTTCTCCATTGCTAAATATATGCAAGTGTATAGGAGTTGAGAATAACAAGGGTGGGTGCCCCAAAACATAGTAATCCCTATACAAGGTAACTTTCTACCAAACACCCCCCCCGAGTTGTCTAACAAAAAGGAAGATCAAGCCACAGTATGTGTCTTGGTGAAGAAGTCGACGAGCTGCAGGGAAGATTGAACAAAAGGTAACATAATGATCTCACTCTGGAAGTGATGATGATCAAAATGATAATCAATCTGTATGTGCTTAGTGAGCTCATGGAAGACAAAATTATGAGCTAGATGCCACTCTTATTTTCATAATATAAAGGGGTAGAATCATGTTGCAGAACACCCATGTCAGCAAGGAGCCAACGTAACCAAACAATTTCATCAATTGTAGAGCCCATAGCACCGTACTCGACTTCAGTTGTGGGACATGCAACATCATCCTACTTCTTATTCTTCCATGAAATGAGAAAGCCACCAATAAAGATGCACCGACTAGTAGTAGACTTGTGATCAGTAATGTCACTAGCCCAATTAGCATTTGAGAATACTTGAAGTGTCAAGGAAGAGGTGGAAGAAAATAGAAGTCCATGAGGCCAGGTCCCCCAAGGTAGTGAAGAATGTGCAAAACAACATCTGAATCAACAGAGCGAGGTGTCAAACTGAATCGACTAACCATGTGAACAACAAATTAGATATTTGGATGAATAATTATCAAATAAATAGGAGAGCCAACAATGTCCCAATAATGAGTCGGATCATCTAATAGAGTGCCATTATCAGGTGAGAGCTTAACATTCAACTCAATGGGAGTATCATTAACGGTGCATGTATCTGTGAGGCCAACTCACTCCAATGAATCTAAGGTGTACCTAGATTGAGAAAGAATATACCTACGAGGAGAGGAAGTAACCTCAATGCCTAAGAAATGGTGAAGATGACCAATATCTTTCATATCAAATAAGATGTGCAGTTGTTCAAGAGACCCATCCACCTTAGTCTTGATTTTATACACCCATTTGCAACCAATAGTATGTTTGCCTGAAGGAAGGGGAACGGGATCCCAAGTGCCAGTTTTGTGCAGTGCAACCAAAGTCTCCTTACATTGCTTTCTATTAGTTCAAACCTTGAAAGGCTTATTTAAAGGACTTGGGTTCAACCAAGGCATGAATAGCAAAGAGAAATGAAATGTAAGGAGAAGAGTGTATAGAAGAGAGAGCAAGTAATGAAACATATCGAGCAAGAGGCCAACGGTTTTAGGCAAGAAGAACCTGGCATTCATGTAAGGCAGAAGTAGGTGGATCAGTAGACAAGAGCAAAGTAGGCAAATCCTTAGAGCTAGCAAGTATAGAGTCAAAACTAGCTTCCAAAGTAGTCGAAGGCTGATAAAATCAAGCATGTGGAATAGATAAAATAGAAGACTCATGTGTCTCAAAAAATAGATCAATATAAGATAACTCAGATTTATCAACTTGAGAGCGAGTGTCAGGAGTGAGAAAGTAGGGTATATGCTCTAAGAAGATAACATTGAGAGATAGAAAAAGACAACCTCAAATGGGATCATAGCAACGATACCTGTAGAGGTAAAAATTTGATATCTCGAACCTCCTATCAGACTTTTTTAATTTGTTGTTGGGAGAGAGATCAATTGCCCCGTAAAAATCTACAACCAATGAATGACACGTCAGAAAGAGCCCTGAGTGTGATCCTAGGGGATAACCCTCTGATGTTTAAGTCACTAGAGTGTTCGGAAAAAGGGAGCAAGTGCTTAGAAGAAAACAGAGGGAGCTAAGAGTATAAGACAAAGTGTCTGGTAGTGGAGGTGAGTGTTCGGACGAGAGAATTAGAGATTCAAGAGAGATGAGAGTAGCTGGAGTGGTCTCTGTGAGCAAGTACTATGTATCGTGTCCCATGGAGATCTATCCAGGGCCTTACTTATAGGATTCTGGTGGATCCCATCCGTTTCACATGTCCCCTGACCTAGCGGAGAGTGGAGTTAATGGGTTGCCGGATCCTGGAGCCACCGGTTACTCCCTTTCCCATTGCGTGAGAGGCGAAGGGGCAGGGTAGATGGTGAATGACACAGAGACGTGGATGATAACCTTCCGCCTAACCATTGCCTGGGGTCACGATAGCCATTATAGTGGTAATGGCTTCCCGTTAAGAGCGTGGGGCACAACCATGTACAGAGCACGTACCTACAAGCTAGGCCAGTTGATGCGGGACGAGACCACGGACACAACAAGCTCGTGATTTCCCCTTAACGAGGAAAGCGTCGGATGTGCGCGGTTGAGAAATCGACAATGAGTTAGGGTGATCGGCTCTCTTTTGTGCCCGGATCGGGTCACGGGACGGTCACGTACTCTCTCGCAGCAGCGGTAATGAACATATAAAGCGAGCTAGATATCCCTACACATGCTCTCTAGCAGCGACATAAACAAATATATATGAAGTAAGCAAAATGCCGAGAAGGGAGCGGAAACGATACCTCCACGCGCTCGGCGTGGGGAAGACGGGCCCGACCGAAACTCGTACCCCCAGAACAATAATACACAAGATTACAGCAATACAACTCGCTGCCCACTCCACGCAGGGAGGTAAAGGACTACACAATGGGGTCCGGGAGGACCGAATTCGGGTTGACAGGCGGCTTCTAGCGTTGATTCGGCAACACCCGAACTAGTGACGGTGGGGCCCACGTGCTGTCCGGAGGGGCCATGTGGGACCCGGTGGCACCGCTGTGGTGGTGGATGCATGGATGAGCGCTCCCTAGAGTGGAGGCGTGCTGGTTCGCCGGCCGGAGGCCGGGCAGCTCCGATCGGCACCGGTCGGAATAACCGGCCACGGATCTGCAACTTCTGGTTTTCAGCGCGCGTCCCGGCGAGAACGGACGCTGCGATCAGCCCCGATGTCGGATCGACACGAAACTGGCGTAGTTGGAAAGCTAACTTCAAATACTTCAATCTAAGCTTGCAGATCTTGCCTGGATCTGCACGGATCTGGGATTTAATGAATTTACAACTTCCTGTTGTACAGTATGATCCGAACACTCAGATCTGTAGGGCTATTCTCTGAGAACTTCCTTTGACCGATATGTGAACGTCCGAATCTGAAGTGGTGGTCTTCAGCAAAGTTGTAGGACATCAAGCTAGGAAAACGGCAAAACTGTTTGGACAAGTTTGGATGTGACTACGAATTGATAGTATTTTTACACTAAAAGCACTGTAGCAGAGATAGAACACGGATTTTGAAACATAGGTAGAAGGCTGATCAGAAATTAAGAAAATTCATAGATGTAGGGAATGATGGACAGAACGTCCAATAAAATTGGGAGGGTTTGGAAAAATCACAAAGATGGTCGGAGTGGGAAACACAGAGCTGATGTCACTGTAGACAGAGACAGGACAGATTTGGGAGTGAAAGATGAACGAAAATATAAAGATATCAAAAGAAGGATTTTGGACCTGAATTTTTTTGTGGAGATGGGGATACAAGATAGGAACAACCTCTAAAAATTTTAGATCAAGAGGACGTCGTGGCTGACTGCAGAATTTCGTGGAAGTCACCCTTATCCAGCAGGACAGAACCTTGAAGATGGCTCCGCGGCGGCTCGTAGGCGGCACGAACGGTGGCGGCGGCGGCACCGATGATCACCGGAGGTAGGGGGAAGAAGATAGCACTCTAGAATGGGGGTTGGGGATGAAGAAACCAGAGGGAGAGAGGGGAGGTCGAAATTCACTCAAGGGGGGGTCTTGCACAATGCTTTTTCTCATTTCATTAATTCTAGAATAATAGAAATACATGACTTATATAATAAATAAAAAAAGGCCATGAATACCCTTAGATCTAGGATCTGGAGGGGCATTTAAGGGACTTCATATTTGATCCAAATAAAATAAAAAAAATGAAATTTCTAATTAATTCTAATGGCGGGACAAGGTAGGAAAGGTAGGTAGCCTACCTTTGAATTTTTTAACCACTTGTCTACCATGTGGTCAATTGGCATTCCAACCTTCTAGATGGCCACCTAGGATGGTTGACCAGCCCCACATGGTCTAGGTGGACCAATGGGAAAGGGGTGAGGGTCCCCTTGCTTGGGTCTACGGGAATTTTACATATAAACCCACTAAGACTTACAATTGCGTACCCATATAACACAAGGGTATACATACAAAGATGAAAGGACATAAAGGCAAATAAAATGCTGACGGTCTTGTCTCGATGTCCCCATCAATTCTCCCCGGGTGGGAGGAACTCGACCCCATCGAGTAGGGGTATTGATGCTCGAGTACTCCGGCGGATCCGTCACCGTGTCAAGTAACGCGGGTATGCTCCACTCCAAGTGACCGTCACCTGCTCATTCCATATATACTCGATATGCACAAGCTGCTGTGGGCTAGAGGTGGACACTCCGGGTGGGGCACTCTCAAAAGGGAAGGAAGCGGCTCGAAGACTCACTAGGAATCACTGCTGAGTCCCTGTAGGTGACTAGATCCGGGTGTAGATATAGAACCGATCCCATACTCATCGAATGAGTCCACTCGCCTCTTACTCATAAGAGAATGACAACGAGCTTGCACAAGACACATGCAGACAGACATACCACACAAAGAAAAAGCACACCGACTCATCTATGACCCTAGACACACCTAATGTTAGTCCGACCCGTACATGGGTGACGGCGGACCATGACACCCGAACGTATGCCATGCATGCATCTGACGTAACCGGTGGTTGACATCATGCGGAAATCCTAGATCTCCTAAGGTGGGCCATGCATACATATGGGATGTGGATGTGGGAGGGCCAAGAGTATCTCCCCTAGATGATGGCGTATCTTGTAAGTGTACGGGCTTGGTGGGCATAGACGACCCGGCCCGTGGGGAAGGGGTGTGGTAGCGGACTCCCTCGAGGAAGTGAAGTGAATGTGGAGGGTCTAAGGATCCACTAGGGAGTGGGTCAAAGGGATCAAAGAAGGTATGACCCCTTATGATGGGTTCCCACAAGTCACGGTCCCACGTGTAGAAGTTTTGAAGGTGTGGATAGTCACCTTCTTGAATGGTGACGGGTGGGACGGGGATCGTAGGCAAGAAGTATGATTCCTCCCTCGGACAAAAGGGTATGAATTCGGGCTCGTCTGGTAGCGGGAGAAGTAGAAGAACCTCCGTGGTGACACAACCCACGGTGCACTCGGAGGTAATGGACCCGAAGGCCGGATGGGTGAAGCTAAGACTAGGGGGTTGGTCAAAGCCTCGGGTCAAAAGATGCGTCAACTCCCATTGTGAATCTAATCCCATGACAAGATCGTCCAACGTATCAACATGGTGACGAGATCGAAATATGATATGGAATGAGTTGACCGGCACTATAGGTAGGATGGGGTCCATGGATGGAAAGGGAGGTGGGACCAAGCCATCCTTGAGCCAACTAAAAAGCGGCTCGGCGATGTATAGTGTACCCGTTAGAAATACGGGTGGCTCGGGCCTTGGTGGCTCCAAATGAGATGGTTCCGAATCAAGTTCGGAAATAGAGAGTGATGACATTGGAGCTCTCATGGGTGAGGAAGGAATGTCCTTCTCGTGGTGAAGGGGTCCTTGGGGTGGCTCCGGGAACAACCAATCTACCCCGATAGACCGATCTAGGCTTGTACTAAACCTTTGCACTTGTCCCATCATGGCGTGGAACATTGCGCCCACTTCATCGGGACTATAGGCTCGGGATGCGGCCATGGTTGTAAAGATGGGGTTTGGTCCCTTAGGAATGGAGATGCAAGACCATTTTTTTTAAGTTTAAAAGTAAAATGTGATGCTAACTAATGCACCTAGACATAACCAAAACTCGGTACGCGGCGGAGATAACCGATCCGAAGACCACTCGCGCAAGTGTGCGACCTTCCCGATAGGCGTAGCCTAACGTTCGGACAACACCTTTTGATATACCGGGTTATTGGGATGCAATGCAAAAGACACTTTTTTTTGACACCCTAGACTCAACTTGCTCTGATACCAAATTGATGCGGGACGAGACCACGGACACGACAAGCTCGTGATTGCCCCTTAACGAGGGAAGTGTCGGATGTGCGCGGTTGAGAAACCGGCAATGAGCTAGGGTGATCGGCTCTCTTTTGTGCCCGGATCGGGTCACGGGACGGTCACGTACTCTCTCGCAGCAGCGGTAATGAACATATAAAGCGAGCTAGATATCCCTACACATGCTCTCTAGCAGCGGCATAAACAAATATATATGAATTAAGTAAAATGCCGAGAAGGGGGCGGAAACGATACCTCCACGCGCTCGGCGTGGGGAAGACGGGCCCGGCCGAAACTCGTACCCTCGGAACAATAATACACAAGATTACAGCAATACAACTCGCTGCCCACTCCACGCAGGGAGGTAAAGGGCTACACAATGGGGTCCGGGAGGACCGAATTCGGGTTGACGGGCGACTTCTCGCGTTGATTCGGCAACACCCGAACTAGTGACGGTGGGGCCCAGGTGCTGTCCGGAGGGGCCGTGTGGGACCCGGTGGCACCACTGTGGTGGTGGATGCTTGGATGAGTGCTCCCTGGAGTGGAGGCATGCTGCTTGGCCGGCCAGAGGCCGGGCGGCTCTGATCGGCACCGGTCGGAATAACCGGCCACGGATCTGCAACTTCTGGTTTTCAGCATGCGTCCCGGCGAGAACGGACGCTGCGATCAACCCTGATGTCGGATAGATACGAAACTGGCGTAGTTGGAAAGCTAACTTCAAATACTTCAATCTGCACGGATCTGGGCTTTAATGAATTTACAACTTTCTGTTGTACAGTAGCTGAACACTCATATCTGCAGGGCTATTATCTGAGAACTGCCTTTGACCGATATGTGAACGTCTGAATCTGAAGTGGTGGTCTTCAGAAAAGTTGTAGGACATCAAGCTAGGAAAACGGAAAAACTATTTTGGACAAGTTTGGATGTGGCTACGAATTGATAGTATTTTTGCACTAACAGTGGGTCGGATCTGGAATCTGACTAAAAGCACTGTAGCAGAGATAGAACACGAATTTTGAAAAATAGGTAGAAGGCTGATCAGAAATTAATAAAATTCATGGATGTAGGGAATGACGGACAGAACGCCCATTAAAATTGGGAGGGTTTGGAAAAATCACAAAGATGGTCGGAGGTGAGAAACACAGAGCTGTTGTCACTGTAGACAGAGACAAGACAGATCTATGAGTGAAAGATGAACGAAAATGTAAAGATATCAAACGAAGGATTTTGGACCTGAATTTTTTTGTGGAGATGGGGATACAAGATAGGAACAACCTCTAAAAATTTTAGATCAAGAGGACGTCGTGGCTGACTGTAGAATTTCGTGGAAGTCACCTCTATCTAGCAGGACAGAACCTTGAAGATGGCTCCGCGGCGGCTCGTAGGCGGCACGAACGGTGGCGGCGGCGGCACCGATGATCACCGGAGGTAGGGGGAAGAAGATAGCACTCTAGAATGGGGGTTGGGGATGAAGAAACCAGAGGGAGAGAGAGGGGAGGTCAAAATTCACTCAAGGAGGGGTCTTGCACAATGCTTTTTCTCATTTCATTAATTCTAGAATAATAGAAATACATGACTTATATAATAAATAAAAAAAAGACCATGAATACCCTTAGATCTAGGATCTGGAGGGCCATTTAAGGGACTTCATATTTGATCTAAATAAAATAAAAAAAATAAAATTCTTAATTAATTCTAATGGGGGGACAAGGTAGGAAAGGTAGGTAGCCTACCTTTGAATTTTTTAACCACTTGTTTACCATGTGGTCAATTGGCATTCCAACCTTCTAGATGGCCACCTAGGATGGTTAACCAGTCCCATATGGTCTAGGTGGACCAATGGGAAAGGGGTGAGGGTCCCCTTGCTTGGGCCTACGAGAATTTTACATATAAACCCACTAAGACTTACAATTGCGTACCCATATAACACAAGGGTATACATATAAAGATGAAAGGACATAAATGTAAACAAAATGTGGATGGTCTTGTCTCGATGTCCCCATCACCAGTCCTGAGTGGGTCTTGGTTGGCGACATCTTGGACTATGGGCCAGTCAATAATAGGCTATAGTGAACTTGGAGAATTTCTCCCTCCTAAGTAATCTTTCTGAGAAATACTATATCCAAGGAAAACACACATGCTGGAGCGAGCAGATAACTTAGTACGTTCAAATACTAGAAGTAACACAAAATAAGTGGAGCCAAACTCACGAAGTGAGGAATAATGTGGATGTAAATGATATAAGAATTCAAAAGGAGATAGGTCAGAAGTAAGACGTGAAGGAATACAATTAATGAGAAGCTATTAACACAGCTTCTCCCCAAAAAATAGACGGAACATGTGTAGATAAAAGAAGAGAGCGTGCAATTTCAATAAGATGACGATGTTTGCACTCTATTACTCTATTCTTTTGGGGTGTCTGTGGGCAGGAAATTTAGTGAAGGGTTCCTTCAGAGCTAAGAAGGTTTGCAAAGGCATAGGACAAATATTCTCCACCAGGGTCAGAATGAAATTTTTTTTATCAATTTACCAAACTGTGTTTTTACCATAGTAATGAAAGGTTTATAGATGGAAAAAAGTCAGAACATTTATGCATAAGGAGCATCCATGTGTAACGTGCGAAGTCATCAACGAAGTCCACATAATATATATTGAGAACCACCTTTTGTAACAAGTAGAGTGGGTCTCCAAATATCAGAGTGAATTAAATCAAATGCAACTGATGTAAAGGTAATTCGAGTGTCAAAAGGTAAAGTAGTTTGTTTTAAGAGTTTACACCCACAACAACTAGAGGTATCATAAGAACTAACAAAACCCAAGGCACCTGTAGAAACCAAGAACTGCAATCTAGATGTAGACACATGACTTAGACGAGAATGCCATAAGTAAATGGGAGACAAATTCGGGCATAAACGAAAAGAAGAGAGATCTAGAGAGGATACAACACCATTAGCAGTATAAACTGATGTGACAAGAGATGAAGATGGCGAATATTTATACCAATTTGCAAAAGATGGAGCCATATGATTGGTGGCACCAGAATCAAAGAACCAAGTAGAAGATGTATCTGAGTTTGTGGATGAGTGGTTGGACTAGCATAAGCGTGAAAGTTGCGCAGATAAAGAATCTTGAATGTCTGCAGTGGGGATCCCTGGAGGCAAATAGGCTATATAGATTGCGTACTTGGTGTATTAGATACTGCAATGGTAAATCCATGATTGCTGTGACCACCACGTCCTTGTACAGATCCAGAAGAAGAACTCTGACATTGAGCACAGTGATTTAATCTTGCACATATAGCTGCCATATCTTTAGATGTATCAATGACAAAGGAAGAGGCTAACACTCCATGGATAAAGAGAATAAATAGATATGCAGATGACTACAATCTCCAATCAACCAGTATGGCAACAACAAGATAACAGAAGTAGTACTTAACAGCACATAGCAGGCGGATAACAGGGATGAAGATATGGCAACTCAAACATTACCACCAGCAAGTCTCACAGTGCACATTCAGATGAGGGTAGGAGCACTACAATGGAGAAGACAAATACCAATTAAACGCAGTGATAGTTGCAGATGCAAGACACTAACGAAGTGAAGGCCAAGGACAAATAATTAGATCTAAAAAATATAACACCGTAACATTGCTCTTGCTGATCCAAAGATAAAACACCTCAGTGTGCATTTTTTTTGGCTTAAATATAAAGTAGTTTACTTATATATATATTTATTTATCCTTACACCTTACCACAAACATTACAGACCCTCCGCAGTGATGGAGAATTCAGGCAACATCGGATGACAACGCACAATTATGTCTTCATTAATTGTCCGGTTATGGGCTGTGTCCTCAGCGTATATGGCAGACATCAGTACCTACCATTACTTGTGACAGAGTGTGTATGCAGGGTTCGCCGACTCGCTGGGTCGTACCGGATCGGGATCTTCCTGATCCGATACGATATGGCCGAGTCGCATCCGACTCGGCCCGACTCGGCTCTCCCTCTCCCTTACTCATCCCCTCCTCTCTCTCTCTCTCTCTCTCTCTCACTGTGACTCAGCCCGACTCGGCTGATCCTGGAGGTGATCCGCAGGGTATCGAGTTTTGTCGGATACGGTACGGCACGCCCGAGTCGACCCGAGTCAGATCGAGTCGGCAAACCATGTGTGTATGTGCTACTTGCAATTAGAATTCATTCCAATTATTTTTAGAGGAAAGGCATTAGATTTTTCAAAATTATTTATGTGATCTTTTAGTTTTGAAATAAAAAATTTAAAATGAAGTCATCTAAATTGGAGGGGAAAAAAAGCAAGGCTACGGAGGACATGAGTAGTGTGACAACCTAAAGTTAAGTAAACCCACTTCCATTTGACAATATTCATATTGAAAAAACATGAAAATTTTTAGTTGTATTTTATGTATTGTGATGAACTCGGAATATTCATTGTTAGTAATATCCATAAAAGAAATAATAGTTCTTTTATATGGTATGGATTTTTTCCACTTCACTGAGGGAGGTGGAGTTGCAACCAAGCCAGCCCTTCCCAAGATGGCTATGGAGAATTCAACTATTCAAGTGCAAACGAAAAGCTTTTAATATATTTCTAATCTTTGGCTGCAAATACCTTTGTAATGGCTAATGGATTCACCAACCCAAAACCCCCCTCCATCTGGAAAGGTATTGTTCATACAGAAGAAGGTAGAACTTCAGCTAGGCTTTGTTACCTGGCAATGGTAAATCAATTTGCTTCTAGGATTGTGTCTGCTCATGCCACTCTCCTCAAAGGTGTTCATCAAAATAAATAAAAATTAAGGTAGTTTGCATAATATAAACCAGGGTTTGCCGACTCGCCCGACCCGGCCGACCCGGTCTCGGCGCGGGACGGGTCGGGTCGGGCGGGTCGCATAGCGACCCGATCCTCCCCTTTTGCTCTCGAGTCTCGACGCGATTTTTTGTGATTTTTTTTTAAAATTTTTAATAAATTGATTTTGAAAGATTAAATGTTATATATATTTAAAAATATTAGAATGTAGAGTTTATTTATGATAATAGATCCATGCTACATTATACATAATAAATTATATAAAAATTACATATTACACTGCTTAATTAAACATCCTATTATATATAATACATAAAAATTTATTTCAATTACTAAATATGTAAAAGGAAACAGTGATATAATAATGGCATTTATTCATGAAGTATAAAATACAAAAACTCACTAATCCTCGTCCATGTGTGAAGCCCGAATCCCAAAACTCACTCATCCTCCTCATCTGTGTAACCCGAATCTCAAAACTCACTAATCCTCATCATCAGTGAAGCCCGAATCCCAAAACTCATCATCAGATACATGAGACTGATCACCCGTATAATCTAACTCTATCCTAGTGGGTGGAGGTACATGTGGGTGGGACTGAAAATATGTAACCATCTGCACAAATGATGGGTCGTGTGCTGCGGTGGAGGGTACATGAAAATCTGTAAAAAAAGTCATCACTACATCTATAGCTTCAATTCTATCATGTAGGACTGGTGCTGGTGCTGGTGCTGGTGCTGCTCGAACTCTGGACGTGGAGGAAGATCCTGCTCCGCCCTGTGCTCGTGGTGGAGGTACCCGGGACGTAGAAGAAGATGTCCTCGGTGTGCTACGAGAACCGTATCTATCCTGTAACTGTGTCCGAAAGGAATGTCGAACATCTCCCGGAACTCGGTCGCATGCACGAACATCGCGTCCCACTCCCGCAAGGTGCTCCGCAAACCTGTGTATGCTGGTGACGCGATGTTCGCAGTATCTACAGTGCACATGTCCATCACCCTCAACAGAGTATCCATGCTCCCACGCAGGGTGACGCCGTCCGTCCATGATGACCTGCAAATGATGTAAAAGTTTACATTAGTGATTTCAATGACAAGTACAGAACTCTATATATGAAGAAATCTGCAATTAATTATTAGTTAGTTATAAATGTAACCAAATGATACATACTAATAAAGACTATGGACCCAAACTGGGCCAGTGCCCATCTCCAAACAATCTGACATTAAATGTGGTCTGCAGATAGGACAGATAGTCTTCATAGCGCATTGAACCTGAATAGTTCTCCCAGTACATGCGTACGTAGTATTCATACTCCTGCGAACCTTGTGCGTACACGACCTCTACTGACGTAGCTGTGGCATAAGGATATGGATACGATGGGAAAAATGAACTACTGTTATCTGAGTCGCCATGATACATCGGCTGCTGCGGCCATGACCGTCCATACGAGCTTCCAGATCCCTGGGAGTCATGTGTGCTCATCCTCTCAAAATCAGACAACATGCCTTGATAGCTTGTACTGTCTGCAACCGAACTTCCATAGTAGGGATCCCAATGATCAGCTGCCCGTCTCGTCCCTGCGGGTGGAGCACCGTGGTCCTCATCTTGCGTGGCATGTGTGAAGTGCTGCTCCTCTGTCCATGCGCCATGTTGACGGCCCCCACGACCTCTACTATGACCACTGATGTACTCTCTACCACCAGCACTAGTATTCTCACGAGGACTCCGTTGGTCACCTTGAGAACCACCACCTCCATGGGATGAAGACCCTGTGGGTGTACTATCAGCATCGGAGTCATGACTCCCACTAATGCGGGGCTCAACAGAGGGCTCGGGAGTGTCGTCATCTACATTGGGATCTAATGTCTCCATGTCTGCAATATCTATCGGATTTAATGGTGGTCCCTTGTCCTTCTTGCTGGTGAATAATGTGGTCCATGATGATTTTTTCTTCTGTGGCGCAGGGGGCGGCATACATGCTGCATGTTGTGTCCCTCTAGATGCCTGAGAAGCAGAAGCCTGCTTAGATAATTTTTCAAGTAGTATTCTATTGTGTAAGTCTGTACGTATACCTGAGAAGACTGGTTGGGTGCCTTAGCCTTAGATGTTGAGCGTCGGGGCGCAGCAGACTGAGATGGTTGTTTCGATGCTACCAAAGACTACACAATTGAAAGAAGAATATATTCAATTACCAATGAATTATATATTAACAAATGTAGAAATGGTAATATAATTTCACCTCTCTAAATGAGGAACTTCCCCTAGCCTCTCTTGAAGTGGATAACCTTCTTGGTTCCGCAGATATTGAATGCCGCGGTGCAGCAACTCGGGACCACTGTTCTCCCGTAATGTTGTCATTTGTCGGACCGACCTGCAATATATTTCTTACATCATCATACATCAATCTATGACCACGCTATCTAATAAAATTTGCGATTCGATTTTCATGTATTAATTCACCTGAGGTGGCGCTTGACGCTCAAAAATTGGAGGTTGTATCAATCGCTCCCATGCTGTATCATCGTACGCATACGATGTGTCTCCACCACCAATGACGAGGTCTTCATCTAAATTAACTTCATCATCACGTCCCGTTGCTGACTCGTCACCACCCAAATGCACATGGGTGTCATCTCCCTCCCCCACTGCCTCTTGTACAGCCGATGCGAGAAAAGTATTAGGCCGTGGTGTCTCGCCAGGTTCTTCAGTCTCCTCGTCCAATTCTACCTCACCACGCTCTGTTGTGGCTCTTGCAACCCATGCTACCATAGGGTCATCATCGTCTCGCAAGTACACAGCATCCGTTGGGTCGTAATCTCCCTCTCCTCTCCTTGTATCCATTTGTACATGCCGGACCTTTAGCCTCATGTTGTAATGAACATACACCATTTTGTCTAGCCTGCGGTGTGTTAGCCTATTCCTCAGCTTAGTATGCAAGAAGGAGAACGTCGACCAATTCCGCTCACACCCACTCGACAAGGATGTTTGCGATAGAACTCCCATTGCGATCTTCCTTAATACGGGTGCACTTGTGCCGTAATTTAGCCACCACTCAACTGCGTTTAAGACAGATCACGTACAATATAATAATTAGATGTAAAAATTACTTCTCGAGATATAGAAGGTACATTGTGAAGACACATTACCTGGGTCGAGTCTATCACGACTGGCCATGGCATTAGGTGTCGCAAATGAACCAATTCCCTCTCTAAATGTTTTCATCTGCATTATCAAAAAATATGAAGTATATATTTCATTTAATATTGTCAATGTTAAAATATCCAATTATACCTCATTCAACGCATCAGCAGCATCTGTTGGGGTGAAAGACAATCGGTCTACCACAATGTTGACCGATTCTATCAACGTATCGTCATAAGCAAGGGCCCGAGCATATTGGAAGGCCGGATGTAGATAGTACGCTGCAATCGTAAGACAATGAATTACATATTAGTATCAACTGAAAATCACAGCTCATTGATTGGACGAGAATGTAAGTGTTTACCTGTCATGTGAAGATCGCGGCTCATTTGTCTGTCCCATCTGTCCTCCACAATCTCTAGAATGGTGGGTCCATATTTTTTGGACGTTGTAAGGATCTTCCGCTTGGCTGCTTCTATTTTGCTGTACACCAATCCCATGGTTGGTACTCTATCCCCATCCACGCATCGTAGAACCTCATACAGTGGCTCTATCAATGACACTAATACCTTCACTCTATCCCAAAAATTCGAGGTGTTGACAATCCCCTCGACCTCCGCCCATTCACGTGAAGCAGCAAAAGAGGAACTCAGCCAAGTCTCACCTCTAAACATTTGCTTCAACCCATCTTTGTGCTTCAATAGGCTCTGCAATGCGATGTAGTTGGTGGCAAATCGTGTGATGCCAGGCCTCAACAGTTCGCCGCCACAGTGCTCCCTCATCCATGCCAATACAAGTGTGTGGTTTTAGATATATTTCGTGATTTTTTGTGCCACCTCGACCACATATTTTACCATACGAAGCTGCCCAATCTCCTTCAGCATCAGATCTACACAATGTGCTGCACAAGGGGTCCAAAAAATGTGCCGTTTTTTCTTCATTAGCTCCTCCCCAGCCTTCTTATAGTTCGACCCATTATCAGTCACCACTTGTACAATGTACTCCTCCTCAATCTCAGTCACCACTTGCTCCATCAATGACAAAATATATTGGTGACTGTGAATTTGACCAGACGCATCCACTGATTTGTGAAAGAATACCTGTCTGTCACAATAAACTAGGAAGTTGATCAGGCTAGATTTTGTGGTACCTGACCATCCATCACACATCAGTGTGACTCCGTACTTTGTCCATTTCTGCTTGAATGAGTCAATGTAACTCTTGATCTCAGCAACTTGTTCATCAAGGTATACGCCAGCCAATTCTCTCGCTGTAGGTGGCTGCATGTGTAGCCCAAGGACCTGTGCTTCCTGAAACATTGGCTTGTAGTAAGGGCTATTGGCTGCATTGAAAGGCAGACCCGCGTGGTGCCACCATTTTGCAACAGCTTGACCAAGTTTCCATTTAGGTCCCTTCTGGCCATACGCATCGTCCATCCTCGTTTGCTTAGCATGCTCTCGGGATAGTGCACCGGGCTCCACATCTTCAATGTTGATCGATTGTGTCCTTTTTCTTTGTGTCCCCGAGTCACCAGTCAATAAACTCCTTATGCCTCGTGATTGTCGAGTCGTAGATGAACCACCACTCCCTGATGCTCCGGTCCTCGCCGCCTCGCGACTACGGACTACAGTCTCCTCGGGATGTCTTGACTCTACCCTGCTCTGACGTACTGCCTCACGAAACTCGGCTTCGTATGGATCGTTCACAGTGACATACACATCAGGCTGCTCAGTACGTGCTTGTTCGTCTTCGTCACTGGGTGTCCATGCACATTCCTCCTCGTTGCTGTCACTTGGGCGTCCGCTCACTGCCGCTTGATCCCTTTTCTTCTTTTTTTCCTTTTCTTGCATCTCAGCTCTCTTCTCCCGCAGGTGCCTAGCCATTGCAAGTTTCACATCTCTAGGCACATGGGTACACCCAGCAACCTCAGAGTATCCTGCCCCGGCTCCTCCTGCCAAATGCTTCTTCAACCGAGACACCCCACCTCCCCGGTGTTCTATTTTACAATAGTTACAACGCCAACACTTACGGTTGCCATCCAACAAAACTCCGTGTGACCACCCAATATCATTTGTTCGTTCCTTAGGAGGCATAGAGTGCTATCTCCTAAAATTAAGAAATACAAATTGTGAAAATATATTATTTCCCATCTACAACTAACAATGAACATAATTTCATTATTTGCGTACCATGCAAGACTAAATTCAATATTTAATACATCTTAATATAATTTAGTTCAAAATAATATCATTATTCCTATAACATACATATGAGGTTAATATTTATAATTAATACATATACATTAACTTTAAAATTATTTATCACTAATTAGATATTTAAAATTACATCTCTAATTAAATTACATGACACATATAAATTATAAACATCTCTAAATAATTTACATTATACATATAAATTAACTTTAAAATTATTTAGAAAATATTCAACACTAAATTTATATTTACATTAAAAATATGTCCATATACATTACATATTTACATTATGCAATTAAATTAACTAATATACATTATGCATTTAAAAATATTTTACATCTACAACTAATAATGATATTAATATCATTAATTCTACAACATGCAAGACTAAATTTAAAATTTAATACATCTCAATTAAATCTAATATTTAAACATGAATTAAATAACACATCAAAAAATAAATTTATTTCTACAACATGAATTAAAATATTTTTATATTATTTTTACAACATGAATTATACAAAACATAAAAAAATTTAGAGATACAACATGAATTAAACAAAAATTATATTATTTATACAACATGAAATAAATAATACAACAATAATAAATTTAAATAATCTAACTAATTTTATTATTATAATTCTTAAACTAAAAAATATCAATTGATTTAATTTAATTATTAAACTAAATTTTTTTTATTCTCTCTCCCCACCCCACCGTCTCCCTCCCCCACCCCCACCGCTGCTCCTGGCCGCCCCACCGCCCAGCGCCACCACCCCCGCCCCCACCGTCCCCCTCCCCCACCCCCCCTGGCCGGCCCTGCTCCACCCCCATCATCCCCCACCACCGCCCCTACCCCAACCCCACCGTCCCCCACCGCCCCACCCCCACCTGCAACGTCCCCCGACGCCCCTCCCCCGCCGTCCACCGCCGTCCCTCCCACCGGATCTGACCGGTGGGAGCACGACGGGGCCGGTGGGGGACGGTCCCCCCCACTGCTGCTCCTGGCCGCCCCAGCCCCATCGCCCAGCGCCACCACCCCCGCCCCCACCGTCCCCCTCCCCCACCCCCACTGCCGCTCTTGGCCGCCCCAGCCCCACTGCCCACCGTCCCCTCTGGCCGGCCCTGCTCCACCCCCACCGTCCCCCACCACCGCCCCTAGCCCAACCCCACCGTCCCCCACCGCCCCACCCCCACCTGCAACGTGCCCCGGCGCCCCTGCCCCGCCGTCCCTCCCACCGGATCTGACCGGTGGGAGCACGACGGGGCCGGTGGGGGACGGTCCCCCCCCCATCCACCACCTCCTCTGCCAGCCCTCCCACGCGCAGCCCCACTGCCGCCCGCCCCCCTCCGGCCGCTCTATTATTTAAAAAAAAATTCAAAGACGACTTACCTCCGACAACCGTCCACCGCCGCTCGCCGTTAGCCCTTCGCCGCTCGCCGCCGTCCACCGGTGTTCGCCGCTCACCGCCGTCCGGGACCTCCACCGCCGAGTTAGGCACGCCTTGAAGACGTCCCCCACCGGTCCATTAAATGGATAGACCGGAACGAGCGGGCCGTCCCACACGTACCAACCCGTCCCGTCCACGGACCGATCTGGTACGTGGCGGGACAGACGGGTCGGTGCGGGCCAGTCTGACCCGGCCACGACCCACGCCCCGCCCGACCCGTTGGGCACCTGGGACGGGGCGGGTCGTGCGGGTCGGGCCGACCCGGCCCGATCCGGCAAACCATGATATAAACTGTAAAGTGAGATTGCATTCAAGGTGAAGGAGAGAAGAAAATTTTTAATTTTATCTCTGCCCGCACTCAGTTCCCATTAAAAATATTTTATATAAAAATTAACTTTTAACTAAAAAGTTTGTATAAACAGGCCTCCAATCATGTCTAGAGCAGATTCTAGAGGAGAGTTTTCACGACATTTCAACCATAGTTTGCCGACTCGGTCCAACTCAGGTTGACTCGGGCGTGCCATATCGTATCTGGAAAAATCCGATACGGTGCGAATCACCCCGAGTCAGGCCGAGTCACATTGAGAGAGAGAGAGAGAGAGGGGGGGGGGGGAAGAGATGACACACACCGAGTCAGACCGAGTCAGTTATAACTCGAGTGTATCGTATCGGATCAGGGAAGATTCGATCCGATACGAATCACCGAGCCGACGAACCTTGATTCCAACTTAATATTTTGCTCTGCCCACACCGTATCTTTTATGCTTGTACTCATCGGTCATCAATTTGATTCGACATAAAATGTTATAAAATTTTAAAAGATGTTATTTTATAACATTTACGATGTTATCTTGCGTCAAGTCAAGTGACTCTTTAATCGATTAGACTTGTCCGTGTGAACTTTAACTTAATTGATTCTCATGTCGTGAGTTTAGATGCCAACTTTCATAGCTGGTTATCTGGGGATTCATCTGTGGGTTAACTTAATTTTAACTCTCATTTTAATGTGACGAGACGAATTAACTAATTAAGTAAAAGCGGTGTAAATTCAGATTAATTTTAGATTTTCAAGATTTTCTTTCGATGATTTTGATCCAGAGAAAGAAGATGACGAAGAGGACCGTTGCATCCGTCGCCCGACGAGACTTTGAAAAGAACATTCATGGACAAGACAAGTCTCTTGCAAATAAATAAGGGGTGTCCATGCAATGCATGAAGAACTTGTCGAGCCCAGCTTTCTAGTTTGGATATATAAATGTGAAACATTCCTAAGAATAATTGTGTGAAGCTGAGTGATTCATGGGTCAATGTCACAAGGCTTGGACAACATTGTAGACGGCAAAAGAGTGTCGTCCACCCTCGTGAAGAAAAGAAACAATGATGCAAAGTAATGATGAAAAGGTGATTGCCAGAGAGGTGGAGACGGCAAGGGACGTCCACCCTCGTCTGTCCTAAGAGATGGAAATGACGAGGTCAACTCAAGAAGAGAAAGAACATAAAGGAGAGAAAGGAAAGAAGGATGTGAAACGAACTCCGGTACGTGGCGGAGATAGGGGTCGGAAGACCCTCTCGCGTAAACTAACCCCTTCCCGGTAAGCGTGACTTACCGTTCCACGAGCAGTTTTCCATATACCAGGAAATTCGAGAATCTAAGTAACAGAAATGGGGAGGCACGAAGACTCAGAAACTGCAGCGGTGTATCGTTCTCCAGAAAATTACAAAGACAATACGAACCAAGACATACCACCACAAGACATTGGTCTTTGTGGGGTTCTAACAGCGATGCAGTAATATCAACACTAATGAATATATATGTACGTATTAGGACCACCGCGAGATATTGGCCTTACGGGGTTTTTATTGCAATATAGATAATAAACATGAGTATATATACATAAGACCACCGCGAGATATTACTCTCCGCGGGATTTTACTGTAATATATATATAATAAAAGGCTTCGCGAGGAATTACTTCCGTCACGTTCACCTTCGCGAGGAATTACTTCCGTCGCAGGGTTTAGACAGAAATTTAAAGAAATAAAATGACAGAATGAAAAAGGTTTCGCGAGGAATAACTTCCGTCACGTACACCTTCGCGAGGAATTACTTCTGTCGCAGGGTTTAGACAAAAATCAAAGGAATAAAATGACAGAATAAAAAGACTTCGTGAGGAATTACTTCCGTCACGTACACCTTCGCGAGGAATGACTTCCGTCGCAGGGTTTAGATAGAAATTTAAAGAAATAGAATGACAGAATGAAAAAAAAAAGGCTTCACGAGGAATGACTTCCGTCACGTACACCTTCGCGAGGAATTGCTTCCGTTGCAGGGTTTAGACAAAAATCAAGGGAATAAAATGACAGAATGAAAAAGGCTTCGCGCGGAATGACTTCCGTCACGTACACCTTCGCGAGGAATGACTTCCGTCGCAGGATTTAAACAAAAGGGAAAATTGACAGGAAAGAAAGTGGGAAGGGGATGTGATCGCCAGGGGCTGAGAGCCCCACAGGAAATGTCTGATCGCGTTTGGCCGCTGAAGCGGGAGCAGTGCGGGTCCTCTCTTCCTCTTTAGTCGGCCGGCCGACGAAGAGGGCCTTCTTTGGTTACCCGGATTTTATTATCCCTTTTTTTTGTTTTACTTTTTGTTATTATATTTTTTTTGGGGGGTTTTGTGGCTTTTATTGTTTTTATGTTCTTATATCTTTTTAAGAGAAAGATGAGAGAGCAAAGAGAGAAATCGGGTGATAGATGGTAGAATAAGGTAGTATGTTATAGGAAAAGAATACTAAGAAAATATAGACAGGATGAAAATTTTATTTTAGATAAGACAGAGAAGAACGGAGATGGAGTTTTAACGATATATAATACTAATAAGGGAGAGGAGATAGACTTATTGTTAAACGAAACGTAAATGAGGATGAAGATGAAAATTTAACAACAAATAATAATGATGAAGGAAAGAATTAGGATAGATGAGAGAGACAATAGCCGGGTACCTCAAAAGGAGGGATGACCTCCTACTCTTTTGGTTGACGGAAGAAGCGGGATCCCCGACTGGTTAACCCTGCACGGAAAATAAATGAAGAGAAACAACAACGAGATAAGGACGACGGTGGTGTAGCATCAATTCCTTAGAAGCTGATATTGAGAATAGCATAAGAGAACACTAACCTGGTTGGTAGTATTTAAAAACCCCTTTTAGACATGAAAAGGTAGGTAGATGATATGATGAATGAACAAAGAGGGGTCTCTCAGGAAGAGAGACACTATATGAACGACAAGTAATGCATGCATATGTAACTAACTAAATGAAAAGCAGACAACAAGGGGGGAGAAAACTTATTCAGAGATGGATGATGGGCTTTGGATGAGCTTCTCCGGCAAGGTGAGGATGAACCAGGCACGCAGCACAGCAGAACGACTGCTTTAAAGTCTCTTTTCCACTTCATATCAACACGTGCATACGTTCACAGACACGTACCCCTACACGAACACACACATACCCATATACATGAACGGGAATACATCTATAAAGAGGGGGATCGAAAGAGAGAGGGTTGAAGAGAAAGGAAGAAAGGGAGAAAGAGGAGAAGAACTCTTTTTTATAGAGATTTTTACTTTAGTTTTACATATATAGCGTATATATAGAGAGAGAGAGAATATGAACTATATAAGATATATATATATATAGTATATGTATATATGTTATATATACATAAGAGAGTGAGAGTGACCCGAGAGTGAGGGATGAAGGGAGTTGGTGAGAGAAAAAAAAAGACAATAAAAATAAAAAAAGGGGGGTGGCGAAGGCAGAGAGGGGAAGAGAGAGTGAGAGGGAGAGAGAGAGAGAGAGTGAGAGAAACAGGGAGAAGGGGAAAGAGAGAGAGTCAGAGAGACGGTGGTGAGAGGGAATAAAAAAGAAAGAAAAAAAATGAGAGAGGGAGATCGAGAGAGAGAGAGGGGGAGAGGGAGAGTGAGAGGAGGGTGGTGAGATGCAGAGAGATGAGAGTGAGAGAGGGGAAGAGAGAGAGAAAGCGTGAGAGAGAGAGAGAAATTGGGAGAGGGAGAGAGAGTGAGAGAAAGAGAATAGATGGGGAGAGAGAGAACTGAGACAGGGAGAGAAATCGAGAAGGCAGAAAGAGAGAGAGGGGGGGAAGAAAAAAAGATAAAAAAGAAAAGAAAAGTGAGAGATCGAGAGGGAGAGAGGGAGAGATTAAGAGAGAGGGAGAGAAAGAATAGAGAGAAACCGGGAGAGATGAGAGAAGGATAAAAACAAAATAAAAATAGAATGAGAGTGAGAGAAACAGAAAAAGAGAGAAAGAGAGATCGACGAGGCAGGAGGGAAGAGAGAGAGAGAGAGAGAGAGAGGAAGAGAGAGGGAGAGAGAGAGAGAGAGAGAGAGAGAGAGAGAGCCGCGTCGCGGCGAGAGAGAGGGGGGTCCGACGGCGACGGCGGGAGCGGCCGGTGCAGAGGCGGGAGGCGACCGACGGCGAGGCCGGAGGCGAGGGCGCGGAGGTGGCCCGGAGCGACGGCGCAGGCGGGACCAGAGGCGGGGGCCGGCTGGAGCGGCGGGGCTGGAGGCGGTTGGAGCGGCGCAGGCGGGGCCGAAGCGGGACAGGGCGGTGCCGGAGCGGGACAGGGCGGCCGCGGGCGGTGGGAGCAGCGGGAGCGGGGGCGACAGCGGCGGCAGGGGGCGGCGTCGGGCGTGCAGGCGGAGGTCGCGCGGGGCCCGGACGGCTGGAGCGGGCGGCAGGCGGCGTCGTCGCGGGGGGCAGGCTTCACGGCGTCACGGTGCAGGCGGTCCCCTGCGGCGTCGAGGGCATGCAGAGTGGGGGGGGTGTCGCAAGGAGATGAGGGGGGGTTCACTGGCGGTGAGAAAGGTGAGGGAACGAGGAGGGAGAGGAGTGGTGCGGTTGTGTTAGCAGGGTGGCGAGGGGCGGCGGTGCTAGGCTGGGTTGAACGTGGTAGTGAGAAGGGAGAGGGGAGTGGGCACGATGGTATCTACGTGAGGGGATCGGTGCAATCGGGGAGGGCAGCGGTGGTGAGAATGGAGAGGGAACCGAGGGTGGCAAGGGGTGGAAAAGACAACGTGACGGTGGCTGGGAATGGATAGGAAAAGAAAGTGGAGGGGAGATGATGGTGGCCGACGGGAGTGTCTGGAAGAAGAGAGCGAGAGTGGGGGTCTGCTGCGTGGAGAAGAGATGGAGTGGGTTGGGATGCTGTTAGCAGGTGGGAGGTGGCCGAAGGCAACGGCTATTGGCGGTGAGAGGAATGGTGTCTGTGCTTGGTTCGCGGATGGGTGTTGGCTTGCTGAGTGGAGGAGTGGAGGTGGAGGGGGTGACTGTCGTGAGGATGAGGATCGCTGGAGATCTAGGGGGGTTGAGAGGGTGGAGTGTGTGTGTTTTTTCTGAGGGACTTCCGACGGGGTGGTGGGTTACGGAGGAGGTGAGAAGGGGAGAGAGAGAGAGTGTTAAAGAGAGGGGGCAAGATCCGAGAGACCCGGGAGGGGAGTGAGGAAATAAATTATGTAATAAAAGATGGGGCCATATCCATTAAATTTTATTTATTTTTTAGAACAAAAGTGGGCCAAGCCCATTAGCACACATCTATATATATATTTTTTTATTTTTGAATAGGAATGGGCCAAACCCATTAGCACAAATGTTTTCTTTTGGTATATTTTTTGAATAGGAATGGGCCAAGCCCATGCGATGAACCTTCCCCCTTTTCTAGGATTAAAAAGATGGACCAAGCCCATTAACATTTTTTTTTTTTGGTGTAGGAATGATCACAAGCCCATTAACAAGAATTATTCAAGAAGCCACAGATTATTAGATTAAATTAGAGATTACTAAACTAACTTAACCGTGCAAGCTGCTTTGGGGCGTCTTAGTGTAATACGGGATCTGCTCAGCATAATGCTAAAATGTCGTGTCTACAGCTGCCCCGCCTTGGCGTCTGCTTTGCAGGGGAATGACACGGAGTGGAATGACATAGCAGTGTAATGAAGTGGAGTGGAGAATGGACTGAAAAGTGGATGCCAAGGCGTGATGAGACACGTTTTTAACACTACGTGATTGGAATCTTTCCTGAGTTTCAACAAAACAACCTTGAAGGAGGTCCTCCGAAATCAACGATTGTCTGGCTGGAAATAACAAAAGACTAACAGAAAGAGGGACCAACTTCTCGGCGTGGAAGTACCTGAGTCGTAGACCCGCAGGTTTCACCTTGGGGAGCGGTTACCAGCCAATGTGGAAGTGCTGTGACCAAGGTGGGTCCAATGGAGTAAATAAAATGGGTAGCTAATAAATCCAAACAAAGGTCTCTTTCAGCCAGCCAGCCCAAGGTGGTTTCACAGAATCTCAGTACTTGATTCAGAATGGAATATCCCGTATTAATCAAGAACTTAAGCACAGCGGCCCTCACAATCGAGTTAAATGAATGATCTTTCACAGTGATATCAAAGTCCTACATGAATGCATGCCGGGTTTAAAGGAAAAATTAAAATAAACTAAAAGTAGAAAATAGCCAAGGATAATATTGTTAAGTTGCTTAGGACGGGTCAGGATACCTATTCGATGAGCCGATACTGAGCCGGGGGCCCGTTTATCCACGCACCGACTTCACCGAATGGAACCATCGTCCCCGAGCTATCACAATCTAACGGCCTATCCTTATGTCCTGAACTCCTCTGGAGTTATCACTGTTTTTGTTAGAGGGGAACTCAAACTCCAGATTCATCCAAGGTATATGGTCCTTGACGTGCTCTAATAGCGTAGATATCATATGGTAGGATGCATGACACAGTGGGGTCAGTCACCGGGGTGACTGATGGTGGGACATGGTAGGGCAAAGGCGCCCTCTTGCTTTCTTATTTTGTTCTTGGAACCTGCACCGAACAGCAAGCAGTGAAGAATGATTTATTTCATAAGAAGTAAAATTACATTCAACTGTACAGGACCTCCGCACATCAATACAGGAGCAGGGAAAAACACGACACAAATCAGACAAGATTTATTCGGTTAAAATTCACCACGGTAACTTGTCATAAATGCTTTACATTTACCTTTTTACCCCCCTTTTCACTATAAGTACCCCTTTGCTCCTTAGCAAAAGATCATCCATTGGTGGTTCGGGGAGTCAAACTCTTTTTGAGATGGGAGAGAAGTCCCGCCCTTTTGAGATGGAAGGTGGGCCTTCCCGCCCTGCCAAGAGGAGCAAGTTCGGCCGCGAGTTTAGGAGGTTGACCGACATTGAAGGCCATCTGAGCGAGAGGATTCTTTCACGGGCGGTAAGTTGGTTCTTTCTCCTAGTCTCTTTCATAAGTTCTCCCTCGCTTTTTTATTCTTTTATTTTCCTTCCTTTCAGCCGTATCCTCTTTTTCCCGGCCCGAGAAAATTCTCAAAGCTGCCCTGGCTATCGAAGCTTACGTCTAACATCACTATCAGTATGAGGGCCGTTATTTCAAAATGGCATCTCCAAGGGTTGGTGATCCATGCCAAGCATTATGACAAGATCTCCATGGATTGGGCGGCCCTGGGTGCATTGGCAGAGGTTTGGCATCCAGAAACCCACACTTTTATCTTCCCTACTTTTGAGGCAACGGTCCTCCTCGAAGAGGCAGAACTTCTGCTAGGCTTAAGGAGGTCGATGAAGGATGATAGGATAAAGGTTTCGTGGATGCGGAAGAGGGTATCTACCGAGGAAGTTCTTGCAAGCTTTATGCCATCTGGAACCATAAAGAGCGTTCAGACTCAGAACGGAGTCAACTTGCAAAAGCTCGCAGCCTGGACCGTGACTGCCTTAGAAGGGTTGATAGATGATGAGCATTTAGAAGGGCTTATGAAAGGGTTCACAATTTGTTTGGCCGGAGCTCTCCTCTTTCCTTGTACTGACAACATCGTAGAGGAAGACCAATTGGGAGCGATTTGTGGACTTTGGGAGGGAAGGAGAGTGGGGCCTGCTGTCCTCTCACATCTTTACAGTGGTCTCACGGCTTCCAGCATGGGTAGGCCTCCTCACGGGTGCATGCTTCTCCTCAACTGCTGGATTGATCTTCACTTCAAATTTCATCATTACGAGGGGGTACAGACCGCCTCCAGGATTTTTGAACGAAGCCCCCTCCATTACATGGCCGATGTGTTGGACTTTAGTGGGAAGGTGGCCAATCGCATGCCCTGTCTGAAGACACGCGGTGACTGGCGTACTCACTTCAGCTCCTTGGCGCGAGAGATGTTCACTTGTGTGCCAGCATGTTTACTTTCACACAGGCTTCTCACGCGATCTTCTCCTGATGCGGAACTCCATCTTATCGGTGCAACCAAATTTGTTCTTTACAGCTCGCACCGGTGCTGCCTGCAAATTGGCCTTCCTCGGCACTCTCTTCCCATGCCATCCAACCTTCCTCTGATTAGGGAGAGAAAGCTGGGCACGGAGGATGATGCGAAGGATGTGAAGGCGATCAAAGCTTCGTGGAAGGCAAGCATTCCGAGGAAGGTGACGGTATCTGTAAGTGAGGATCGAGAGCTATGGGAGACTTATGTAATGGAGCTCAGGAAACTGAGGCCTGAGGTGCCCAAACCCTGATGTATGTTATTTTGTTTTGAAATAAATGCGAAGCCTTAATGCCATTACATGTTGTTTCAGTCTCTCCCCTCCTTTTCTTTGTGACTGGAACGGCGGACGTCGGGTGATGGTCGGCCGTTACCGAATAGGATCTGGGGGACTGAGGCAACTACAGTATGCGGAGATGCCCTGAGATGTCATGGAGCTGAGGATTTATCTTCAGGTGGCGAGGAGAGAAGTAAACTGGGAGAGAATGGAAAAGATGAGTGGATAAAGCGACATCGGGATCGAGACGAGAGGAGGGCACGTGAGGCCCAAGTGATGAAGCTCCGGAAGACACAGCTCTCTGACACGTCACTCCTTCAGAGTCACTGCCGTTTGGAGGAGAGTTGGAGCTCACGGTGGAGGAGCTCCTGGGGTTGGTGTAGTCTCCATCGCAGAGCAGGGGGCGGCTCAGCCAACAGCCTCGGGTTCAAGAGCTTCGCGGCCGTCGGGGTCGCGAGAGAGGCCAGAGGTGGGCGAGGAGCGCTACCAGAGAGGGTGAGAATGCGCGATACGATGAGACAATTGCAACGTCGAGAGCTTTAGATGACCTCCCAGGGACCTCCCTCTTAGGAGAGGAGAGAGACGACCAAGAGGTAGTGCGAGATTTAGCAAGTTGCTCATACACTCGCTCCCTTCTCACGGTGAACACGACAGTTTATATAGACGTATGAATGGAACGACATGCTCTCTTGTGGCGGGTTTGCCCTCCATACGTTCCTTCTCTTCTACGCCTCTTCTTTTCATGCCGTCCTCGTGTGACGTGTTTAACAGAACTCTCCTGAGATAACGGATCGTGTCTCAGACTCATTGGGCATTTCTTTCGGGAGAATCCATCACAAATTTTAATGATGTACCGCCGAATTCAAAGATGCCAACCGCTCTCTTGTCCTCTTTCCATGTAGACGAGTCCACTTCTAGATTCACAGATATCGACCCCCATTGTCCTTTCTGCTGTGGATGAGTCCACTCCCAAATTCGAAGAGGTCGACCTGCATTGTCCTTTCTCCATGTAGATGACCTCATCTAAGATTTATTTGAATCACGATGAACACAGGGAACCTAGAGGTGTAGGGTGTGAATCAACCAGCTACGCCCCCCGACCTTGTTCACTTCGGGTGAAAGATGGGTACTTTGTTACAAGGCCCATTGCAAGAGGAGGTGGGAGAGATCTGGATCATATCCCTTCAATCCTATAAATACTCCCCCCCGCCTACTTCACTTGAAAGCACGGAGTTGTGGAGACTGGTTAGAAGAGTGAAAAGTCGACAGGAGGGAGTAAGAGTTTCTCATTCCCTGAGATGGAGGGAGAGTCCAGTTTCAGGGTGGAGGGCGAGTCTTCCCGCTCCTCGAAGAGGAGCCGATCCAGTGGTAGTTCTAGGAGACTTTCCGATGTTGAAAGGCCACTCCGTGAGAGGACCCAATCGGAGCTTGTAAGTGAGCCAGTTCTTCCCCATATTTCTTCATGATCCCTTTCTTCCTTTCTCATTCTCTTTCTATTTTTATTTCAATGATGCACCCGCTTCTCACTTCTTGTGTAATCCACAGAGTATGACGAGGTCACACATCTCATGGGAGTTAGTGGTGGCCGCCTATCGAGGCTTGCCTGACTTCCAGAAAGCTCGACTAGATGCGATGGGGTTTGGTGCATTCCTCCGGATCGAACCCATTAAGCTCGACCTCGCCCTCGTCCAAGCATTACGCGAGAGATGGGACCCAGAGAGTCGTGCCTACTTGATGCCCTGGGGGCACATGGTGCCCAGTCTCGAAGATGTGGCCCGAATCAGCGGCCTTAGAGTGGATGGTGAGGCGGTGACCGGGGTCACCTACCCCAATTATCGCGAAGTGGCTCAGAAGCTTCTTGGTCTGGAATTAAAGGACCAAAAGAATAGGTCAATAGCCAAGGCATCTATCATGGAGGCACTGGGGCTCACTGACACTCGTCACCGTGATAACGAGTCCTTGGAGGAGTTCATGGAGAGAGCGGAAAGAGGGTCTCGCGCTGTGTACTACGTGGATGCCAGTAGCTGGGAGAGATCAAACATGGACTTGAGGATATTCCTCCTCTTCCTGCTGGGAAAATTACTGCTGGGTTCCAAAGGAGACGACATCCATTGTCGTTTCCTAGAATTTTTAGTGGACCTAGAGAGGGTAGGGCAATATGCCTGGGGAGCCGCCGTGCTGGCGCATCTGTTCGCAAGTCTGTCCCAAGGGACAGATCGAGAGGTGACTGTGAGTGGCTTCATACCATTTCTCCAGGTAATTATTTGTTTATTTATTTATGCAACTAATCTATTTCATGAAATGCTGATGACATGTGACGACACAGGTATGGAGTTATTACTACATCCCAATGGGGCGAGCTCGACAGTGGCGTGTGGCTGTGGCACCACTAGCTCAGCGGTGGCAACCCATTATGAGCACAACCTCTCTATCTTACCAGCTGATGGTATTAAGGCGTGAGCTGCAAGAGTTCCCCGCAGAGATGGTAGGACTCCATTTTTTTTATCTTTTCTTTTCTCTCTTCTTTTTTTTTGGTTCTTTTGAGTGATTAAGGAGACATACGCATGCCAACGCAGGTGATCTGGAGGCCTTACTCGGGCTTGGTCGATGTCGACCAACCGTGGGTCATCGCAGGTCGCCCTCGATTTGGTCGGGACCTTTGGGTCCACTGCCTGAATGAAATCGAGCCACTCCGGCTACGATTGGTCATGAGGACTTTAGGGCTTGCCCAGGAATGGGTAGATATGACCGCACCATCCCGCGTCGGGAGGAAGACACGTGAGCCGGTAACCTGTGTCGACTGGCGGGTGCGCTTCCCCGAACAATATGAAGATTGGCAGCGGGGTGGCACGCTCGTGGAGTCGCACGCCCGGGATAGTGAAGATTATCTACGTCTCTATAGGGCGATGTATGCAGAGCGACTCCATCCTGAGGGACTTGTGGAGGTATATCTCCTTTCTCACTTTTTGATCATTTTTTTCTATTTATTTTTTTTTTCATTTTTCTAAATGTAATGCTGACTCTAAGACATGGGTTTAGGATGCCCGTGATACCATGATAGCGAACTTGCGGGCTCGATTGGCGGACACGGAGGGAGAGTTGGGTGACATCCGTGAGGCCTTACATATCTCGGTGAGTATTTATGCAAATGCATATTCCTAATTATACCCCTAGGTTTTGGTGTTTAGCCACTCACTGTCACTTCTTGCTATCATAGCGCGCTCGGCTCAACGCAACCCTACCAGCAGTAGGGGCAGAGGGTGCTTCTTCTAGTCTATGGATTCCTTCGTCGGAACTAGATTCGCTCCACGAGCAGCTTGCCCGTGTAACACAGCGCGCCGCGGAGGCAGAGGGAATGCTTTCCACGCAGGTGAAGGTTCCTCTTATCCGAGTTTCTCTATTTATGTCTCATCACACCCCTAAAATGACGGATATGGCAGGTCGAAGAGATGCAAGAGATGTTTGCTCATGCATCACAAGGGAAGGCCAGGATAGCGGAGCTGGAGGAGGAATTGCAGCGTCGCTCAGATGACACTTTTTCTCGGGACGCCATGGAGCTGAGGATCACCCTTCAGCTGGAAAGGGATGACAGAGAGAGAGAACGTACTGAGAGGGAAAAGGACAGGGAAAGAGAGAAGGCCAAAAGATCAGCCGAGAAAGAGGAGAGGAGGGCCCTGGAGGCCTGTGGACACCGAAAATTGCACATCCAAAATGTCATGCTCAGCCCAGCATCAACAACGGCGCCGAGTGAAGAAACCCCCGGGGAAATCAAGCACAAAAGGCTCCACAGCCCGTGGGCCTCGAAGAAAATCAAATGGGCCACAACTCATGCTCACAATGGGCTCAAAATCACCCATTTAGCCCTTCAGCGGCACACCCTGCCGCGGCCTTCACCGGCACACCCCCATGGGGGGGTCTTCACCGGCACACCCCCATGGGGGGTCTTCACCGGCACACCCCCATAGGGGGGGTCTTCACCGGCACACCCCCCATGGGGGGCTCTTCAGCGGCACACCCCCTTTGGGGTTCAACGGCACGCCCCCTGGGGGGTCTTCAGCGACACACCCTGTAGGGTCCCCAGCGGCACGCCCTTCAGGCTATTCAACGGCACGCCTTTAGGGGCTTCAACGGCACGCCGTTTTGGCTCTTCAGCGGCACGCCTCTTCAGCTCGCCAGCGGCACAGCGGTGAAGCTTTTCAACGGACGACGTGAGGCCCATACCCTACGCATCCTTGGCGCGCAGTGGAGCCGTCTGAGGTGGCAGCTGATCGTTGGGCCACGTAGCCTACCCCACTGACACCCAGGATGGGGCAGGTCAAACCCCATGATCACAATCCACTTCCCACCTTCGACAGCCGTGCTCGAAGTCGTCGGTGGCTGGGAGTATAAAAGCCTCCTGTTAAAACAGAAAGAAGAGAGAGGAGAACGGCGAAAGACGAACAGAGAGAGGAGAAGAGGTTCCAACAGTAGAGGGCACACACAGGAGAAAGAGGAGAAGAAAGAAGAGAAGAAGAGGCCCTCCCGGCCTGTTCTCCGTCCGACGGCCACCGGGAAGAAACAAGAGTAAGAGAGAGAGAGCTTGTTGTATTGGGGGAAAGGGTTGGGGATAGGGGCCGATGTCTTAGGCCCGGATGTCTTCTTCCCTCTTGTATCCCACTCCTCCTGGCGTTCTTGGTCTTTCTTACTCTTGTCCATGGCCCCATTTGGGGAGTTTGCTTTTGCCATATGTATGAAGGGCCTCGCCCTCTTGATTCTCATGAATGAAAACCACCCTCTCCGGGTTTCTTTTCGATCCTCGATGTTTTAGGCTAGGCTTTGCGGGCTTTTCTGACGGACAATCCGTTCCTCCCTCTGTCTCCTTATTCCTCCGGCGTCTTTAGGGTCCTCCACGTCGATGTAGGTTTCCCCCTTCTGTTGGCCTTGGCTCCGTGAGCTCCTCACTCATTCCCTTCTATGGCCATCTACCGTGTTCCCGAGCTTGAGGAGAAGGGGAGGTACCCTTCTTTCCTCCCAACCACCCAGTTACTAATGGGCCACTCCCGGCCTTGAAATCCCCCATCTTTATTCCTATTTTCCTGAACAGCCACCAAGTACCCCCCCCCCCAGTTGCTAACACCCCTTTTAAGCCTCTCAGCGGTGCACCTTTCTGGCCTTTGGCCGGCACACCTTTCCAGCCCTCAGCGGCACGCCCAGATCAGCCCTCAGCGGCACGCCTAGATCAGCCTTCAGCGGTGCGCCCACTCTTGGCCTTCAGCGACACACCCTGTTTAGCCTTCAGCGGCACACCCCCTGTTCAGCCTCCAACGGCACACCCTGTCCAGCCTTCAGCGGCACACCCTGTTCGGCCTTCAGCGGCACACCCCCTGTTCAGCCCTCAGCGGCACACCCCCTGTTCAGCCCTCAGCGGCAAGCCCTTCAGTCCCTCAGCTTACTCCTTGTCCAGTCCCAGTCCAGGGCCCTTAGATGTCTTCGGTCTGTCGTTCTCCTTCGCATTTTCCGGGTCTCTATAAAGGTGTTGCCCCCCCGGGGGCCCACCTCCAGTTGTCGGGTTCCGCCACATCATGTGGGCGCGTTCCCTGTATCTCCCTTACGCCCCGGGTCAAGGGGAAATGCTGCCGAATTTTTGTGAGAAACTAATAAACAATTAAAAGAGGCAAAAGGAGGCAACAAACAAGCAAGATAACTGACGAAACCTTCCAACTCATCAAACCACTGCCGGCATCACGACGAGAACTGAACCGAGCTAACTAACCGCCCGGCAGCCCGAGCCTCCGACCCACAAGAAAAGAGATCGAACCGAACAAAGAGAACAAAACACGGGAGGAGCTTTGTATAAAACTACACAAAATTTAAGATAAGAAGAAAAGAAAAGCCTTAAAACAAATAATCGAAAACTGATCGAGCCTCCACCCTCACGCCCCATTGACCTTCAGCGGTACGCCCCTTTGGCCCTCAGCGGCACGCCCTCATTGGCCTTCAGCGGCACGCTCCCCTGGCCTTCAGCGGTACACCCCTTTCAGCCCTTCAGCGGTACACTCCCCCATTGGCCCTCAGCGGCACGCCCTCATTGGCCTTCAGCGGCACGCTCCCCTGGCCTTCAGCGGCACGCTCCCTTGCCCTTCAGCGGTACACTCCCCCTTTTGCTGCCCTTCAGCGGTACGCCCCTACCTTCCCTTCGCCGGCACACTACAGGCATGCATATATACATCACGATAAGGGCATCAACAATAGCAAATAAATCAATAAAAATCACGCTAATTGAAGGACTCCAAATGCGCAATATTGATCATAATAAAAGAGGCGGGAGGGGTAATAAAAATAAATAAATAAATAACAAACCAATGATAATAATAAGAATAATCATGCATAGAAGAAAAGAAATCATCCCGGACAAAGGCACGAATAAATAGTAAACATCAAATCAGAAATCCCAGAAGGTATAACCTAGAAAGCTCTAGATAAAAGACGCTAATGCCCACGCCGCAGCCCGCTCTCTCCCCGGGACCCGGGGCAAAAGGAACAACAACGTTGCCCCTTTAGGTCGAGCCCGAGTCTCGGGAATTCCCCCGATATGGCCGGGCTTTGATATAACCTCGGGCCGACATCCTAATCGGACCGGATTTATTTTCTCTTTCCGGATACCTTCCGAATCCTCATTGAAATTGCCATATGCTCGGCAGACATTTGGAGGGATCTACCTCGGTTTTCTCATTATGACGATGCCACGGACTTGTGTCCGAATACAAAAGGTCTACGAGTGGCCGACACGGCCGACAGTTTATGGCCTTAATACAACTTTCAGTGTGACCCATTGTGGACGCACTTTCCGTTAGACTGGGGCTCCCGTTCGTCTGTTGGTTTTATTGAGTGCGTGGGCGTGCCAGTCACCGGAGTGACAATTTATTCGGGCTCCGGAGAGCCCATGGTGCGCTCGATCTGACTTCGTCAGACGATTGTGTGGTTCGTGTCGGGACCGAATCCCGTCGCGCCATGAAGGTCACGACGTCATTTACATCCCTCATACGAGGGAATACCCTTGATTAATTGCCAAAATTAGAGGCCCCGCGGCCGAAAGGAGTAACACTAATTATACGAGAGAGATGGGGATGGGTCACACTGAAAGTTGTATTAAGGCCATAAACTGTCGGCCGTGTCGGCCACTCGTAGACTTTTCGTATTCGGACACAAGTCCGTGACAGCGCCACAATGAGAAAATCGAGGTAGATCCCTTCAAATGTCTGCCGAGCATGCGGCAATTTTAAATGAGGGTTCGGAAGGTATCCGGAACGAGAAAACAAATCCGGTCCGATTAGGATGTCGGCCCGAGGTTAGATCAAAGCCCGGCCATATCGGGGGAATTCCCGAGACTCGGGCTCGACCTAAAGGGGCAGCGTTGTTGTTCCTTTTGCCCCGGATCCCGAGGAGAGAGCGGGCTGCGGCGTGGGCATTAGCATCTTTTATCTAGAGCTTTCTAGGTTATACCTTCTGGGATTTCTGATTTGATGTTTACTATTTATTCGTGCCTTTGTCCGGGATGATTTCTCTTCTTCTATGCATGATTATTCTTATTATTATCATTGGTTTATTATTTATTTTTTTATTACCCCTTCCGCCTCTTTTATTGTGATTAATATTACGCATTCGGAGTCCTTTAATTAGCGTAATTTTTATTAATTTATTTGCTATTATTAATGCCCTTGTCAAGTTGTATATGTGTATATGTATAGTGTGCCGGCGAAGGGGAAAACGGGAGTGTACCGCCGAGGGCTGGGGCGTACCGCTGAGGGCTACAGGGGGGCGTACCGCTGAGGGCTGTAGAGAGTGTACCGCTGGAGGCTGCAAAGGGCGTACCGCTGAGGGCTGCAGGGGCGTACCGCTGGAGGCTGGGTGTGTGTGTGCCGCTGGGAGTTGAGCAGGGAGTGATGGAGGTTGACTCAGTTTCGATTACCTGCTTTAAGGCTTTTCTTTTCTTCTTGTCTTAACCCTTGTGTAAGTTCATATAAAATTGCTCCCGCGTTTGTTCTCTTGGTTCGGTTCGGTCTCTTTTCTTGCGGGTCGGGTTTTCGGGCGGCCAGGTGGTTAATTAGCCCGATTCAGTTCTCGTCATGATGCCGGCAGTGGTTTGATGAGTTGGAAGGTTTCGTCAGTTATCTTGCTTGTTTGTTGCCTCCTTTTGCCTCTTTTAATTGTTTATTAGTTTCTCACAAAAATTCGGCAGCATCTCCCCTTAACCCGGGGCGTAAGGGAGATACAGGGAACGCGCCCACATGATGTGGCGGAACCCGACAACTGGAGGTGGGCCCCCGGGGGGGGCAACACCTTTATAGAGACTCGAAAAACGCGAAGGAGAACGACAGGTCGAAGACATCTAAGGGACCTGGACTGGGACTGGACAAAGGGGTAAGCTGAGGGACTGAAGGGCGTGCCGCTGAGGGCTGAACAGGGTGTGTGCCGCTGAAGGCTGAACAAAGTGTGCCGTTGAAGGCTGAACAGGGTGTGCCGTTGGAGGCTGAACAGGGTGTGCCGTTGAAGGCTGAACAAAGTGTGTCGTTGGAGGCTGAACAGGGTGTGCCGTTGAAGGCTGAACAAAGTGTGCCGTTGGAGGCTGAACAGGGTGTGCCGCTGAAGGCCAAGGGTGGGCGCACTGCTGAAGGCTGATCTGGGCGTGCCGCTGAGGGCTGATCTGGGCGTGCCGCTGAGGGCCGGAAAGGTGTACCGCTGAGAGGCTTGAAAAGGGTATTAGCAACTGGGGGGGGTACTTGGTGGCTGTTCAGGGAAAGAGGAAGAAAGACAGAGGATTTCAAGGCCAAGGGTGGCCTATTAGTAACTGAGCGGTTGGGAAGAAAGAAGGGTAACTCCCCTTCTCCTCAAGCCCGGGAACACGGTATATGGCCATGGAAGGGAGTGAGGAGCCCACGGAGCCAAGGCTAATAGAAGGGGGAAACCTACATCGACGTGGAGGACCCTAAAGACGCCGGAGGAATGAAGACATAGAGGGAGTAACGGATCGTCCGTCGAAAAGCCCGCAAAGCCTAGCATAAAACATCAAAGATCGAAGAGGAACCCGGAGAGGGTGGTTTTCATTCATGAGAATCAAGAGGGCGTGGCCCTACATATACATTACAAAAGCAAACCCCCGGATGGGGCCGTGGACAAAAGGGAGAAGGAGAAAGAATCCCCAGGAGAAATGGGATACAAGAGAGACGAAAACGTCCGGGCCTAAGACATCGGCCACTATCCCCAACCCTTTCCCCCAATACACCAAGCTCTCTCTCTCTTACTCTTGTTTCTTCCCGGTGGCCGTCGGACGGAGCACAGGCCGGGAGGGCCTCTTCTTCTCTTCTTTCTTCTCCTCTTCCAACTCCTCTCTCCGTCCATGTCTGTCTGTCCCTCTCCCCTCCTCGTGTTTTAACAGGAGGCTTTTATACTCCCAGCCACCGACGACTTCGAGCACGACCGTCGAAGGCGGGAAGCCGGCTGTGATGATGGGTTTGACCTGCCCCTGTACTGGCTGTCAGTGGGGTAGGCTACGTGGCCCAACGACCAGCTGCCACCTCAGACGGCTCCACTGCGCGCCAAGGATGTGTAGGGCATGGGCCTCACGTCGCCCGTTGAAAGAGCTTCACCGCTGTGCCGTTGAAGGGCTGAACAAGCGTGCCGCTGTAGTGCCAAAAGGGCGTACCGCTGGAGCCCCGGATGGGCGTGCCGTTGAACGGCCCGAAGGGCGTGCCGCTGGGGACCCTACAGGGTGTGTCGCTGAAGACCCCCCAGGGGGCGTGCCGTTGAACCCCAAAGGGGGTGTGCCGCTGAACCCCAAAGGGGGTGTACCGCTGAACCCCCCCTGGGGGTGTGCCGCTGAAGACCCCCCCATGGGGGTGTGCCGGTGAAGTCCCCTCCATGGGGGTGTGCCGGTGAACCCCCTTGGGGGTGTGCCGGTGAACCCCCATAGGGGTGTGCCGGCGAGGGCCGCGGCAGGGTGTGCCGCTGAAGGGAGCGTGCCGCTGGAGGGTTCTGCCAGGGCGTGCCGCTGAGGCCTCAACTGGGCGTGCCGCTGAAGGGCTAAATGGGCGATTTTGAGCCCATTGTGAGCATAAGTTGTGGCCCATTTGATTTTCTTCGAGGCCCACGGGCTGTGGAGCCCTTTGTGCTTGATTTCCCCGGGGGTTTCTTCGCTCGGCGCCGTCGTTGATGCTGGGCTGAGCATGACATTTTGGATGTGCAATTTTCGGTGTCCACAAATGCCCCCCACCCACGGGTAGCGCAGGCGAAGGATGGGCCGGGCGGTGCCCGTGGGTGTCTTCGTCTCTTCTCTCTTTGTCGATGCCGACGATGCGTCGAGAGCTGACCTGCTTCGTTGTTTGTTGGTCTCTTTGTTAGTGCCGACGAAGCTTCGGGAGCTGAGGTAGTATGTTGGTCTCTTGGTCTCCTCATCAGTGCCGATAGTGTGCCGGGAACCGAAGCAGTTTGTTGTCTCTTTGTCTCTTCATCAGTGCCGACAGGATGCCGGGAACTGAAGCAACATGTTGTCTCTTTGTCTCTTCATCAGTGCCGACAGGATGCCGGGAACTGAAGCAACATGTTGTCTCTTTGTCTCTTCATCAGTGCCGACAGGATGCCGGGAACTGAAGCAACATGTTGGTCTCTTCATCAGTGCCGACGTAGCGTCGGGAACTGAAGCAGTATGTTGGTCTCTTCATCAGTGCCGACGTGGCGTCGGGAACTGAAGCAGTATGTTGGTCTCTTCATCAGTGCCGACAGGATGTCGGGAACTGACATGATATGGTGATCTCTTTTGTCTCTTCGCCAGTGCCGATAGGATGCCGGGAACTGACATGATATGTTGTCTCTTAGTCTCTTCGCCAGTGCCGACAGGACGTCGGAAACTGGCCTGGTTTGTTGTCTCTTAGTCTCTTGGTCTCTTCGCCAGTGCCGACAGGACGTCGGGGACTGACCCGATTTGTTGTCTCTTAGTCTCTTCGCCAGTGCCGACAGGACGTCGGAAACTGGCCTGGTTTGTTGTCTCTTAGTCTCTTGGTCTCTTCGCCAGTGCCGACAGGACGCCGGGAACTGACATGCTTTGCTGATCTCTTAGTCTCTTCGCCAGTGCCGACAGGACGCCGGGAACTGACATGCTTTGTTGTCTCTTAGTCTCTTGGTCTCTTCGTCAGTGCCGACAAGATGTCGGGAACTGACTTGGTTTATTGTCTCTTGGTCTCTTCGTCAGTGCCGACGGGGAGTCGGGAGCTGACTTGGTTTGTTGATCTCTTTTGTCTCTTTTCTTTCTCTCTTCTTTTTGAACCACATTACCGATACAAGCGCCCTTTCGGGTTTTCGCCGGTACCGGCCCCCTCTTGCTTTTGCCCACGCGCCCTTTCGGGTTTTCACGTGGCGGGGTACCCAATTTTGCCCGTAGCGCCCTTTCGGGTTTTCGCCACAGCCGGGTTGTTGCCATTTTTACCCTTGTCCCCGTGTAGGGACAAGTCCGGCAGGGTATCTCTATTTTTAACCCCATTTTATTTTCTCCCTTTTTTTTGACGAGCGGGTGATATGCAAGTATCGGCTAGGGCACGAAGCCTCGCGCCGGAAGGTAGGGCTCATTCGTTGGCAAGAAGACAATGCCAGCGCAACGGGAAAATTCGTGCCGATTCGGACGTAGGGTCCGTAATGGCCATATTGTGCGGAGCGAGTGGCTAGGGCACGGGACCTTGCGCCGGAAAGGGACTTATTCGTTGACAAGGGGCTAATGCCAATGCAAGGATAGAGGTTCTGCCGATCCGGGCGTAAGGCCCGTGATGACGATTTTGTATGATGGGAGGTGGCCGAGGCCCGAGGCGACGTGCCATGGACGGGCTTGTTTGTCGGTATGGGAACGGCAACATTGCAGAGGTGGCTGTGTGCAGGGGTAAAGTTGTTTTGCTTTTGCGGATGTGTGTATGACCCGGCTTGTGGGGATGGGATGTTTTCCCCGGGAGGATCTTACTTTTGTGCCTCATTTACGCACACCTATATATATATATATATATATATATATATATATATATATATATATATATATATATATATATATATATATATATATATATATATATGTATATGTATATGTATATATGCATATATTCATAATAATAATTCTCGTTTTTCCCCCTTCCGTTTTTTATTTTCTTCTTTTTATCCCCCCCTTTTTTTCTTTTTTTTATCCCTCTTTTTACAGTTCCTCCTCTTTTTTTTTCTTTCTTCTCCCTTCTCTCTCCCTTTTTTTCTCTTCTATTCTTTTTGTTCACTCGCCTTTTTTTTTTGAAATTTCCCCAGTCTCTTTCTTTGTTCTTTTTCTCTCTCTCTTTTCTTTCCCCCTTTTTCATTCGTTCCTTTCCTTTCTCCCCTTTTTTTTTCTTTTTTTCTTTTCTTATCTCTCTCTTCCTCCTTTTTCATATAAAAAGGGGGGCAGGGGCAGTTGACGTCCCCCCCCCCTCTTTCGAATTCTCTCCACCCTCTCTCTCTCTCTTTTCAACGGGCGAAAAACCCCCCTTTCTTCCTCTTCTTTCTCCTTCTTCTCCGTCACCGAGTAGCGCCGCCGTGGCCGTCGCCCCCGTCGTCGTCGTCGACGTGGTGAGGAGAGGGTCACGACGGACCCCCCTGTCTCCTCCTTCTTCCTCCCCTCTTGCTCTTCCCTCTCTTCTTCTTTTTATTCTCCTCTCTCCCTTCTTCTCCTTCCTTTTCGCCTTCGGGGCAGTGGGACCCTAGGGCCCCCTTCTCTTTCTCCGTTCTCCCCCCCTGCTTCCCCCCCTTTTCTTTCCTCTCTTTCGTCTCCGGCGTCGTGGGCGGCCGCCGGTGAGTGGGTGTGAAGGCGCGTCGGGGAGGAGACGTAGAGGCGTGTCGGTGAAACCCCACGCGGGGTGTGCCGGGGGAGAGGTCCCCTATGGGCGTACCGGCGAATGGGTGTTGAGGGCGTATTGGGGAAGCCCTATAGGGCGTGCCGGGGAGGTTTCCCATATGCGTGCCGGTGAAGGCCCTCTTGGGGGCGTGCCGGGGAGCGAGCACCGAGCGTGTCGGTGAAGCCTCAATAGGGTGTGCCGGCGAGGGCTGCTCCAGGGCGCGCCGGGGAAGGCTGCCACGGGGCGTGCCGGCGAAGGCTTGCAGGGGAGCGTGCCGGGGAGTGAAGGGCACAAGTGTGCCGGTGAAGCCTCAATAGGGGGCTGTGCCGGGGAAGGAACCCAGGGGGCGTACCGGTGAGCGGCTGCTGGGAGTGTACCGGGTAGGGCACCCGGGGGCGTGCCGGCGAGGGCGGCCTGGGAGTGTGCCGGGGAGCTGCTCCCATGGGTGTGCCGGCCAAGGCACTAGCAGGGTGTGCCGGGGAAGGCACTTGGAGGGTGTGCCGGCCAAGGCACTAGCAAGGGCGTGCCGGCCAAGGTCTTCACGCCAGGGGCGTACCGGCCAAGGGGGGCTTTAGGTGGTGCCGGCGAAGGAGGCACCAAGGCGTGCCGGTGAGGGCCCATAGGGGGTGAGTTGTACCGGCCAAGGGGCCAAGGGGATTTTTAGCTAGGGGAGAAGATTCCTTTGACCGGCGGACTTCTGGTGCTGCCTCTCGGGGCCCACCATGACTTTGTTGGGGCCGTCACTCCTTGTGGACGCGCACCCGTGTTTTCCCTTACGCCTCTGGCCTAGGGGAAACTCTGCCGAAATTTCGTCAGAAATCGTCAATATTTATTCGTCTAACTTGTAGCAACGCCCCTTCATAGTCTTTTTACTTGTGATCTATTCTGATCTTCTTATTTGTGTATCTTTGCAGACAAATGGCCGCCCCAAGTGGTTCTTCTGCCCCTGCTGCCGCCGTCGGTGCCGACCTCATCCCGCGGGGTCCCGTGCCAGCATTCAGATGGCTCAATGTGGAGGACCTAGATCGAGAGCACGCGGAGATAGCCGCTTTGGCAGAGTCATCTGAGTCCGACGGGGAGACCATGGATTTCCAGAGGCTTGCCCGAGTTGACAGTGGCTTCACATTTGACCGGGTCACCGGGGAGTACAGGAAGGACTTCCCGAAGGATAGGCACCTTGTTCGATTCCTGAAGCACCTGCGCTCCCGAGAGGGGCGAGACTTTCGCACTATAAAAGCCGTCGAGCGGGCCATCCTACATGCCCGGGACAGTCTATTGTACAGCGTCCCCAGGAGCATTCCGATGTATCTGGTGGGAGAAGCCCGGGAATGGAAGCCGGTCCTGGGGATCGAAGGGGTGCTGTCGGCCGAAGATAAATTGGTGCGGGCCCCTCAATTCACGCCAGCAAGGTGGGACATGTCTGCGGGGAAGGTGCATGGCGAGTCGCCCCGATTTGGTTTATTCTTGGCTCCCCTGAAATGGGGTTATAGGGAGGAGCCGTTCATATTGGACTGTTTGGCCATCAGGTTCAAGTACGAACTATCACTGGGCTGGTTCGGGGAGCTGAAGCTTCAAGACGCCCACAGCTTCCGAGAAGGGGCGGTGGAGTTCACGGAATACGTACTGTTCAACTACGCCCCGTTGCTGGTCCGAGTTGGCATCTATCACAGCGTGTACGCTTCCCGGTATGGTTATCCCATCTCCAAGGGTCTCTGTTGCGGCATGATAGAAGTATTCAGTGCAGAGACCAATACCTTCTACACGGCAGAGGGAGAGACTTCTCTTGATTTGTGGAGCCTAAGCCAGCTGAGCGGCTTGCCCATTGACGGGGAGCCTTATGAAGAAGTATGCCTCCCGGACTCGATCAAAGACGAGACTAATGGGGATGGCTATTATTCTCTGGGGTATTCATACCGGTACCTGATGAAGGCATACCGGGAGCTGTACCAGCTGTCGCACAAGGGGAAGCAGCCCGCCCGTGGGGATAGGAAACGGGTGCGTATGGCGGTATGGCTGGAATATTTCTATGATGGGCAGAAGCAGTATGAAGATTTTCCTTGCATTGGCACCGCTGTTGCTCGCAAGAAACGTGCGAAGCCCAAGCATGACGTGAAGATCCGCTCCAGAGGACGTCGGAGCAGGACCAATCCGACGGGGGTCGACCCACAAACTCACTGTGCCGCCTATCTGACGTACTGGCTGTGTTCATTTGCCATGCCGTACGGGGATGAGACGGTGATTCGGCTAGATGCCATCTACCCGGCGTGTCAGATGGCGTGGGGTGTTAAACTTTCTCTGTGCCCGGCGGCGCTCTGTCTGATTTATAAGGCACTGGGAGACATCAGCACGCACCAGTTCCCGAGGCAGGCCCGGTACGTGTGCCCACTGCATTTCCTCAACGCGTGGGTTTGTTCACTGTTTCCGGAGTTCGCCCCGTGAGTCCTTCAGGATTGGGGGCTGGTGCCGAGGATGCTGGAGTTCGCGAGTGCAGAACCGGCTTCTACTTCCATGCGGATGTATGATATTCGGGGCCGGTTGACCACGGTTCCCCGGGACGCAGCCGGTACCATTCATTTCTGGACGCTGGCCGCACATTCAAGCCCGCTCGTAAATAATAAGAGGGAATGCAAGGATGACCAGGTGGAGAGGTATGTCCACCCTATCAGCCAGGAAAACGTGGTGCGCCCGTTGCTGGAGCCCGAGCTGAGGGATTGGGCGCTGGCTATCCGCCCGAGCGTGTTGGTGTTCCGGAAGGGAGACAACGTACTGCTGGAGCCGTATTACCCTTTCCGATTTGGCCGCAACTTCGGGTATGACCAGCACATCCCTGCTTATCATGCGCAATTCGGCTTGCCTTCGCGGAACGTCCGGGGAGGTGCGGTCGCCGAGCACGCTAGAAGCTGGTGGGACTTCTTCCACCGGGCGGACTCTGCCTCCTTCAGGGTGCCAGCCCCGGGTCGCGTGCCCCGAGTGACTGAAGACTATATAAAGTGGTGGAATGCCCGGACGGCTTTCTATCGGTTGCACAAGACCGATTGTTGGGATGGCGCCGAAAGAAGATTCCTTAGCCGGCAACCGGTGCCAGTACTTGACATTGAGCCAGATCATCTTCTTCGGCTCAAGAACAGGCAAGAGAAGGAGGTGGCGACATATCTGATAGCTCGTCGGGAAGCCCAGGATAGGAGGCCGACGCCGAAAGTGGAGCTGCCTCCAGTGGCGAAGGACAGCTATCAGAAGACGCTGAGGGACCTGTGCCGGGTAGGGAGCGACCGTCTGGACCTCATCAATTATCCATTCCCCATAGAGGAAGAGGGGACTCCTGCCAAGAGCTGGCGTCCGGAGAGAGACTTGGCCTGCCTGTATCGCACGTTCATGAGGCGGGAGGAGAGGAAGCCTGAGAATTACAAGTATACCACGTGGCTATATATCCTCCTCCGAGTGAATGGGATGAAGATTGAAGATGTGACGGCCTCCATCCTGGGCAAGCGCCTGCACACCCCTTATTATTATGCTGATGGGTGGGACATGGACCACTTCAATCTTTTCTGTCACCTTTCTTCCAAGAAACATGCGGATCTGGCCAACCTCACGGACCGGTGTCAAACTATTGAGGACGTTTGTTGGCTAGTCCGGGAGGCGGCACGTCGGGACAAGGAGATATCCTTGAGCTACTGGCCGATCACGCTGCGGCTGTACACTGGCCCTCATGGTATTCAGTTCCCTCTTGCTCTTCAGTTTTATCCCTCAGCGCTGCGGCTTTCGCGGTGACTTAGGTACTAACGGTGTATGCATGTTCGTTCTTTCCCCTCTTTTCTTTGCAGACCATCCCGACAGCACGCAGATGGCCACGTACCGGAACCTCCTCCGGCTGGTGAAGAAGCCTGCGCATTTTGAAGCCGCGCCGCTGGCCCCGACCACGGCTCCTTTGCCTAAGGCTGCGAAGAGGCCCCGCGCCAAATCGCCTGTGAAAAAGGCGGTGGACGCCGCCAAGGCGGCTAAGCAGCGGGATACAAAGCGGAGGAAGATAGAAACGGCTAAGGCTTCGACGGCTGCTCCTCTGGCACCACTAGCCCCGTCTTTCGAGGAATTCGAGGCTGCCCGTCCCGAGCCAGGTCAACCTGCCGGTCAGTGTTCCCGATCATCAGCGTGCCTCTTGAGTCTTCCCCCCCCCCTTTTATTTTGGAGTGGAGTCTTGACACCTGGATACTTCTTTTGTCTTAGCTTCTACGGGAGAGCCCGTGCCCTCGCCTGACATGGGTGAAGTTGCGGTCCCGGCAGAGGCGACCCCGACGGCGGCTCCGGCTCCCTTGCCGCAGGCAACGGGAAGGCCCCGGGCACAGTCGCCCGTTAAGAAGGCACTGGCTGCTGCCAAGGTGGCCGGGCAAAAGACGGTAAAACGGCAGCGGACCGAGGCATGCCCGACTCCGACGGCAGCCTCGCCGGTGGCTCGTGTCTTGTCCTTCGAGGAATTCGAAGCCACGCAGACCGAACCGAGCCGCGAAGCTGGTGAGATTCATTGGCCGCCCGTGTCGTCTGCGGTCGACCGGCCTCCCGAGTTGGCCTCGGATTCGCGCGTGGCGACGATGCGCTTCTATCTTACGGGCAGCACGGAGGAATCGGCGCCCGTGTTGCTCCCGGGCGAGGGTACGGCTGGGGTTCCCGAGAAGGCATTGCCTGTTGAGGAAGCCCGCGGGTCATCTCGTGTCGCAGGAACTGAAGGGGGTAAATATTTTCGACTACACGGTTAGCTCCCCCCCCCCTTTTTTTCCTAGGGGGCCAGTAGATTCACCCTGGCTTATCTTCTTTTGCATGACAGGCGTTGCTGCGGTGGCCACCGAGTCATTGGGGCCTGATCCCGACCTCCCGGCGACGTTGATATATGTGAGGAGGAAGAAGATCGGAGCGCGAGCCTCGCCTAGCCCGAGGGAGGACGTGCTGGGCAGAGACTCTGAGGTGGAAGCTCCTCTGCCGGTCCAGGCCGGGCCGACGGCGGTCGAGTCTCCGTCTGGGGAAGAGGTAGATTACAATTATTCATCCGATGAAGCGGCTCCTGACGAGGGCGTGTCCGGGACATCGGAGCCGCCCGAGCCGGCCTTCGGGGCCCCCTTACTTGCTGGCTCCTCGAGCCTCGTGGGGAAGACCGCTGTGAGTGTGAGCTTGTTTGGGCCGGCTCTTCCTTTCCCCCTTTTTTTTTGTGATTGACTGACGACCTTATCCCCCCCCTTTTTTCTTTAGGATTTTCGAGGACCGGCCGAACTTGAGATCACAGAGGAGGCTGCCCCGGCTGCGCTGATCGACCGTCCAACGGGAGCCGATGCCGTCATGGGCAAATTGGCTCTTTTGCTCGACGCCCTTCGAGAGGAAATGCCCGCGGAGCCCTCCGGTACTACCAGAGCGGTGGGCGAGCCTCTGGAGGAGGGGGAGATCGCGCCTGAAGGTAGCATCATCCCAGCGGCCAAGGTGAGTATGCGGGCTCCACGGTCTCCCTTTTGCATGGTTCATTTTAGATGGCGAATTGCTGATTCCCATTCCCATGGTCAGGCGATGCCGATATCGGGGAAGGTGCCTGGTCGTATCCGGAAGGCAGTGGCCAAGCGGAGACCGAGCATTGGCCCGATAGCGGTGAAGGGGCCGGCTCCAGTCTTGGGTTTGGAGAGAGAGGGACTGGCTGCGCTCGTGGAAGCGGGACGTTTACCCCAGCTGGTGGTTCCGCTTCCGCCCTTCCCGAAACTCCCGGCTCAGATGGAGGACCCGCTCTTGCAGCAGATATTTGCGGGGCTCCGTGCGCATCTGGAGGGATCTCAGCCGCGAGCGAGGAGTTCATGGGTGACGGCTTCGGGCCTGGCCTTACTCGAAGCTCCTCCTCTAGCCGAGGTAACGGCCCCTGCACCCCTGCCACTTGGAGGAGTGGCAGAGTCGGGCCAGACGGAGGCAGAGGGGGCAGGTGACCTCCAAACGATGGGGGCACCGGAGGCTTCGGAAATGGTCCTTTCCTTTCCCCAGGCAATGGTCGGCCAAGAGTCTCTCGTCGAGCTACGCCGGCCGGGCGACTTGACCCTCGCCCTTCCTTCATCTTCAGTGGCGACAGATACCGACCTGTGGGCAGAGGTGGACAGCACCGTAGAATTCACCCCTCCGGTCGTGCCCTCAGTTAGTCACACGTCCTCAGAAGCGCCAGTCCGTCAGATGCTGATCACTTTACGGACGATGCTTCTCGGCGATGCTTCTCTGTCGTATCGGGAGGTGCATACCATCGTAACGCAATTAACGGGGGCGCTGCAAGTGCTTGGCTGTCCGCTGGGAGAATGGTCGCGGCGGGTTCTGCTGCTGCTGAAATATGTCAAGCGCCGCGAGTTCCTGGAGACCCAGGCTCCTGACGAACGCGCCGCCCTTGATGCTCAGGCAGACGAATATCTGCAGGCCCTAAAGGCCCGACGCGACAGTAGAGAACGCCACGGAAAGGCCCTAGAGGAAGGCGAAGGCAGCGTTCGTTCCTTCAAGAACCGGATCGAGAAGCTGGAGGGCTATCTTGCTGCGGCCAAACTTGGCCTCGCCGAGGCGGAAGGGGCGGTGGCAGAGGAGAGGGAAGCTCTTGCCGTTGCCGACGTTGAAATGGCGTCCGTCGAAGCGGAGCTCGCCCGTCTTGAGGGATTGAGGGGCCGACTGCGCGATATGACGAACTTCCCTTGCGTCGGGATCCTCCCCCTCGAGGACATCTTCAGGGACATCGACTGAGCGTTACATCCCTTAATTTCTCTTTCTTTTTTTGAATGTAACACAGGGGTATGCCCCGCAGCACATGTAGTTTGATCCTCTTTTGAATAGAGCAAAGCATTTATGACTTCACGCGTTCCTGGTGTGTGCATTTATCCCGGAGGGAGCTTTCCCACCCCTCTTCCTCTTCCGTGCATATTGTTTTTTCTCCTTCCTCTTCCCTCGCTCTTGTATCTTTCCCCCCTTTTCGTGTAGGGGCCCATTGGCAGGGTATGAGTCTTTGTGGGGATTCACTTTGGAAGGACCAGGCAGGGACCCATGTCAGGGTACAGGAGAGCGTTCGCCTTCCCAGGGGGAGGACGAGGGGACCACTCCACCATATCGAACGGGCAACTCCCTGGTTTTGCCGCAATATTGGGAGCGCGTGCTGGTCTCGAGTGAGGGGTACTTGGCCAGAGACCCCTTTTGCCGTTCAGAGGTGGCGGATAGAAAGGTCCGTTTAGTCAGTGACTTAGACGGGAGGTCTGATCCAAAGGGGTGCTCGCCCCCCCGGGGAGGATGGAGAGAAGAGTTCGTCTAGTCAATGACCCGGACGTGAGGTCCGAGCCAAAGGGGTACTCACCGCCCGGGAAGGACGGAGAGAAGAGTTTGTCTAGTCAATGACCCGGACATGAGGTCCGAGCCAAAGGGGTACTCACCGCCCGGGGAGGACGAAGAGAAGAGTTTGTCTAGTCAATGACCCGGACATGAGGTCCGAGCCAAAGGGGTACTCACCGCCCGGGAAGGACGGAGAGAAGAGTTTGTCTAGTCAATGACCCGGACGTGAGGTCCGAGCCAAAGGGGTACTCACCGCCCGGGAAGGACGGAGAGAAGAGTTTATCTAGTCAATGACCCGGACGTGAGGTCCGAGCCAAAGGGGTACTCACCGCCCGGGAAGGACGGAGAGAAGAGTTTGTCTTTTTCTTTTTAAATCAATTTTGGTACCCCCGCTGATGCGGGGCGGTGACTGGAAATGGGGGGCGTCCCCCTTTCTGGCTTCTCTTTTTTTTTCTCTTTTTTTTTTCTCTTTTTTTTCTCTTCTTTTTTTTCTCTTCTTTTTTTTGCTTCTTCCTTCTTTCTCTTTCCATTTTTTTTGCTTCTTCTTTTTTGTCTTTCTCTTTTTTTTGCTCCTTCTTTCTTTCTCTTTCCATTTTTGCTTCTTCTTTTTTTGTCTTTCTTCTCTCTTCCTCTTTCCATTTTTTACTTCTTCTTTTTTGTCTTTCTCTTTTTTTTTGCTTCTTCTTTCTTTCTCTTTCTATTCCTTTCTTCCCTTTTTCGGGAACCCGGCTGGTGGCCAAATCATTCGGACATTAATCACGTAAATCCGCCCCAAAATGAGGCGAAGAGTAATATTATTACCTGAATGGGGGCGCTGGGGCGTGGTACAGCCTCAAGTGCCTTCCATTAAGAGGCGGGAATTGAACCTCCCCGCGGTGGTTGACAATTACATAGGCTCCGCCTTCGTAGACTTTCTGGACTACGTAGGGTCCGAGCCAGTTCTCGTTTAGCTTATCTTTGGGGTTGGCCGCCATGAGATCTCTTCTCTTGACCATGACAAGGTCACCCTTCTTGAATTCGCGTTCCTTGACGAGCTTGTCAAAGGCGCGTGCAATCCGGGCCTGATAGACCTGGATATTCTGTTGGGCTTGAAGCCGCTTTCCTTCCAGACTGGAGAGTTCATCGAGCCTTCGCTCGGTGTTGGTCTGCCCTTCGGGGACAAGCCCATGCTGAATGGCGACCCTGAGGGACGGTATCTCCAGTTCGACGGGGATGATTGCTTCCGAGCCACATACAAGAGAGAAGGGCGAGCAGCCCGTTGGGGTCTTATATACGGTTCGGTACGCCCAAAGCGCTTCATACATTCTTTCTTCCCAGTCCCTTTTGTCAGAGCTAACAGTCTTGGCCAGGAGAGTGCAAAGTGTCTTATTGAAAGCTTCGGCCAGCCCATTGGCTTGTGGATTGTAAGGAGTCGATGTCCTCCAGTCAATTTTGTATTTTTCTGCTAGCCGGTAAACTTTCTGGTTGCGGAAGTGGCTGCCGTTGTCCGACACAATCCGGTCGGGCACGCCGAACCGGAATATAATATTGCGGCGGACAAACCTGACCACGATTTCTCCGGTGACCTCCCGTAAGGCAATAGCCTCTGCCCAGCGGGAGAAGTAGTCGGTCGCCGCCAGAATATATTTGCAGCCTGTGGAAGATGCAGGAAAGGGGCCCACGACGTCCGTTCCCCATTGGGCGAACGGCCAACTGGGCACTGTTGGGTGTAGTGGTGCAGGAGGTCTTCTGGGAATGGTGGCATGCTCCTGACATCTCTGACACGACTTAGCATACTCGCAACAGTCGTTGAACATTGCAGGCCAATAATAGCCAAGTTTCTTGATTTCAATCTTCATTTTCGGCCCCGCCTGGTGTGCGCCAGCTATGCCGGCATGGACCTCCTTCATAACCCTCCAAGCTTCTTCAATGGACAAGCATCGGAGGAGTAGCTTCCGTTTGGCATCGGCGACAATCCGGAATAATATTCCGCTTCGGAGCTCATAGGAGTCCTTGGTTCTGACCAGCTTGATCTTTTCTTCTCTTCGGTCGGGTAGTCGCTGGTGCCTGAACCACTGCATTAGGGGGTCCCTCCAGTCAGGCAGGCTGACGGCTTCTGCTGTAGCGACCTGTAGGTCCTCCTCTTCCGGCTCTTCTTCTATCATGCTGGGCATCTGGCGTTGGTTTATTACTTGGATATGGAGATATCCATCTGGGGGCACCGCCAGTGAGCTTGCCAATTTTGCCAATGCGTCGGCTTGTGCGTTCTCCCCTCTGGCGACATGGCCTATTTCGAGGAGGTAGAACCGCTCCATGAGCCCTTTCGCTTTAATGTGATTGGTGAGGACACGCGTCACACTTTACGACGGAGTACACGGATCTCGCCGGCATCCCTTTGGCTCGGCGACCAGTTGACAGATTAGCGGAGCTATCATCACTTATTTTATGCTTTGGGCCATGTTGGGCCTTGGTTTAGTCCGTGTGTGGATAATTTTCTTTCAGTCATGGACCTTTTTTAGGCCAATTAGGCTTTATTTGTGTTTTGTAGGCTTGCTAGAGGCTAGGGGGGGTTATTGGGCCATTTCTTGGTTCACTTCTCTGGCCCACGAAGGGCTGGCCACTTCTTTCCCCCCCTGGGCCCACCTTGGGAGGCGCACCTTGGCTAGGGTTAGGGTTGGGGGCGGACCATTCCCTCCCCTCTTGGAGGGAGTAGCAGCCGCCCTTCCCCCCCTTGCCCCCTCCCTCTTTTGGCCGCACCCCCCACCTTTCACTCCTAGAATCTAGGAGATTTGAATGTCTTCCCCGGTTGTGACCGCCCCCCCCATCTCCTTTCCCCCTTGGCTAGGGTTTAGACCTAGCATCTCCCCATCCCATATAAAAGACTTTGTATTTTCTTTTCAAAGGATTAATGAAGAATTTGATGCTTGTGTGTTCGTGTGGAGTGCCACATTGTGAAAAGGGGCGACCCCTTCCTCTTCCTCCTCCTTGAGGGTGCGACGCCCTCACCTCATCTCCAGTCCTTGGGTGCGACGCCCAGGGGTAGGAGATCTCCCCCAAGGGATTCCAACGCCAGCAGCCTTCATTCATCGTCCACGGCGACGAGTTCGGTGGAGCGACGGTGCACGCAGGATCGTCTTCCTCTTCCCCGGGCGTCCCTGTGCTGACAGCAGATTTGGTGTCCAGAGATCGGTCCGGTGCGTCCGCTTCCTGGCAGCGTCTCATCTGAGTTTCTTCACGACTTTCGTACCTCTTCCAGTCATCTTTCCAACCCCACCGGCCTTGGCCAAAAATTCCATCCACAGAGAAAGTTGTCTTTACAGACACTTTCATCGCTCTGTCTGCCTCCCTGGCAGTCTCACCTGT
>JAHNEJ010000816.1:0-194186 GCA_022559845.1 Amorphophallus konjac | reverse complement strand
TACTGAGTAACTGGGTCACTTCAACTAAGACTTGTTGTGTCTCATGTAAAAAAGGTGTTGATCAACTTAAATTGCTCAGGAAAAATATAATGTGCTTCAAATAAAATTATCTTGAAAAATCTGTCAACTCATGTTCTTGAAAAAGTGTTTAACTTCAGTACTAACCTGTGTATTTTTCAAAGGTGCAATTGAGATCATATGTGTAAGATAAAAGATGATTATTTTTGAGTGTTTTCTGACTATTTGGTTCACCTTTATTAAAATTTGGATTCAGATATGAGTATTGAGTTTAATTTGACAAATTTGGTATTCATCAAAATTAAATCAGATTGGTTAAGCTGCAAATTCATAACCCCTTAAAATAGAAGAGTCTAATCTTCTTAAGACTTATTGTTGTGATGGATGCTTTAAAATCTCTCATGATCAGATTCTTTTCAGTCAGCCTGATTAACATCTTGCTATTGATTGATTCCTTGAGATGTATTGTGCTTTGACTATTTCTCAACCCACCACTTGGCTACACTATCAGTTGATTGACTCCTGAGATGTACTCTTCTCCACACTGTTAGAATCTTCCATCTTGTTCTGTAACAAATTCTGATTCTGTGGTCTTTTCACTAAAATTCAGATTCTTTGTAATGGCAGATTTCAGATTGATTTATTGGATAACCTGAGTCCATTCCTGTACTTCAGGGGGTGTAGTCAATCATGCATGTTGATAGGGGGAGAAATAATTCAGGGGAGTCTTACATTCAGGGGGAGAATGTTCTAGAGGAATTTGTATGCATAATGCACTTTGCACTCTTGTTTTTACTGTTTTTCTCTTTTTGATCATGTCAAAGGGGGAGAAAATCTTATGTGTGACTCACTGTCACATTGTGTTACCATCATCAAAACACAATGTGACAGTTAGTCACACACAGAATTTTAATGTTGTGCCCCTTAGGCACAAGCATGTGTATTGTGTTTTGATGATAGCATGCTAATTTATTTTGATGATTGCAACACAGTCAGTGCATTATGATATTGTATTTTGAATATGGCTGCTGATATGATTGCATAGGACTGTGTCTGATATACAGCATTGAATGCATGAGTTTGCATGAGTATTGCATGATGCGTTGACGCATGGGATCATTGCGTCAACTCACTGGTCTGTCCCAGAGCTTGTCTATAAAATGTGTCAACTAGTGCATCGACGCAGTGGACTCAATGCGTTGACGCATTGGAATTGTTTTGAAAGAGCTCTTGCTTTGCTTTATGCATTAGTCTAAACTCTGTCCATCTGAGTGTCTCATGCAGAGTCAATTCATATAGTCTATACACTCTGGTGCATGTTGTTCGTAAAGTCTACACATAGCCTGTCGGTTGTCATGTCTTCACATTATCTTAGGCTAAGTGTATACAACCTTAGTTCATGCATTGTCTTAGGTTAAGTCTGTACAGCCTACGTCTCATGCAGCGTCAACGCTGTGAGCATTCTCTAGTCTGTAGCGTCAACGCTGTGAGTGTGTACATCGCATTCACGTTTCACAAAGTCTATACATTATGCATGTTTGAGTTGAAGTCTATACAGAGTCTGCATCTTTCAAAGTCTGTACAGCCACTGGTCTAGAATCTGAGTCTGTACATCGTCTTGTGCCTTTAACGTTCAAAGCCTAAAGTCTGTACAGCGTGAAGTCTACACATTGGCACTATAGCTCGTTTGTGCAAGCCTATACATCCTCCCGTTCAGATTTCCAAGTCTATACAACGTTGTTGAGTGGAAGTCTGTACAGCCGGTGGGTTGCCAAGTCCATACATTGTGAACCTCAAAGCTTGTACAGACCTTGTCTTGTTCATGTCTGTACATCGTTCATTTGTCTTGGCAAGTCTACACATTGGTAGTCTGTACATCATTCGTGAAGATTGAACATTGAGCAAGTATATACATTGGATGAGTCTGTATCGTGCCTCAGTCATGAAGTCTATACATCGTCTGTCTTCAGTGAAGTCTCACGAAGTCTATACATTGCATGAAGTATATACATTACACGAGCTGAATGCTTACAAAGTCTATACACTCACTCAGTGCTCACACTTACTCATCTGCTGCTAATAAAGTCTATACACTATCTTCAGATGATGACAATAATGAAGAACAGGGTCGACGCTGGGAGTTCAATGCGTCCACGAACCAGTGAAGATGCATCCACGGATACTCTTCACAGCGTTAACTCTACGCAAAGGCTGCGTCAACTCAGCCACTCAAGAAGCAGAGGCCTTTTAAGAAATACTCCAACGCGTCAACGCAGCAGTGGAGCAGCGTCGACGCAATAGTTAAAAAGGATAGGCTGGTTACTCACTGGAACGCATCAATGCGTCAACGCCACCAACTGGCAGCGTCGACGCAGCAGTTCAAGAAGGGGGTGACTTATCTCTGGCTGTCTTCAACGCGTCAACGCTATCCACAGCAGGGTCGACACAGTGGGACAAATTCAAATGCATACTAATGAAGGGCACGTGATCCGAGGTGCCTGGCTCGTGATCCAAGGGTGGACGAGATACCAGGATGTTGCCACGTGGTCCGAAGTTTTAGGGCAGGAAATGTGGAAGCCACACGCGCCCAGTGTGCCTGCTGCTGCTGCTTATAAAAGGAAGCCTTCATCCTCTGTAGAAGGCTGATCGTGATCGAAGCCAGAGAGCAAAAGCTGAGAGAAGAAAAAGGGAAAAAGAAGAGAGAGCTTCCACGATCCAGCAGAAGAGAAGAAAGAGAGAAAGAGAAGAGAAAGAGAAAGAGTAGAGAGTGAAAGAAGAGCAGAAGAAGAAGAGAAAGAAGAAGGAGAAAGAGATAGAGAGCTCGAGCAGAGTGTGAAGAAGAAGAAGAGAGAGAGTGAAGAAAGAGAGTGAGATCGAGGGAGATCTGTTCTTGATGGACCGTGGTTCAAATCCAGGCCATCCAACTCTTTAAGAGCCACATTGTGCTTCATCGTTTACAACTTTCAGATTGCTGTCTTGTTCTATTGTCTGTTTCCTATTTTACATCTTGTTCAAGCTGTTAGTCAGCGGATTGCAGAGGTGCTGCCTCTGGACGGCTAAGCTATATTGCCCAGCGGTTTGCAGTGGAGGATTCCACTGGACAGCAAGCTGTGTTGCTCAGCGGGGCGAGGAGGACTCCTCGGAAGGCAAGCTGTGTTGTCCAGCGGTTGTATGGCAAGCTGTGATGCCCAGCGGTTCAAGCTGTGAGTCAGCAGTAAGCCACACTCGGGTTGAGTGTGGGGTGGATGTAGGTCTGGAGGACCGAATGTAAAGTTCAAAGCTATGAAGGGCTTCGCCAGAGGTAGTTGGCTTCAAGCAAAAAATCTAATTGTGCAAAACAAAAAGATTATTATTGGTGATGGTTGCTCCATAAATTTTTGGAAGGATATTTGGCTCGGCAACAGATGTTTGGCCTCTTTTGTTCCTATTGATAATATCTCAAACACTAAAGTCACTGTCAGAGAGATCATCACCCATCCAACTCAGTAGGATAAACATGTCATTGAGAGTTTTCTTCCAATTGACATTAGAAGAGCTATTTTGCATACCAAGTTCCTACCAATTCTGGATAAAGCAGTTTGGCGCCTTTCCTCAAATGGTGACTGTACAGTTTCTTCGATCTATAAGAACATGATCTGCCTTCAGCCGATGGAAAACCCTTCCATTTGGAACTGCACCTGGTCTAAATGGCTCCCAACCAGGATCTCGGTGTTTCTCTGGAAAGTTATCTCCAATTGCCTACCCACCGATCTGAATATTAAGTCTAGTGGCATTCCGTTTTGCTCCAAATGCAGCTGCTGCAAGGATTATCATGAGGAAGACGTTAATCATTTATTTGTGAAGAGTGAATGGGCCTGCTCTATTTGGTCTTTCTTTAGTTCCAAAGGCTTACTGATTTGGGGTAACACAGCGAGAGGTATCATTGTTAATGCCATTCAAGCTGTGAAAGGAAATTCTATGTTTGGCTTATTTACTATTGCTATAATTGCTTATGGCACCTGGGAAATATGGACTGCTAGAAATGTAGTCATTCATGAAAACAAAAAAATATCTTCGCATAGTTTGATTCACAAAATCCTTTTGCAGGCTAAATAAAGTATTGTATGTTCTAACCTACAGGAAGATAATTACAACAGGAGAAAGCTTTTGGCAGATTTTGGCATTAAGGTCTCTGCAAGCAATGGTCCTTATGTTAACCTTATCAAATGGCAGTGTCCTCCTTGCCCTCATTTAAAACTGAATACTGATGGAGCTTCCAAGCAAACAGGTGATTCGGGTGGTGGTGGAATTATTAGGGATTCTCAAGGTATCCCTCTACTTACTTTTTCACATTATTATGCGCGGGGCAATAACATTATGGCAGAAGCTAGGGCTCTTCTGGATGGTCTTAAATACTTGAAGACGGTTACATCCCAACCGGTTTTCATTGAGTGTGACTCACAAGTTCTCGTGCATGTGATCAGTAGGAAGGTTCTATGCCCTTGGGTGATTCTCACTTATGTCAGAGAAATTTGCAGCCTGCTATCTACTAATGATTCCATTATTCATATTTTTCGAGAGACTCATAAGGTGGCTGATTCTTTGGCTAACTTTGCTTGCATCATGAAATGTAATTCTTTTTTTCTTTTGTAGTAGAAACTTCCAAAGCATATAAAAGGTGCTGCTCGCATGGATAAGCTAGGTATGCCTAGCATTCAATTGATGTAATTAGCATTGATTTCTTTTATGGTAATAAAATTTACCCCCTAGTAGTGCTGTGGTGGAGTGGTTTTTCTCTCTACCCCTGGTAGAGGGTGCACTCTCCCATTGCGCCTAGGAAGGGTTTTTCAAAAAAAAGTGAATAAACAAACGATCAAAAGAATAACAAAAAAGGGATAATAGATGAATAATAATAATAATAATAATAATAATAATAATAAATGAATAATAATAGCTACAACTATATAAAAATTGCACGCATGCACCTAAATATAAATAAATTAAATAACTAGACAACAAAAATATTACAATGTCCGCTCCAAAGCCCTCGCTTCCCCGGACTCGGTATGAAAGGAATATCAATGAGGCCCCAGTAAATCGGGTTTGGATCTCGGGGATCACCCCAATATGGCCATGACCCGATATTACCCCGGGCCAATAGCTCATTAAGACTGCCCCTTTTTCACTAGGATCTATCCCCACACTTTTATTAAATTTGCCATACACTCGGTGGACATTTGTACGGGTTTTATCGCCGTCTTCGTCATTCTTTCAACACGGACTTTCGTCCGAATATGAAATTGTCAATAAGCGACCAACATGATTTAACTGTTTACCCCCTCATGCTGGGGCATCCTGACGCAATTTGAAATTCCATTATCTCATTTATTTCATTAAAGCTAATTCTAGGCCATGAGGCCCCTTATCTTGGAAATTAATCAAATGTTTTCTCCTCGCCGAGGGGATATAATTAACGTCGTGACCTTTATGGCATGGCGGGTCTCCAGTCCCGACCCGATATCCACCATCGTCCGGTTAGTCAGACGGAGTGCACCCTTGGCTCCAGACCACCCCAGTCTCGGAGCCAGAATTAATTGTCACCTATGTGACTAGCACGCCCTCGCACTTGATAAAATGATAAACCGATAAACGAGACAACGATATATTATATATAAGAAAAAGTGTGTCCACAGACCTACAAGGAAATATAAGGATAATAAGTATATGGTTCATAAAATCTAGATAAGGTCTTTAATCTAGATTTTGCTCCCACTATTTTTCGACCATTTGTGCAACCCTCAATTACACAAAACGGGAGAATTCATTGTTCATCTAGCGGGGATCGAAATCCTTAGGACATCATGCATGTGACCTTATAGTGGCACAACAAATCATATCATGTTCCTTAGGCAATCAACTCTTGATACTTGCAACTTTTACAATGTCCGATCAAATTCAGCCCCTAAATCACCATGACCTTATGGTAGTATAACAAATTAAGGTGACTTAGTTAAGTTTATCCATCATTATATAGAAAGCATAGATTAGTGTTATAACCCTTGTGGTAGCACAACAAAGCTACAACATTTGCCTATCTCTCTTAAAGGTATCATCATGCCATAGACTTAGACTAATCCTTAAATAAAATGAGCCTTGTGGTAGCACAACAAACCCGTTTGAAATAAGAATTAACCTTAGGTCTATAATGATGGTGGACTAGATGGTATATTCTTAATAACTTATGTCTACAACTTAAATTTAAATGAGGCTATTTCAAGCTTACAATTTGGTCTCATTCAAAATAATATGTGCTACATAAATATATTTTGATTTTGAGTATTATATATATACTCGTATAGAAATATGTACATAGTAGCACACATCAGATATATCATATATATGCAAATATAAAAAGATGGATGATCATGCACTTCTAATTCTAGTGTGGCATTGCCGGAGCCAAACGACAATCCACGTCCTATGAAAAATCCATCTAGCCTTGCATTACATGCACTTGCAAAAGACTTCATCTCCAAGGAGCCCTTCAAGGTGGTCCACTCTTCTCAGTGAATCTGCTTGTTAACGATTACATAACACAAATAAATGAGGCACGCAGGCCCATAAACTATACATTAAGGGGAGTACATAACAGGAGGGAGATAGAATGTACAACTCAGATAAAGAGAGAGAGAGGGAGCCATGCATGCCCCTTAAAATTAACCTGTCATGACCCAAGATCCGGATACCGGGAATGACTTGATACCATTCAAATCCTGACCCGCCACCCACGAGCCAGAGGGCTCGGAAGGGTTATAAAGAAGTGTGGAGGTACATTGAAATTTAAAATAATGTAGGAAATAAGTATATAATTAATAGTTTAAATAACAAAAAATAAAATTACAATTTCCATTAAATAAATAACTATAGAGTCTAGTCCAACAAAAGTACAGCCTACAGGGAAAAGGAACGTACTCAACACCGAGTGAACACTCGGCCTGACGAGTAGGCAACTACAAACCTCCGCACTGCACCTCCGAACCTCGAGGAGGAACCGCTACACCTGAAAAAATAGGGGTGAGCCTCATCTCATTGGCTCAGTAGGGGTCCTGCGGAACCCTACCACAAAACAACGGTGGTAAACACAACGCTAGAAAGAACAACCACAGTAGCAGGAACAACAACAATAACACAAACGGCGGAAGGGACAGTCATTAACAAAAATGGTATACATGGTAGCCGATGTGACCTCGGCTCTACAAGGTACTCCTACAGCAACGCGAAGCACACCCCGATCTCATAGTCGGGGGACCACCGACTAACGAGAAAACCCTAGTTACACTGCCAGAAAAAACACCACGACACCTCTATCGTGGAGGCCCGTCCTCATAGATGAAGGCCCAACCCAAGACCACACGGTCCGGGGGAAAACAGTCACGACCACGCAGTCGTGAACCCTACACCGTCTACGGGTGAAACCTCGGTAACTCTACCGAGAACCCTCGACCTGAAAGTTGGGAAAACACTCAGAAACCACCCGATGAACCATGAAGAAACTCATCTCTCGTGACAGAAGTACTGTGCACGAGAAGCAAGGCCGGATGCGCCCACTGATGACTTAATCTGCGCCCCAGGTGTCTCCCAACTCGCCCTAGGTGAAAACTAAGACACCGTACAATAACCACTAAACAAGGACTAGCTGGAGTCGTGCTCGTCAACGTGGGTCCGACGCCCCCAACCACGTGTGCACACACAGACAATGCGCACTAGGTCAGATCCTCTAGTTGGTTTTCCCCCCAGCCCGGACTCAGGCTGCAAAGACGACGGGCCCTACGGTAACCAACCTAAAAATCATCTCACCGGGTCAAACTCTCCACCACTCCCAAGTGGGTCTGCACATGTGTGCGTAGGAAAGTTATGACTAGTGGGTAAGGTCACTCGAGGTAAGACTCTCGGAAGAAACCACTGGAATACTGACAGGCTACACACAAGCCCGTCACAAGTACTTCGGAACACGGGTGGCACGATGCCACCAGACCCTGGGCAGTCCATTAGACCTACTAATCCAATGGTCCTTGAGTCACATGACTCGGGTCAAGACCGTTGTGCAACATGGCATCATGCCGTCAATCTACCTTACTCCTAGGGTCAGAAACCATAGTTAAGAAGAATCCTTAAGGCGGCTCACAATCGTAGAGTTAATTCCCTTTCCAAGGGAGACCAAGAAACCTCCCAGCCCTAGGCTGGGTCACAGAACTCACAGTTCATAGGCCATATGCATGGGCCACATAGAAATCACTTTCCGAAGAAGCTAACGTCGTGCGGGGACAGCCTTCCGTACTTATACCAATATACAAAAACTCGATCAAGCGTAACAAGAAAACCCAGAACATACGGGGTCTCTCGGACCCACTAAATCACATGGGCACTCTAATCGAGGTAACACGGTACCTCTGACACCCAAAATATTATCTAGATACCCACGGGGTGTCCAGAACATCCACGGGGCCAAAGGTCGACCAAAGGGTCAAAACTGGGTCAACCTGGGTGCCAAAATGGGCCAAAGCACTGCATTTCGATCGACCAACCTGCATGGGTCGGTCGACCAACAAGGGTAGGTCGACCTAACCCACAGGGTGGGTCGACCTACCCGCGACTAGGCTGATCACAACCCTGGTCGGTCGATCGACCAAAGGGCTCGGTTGACTGACGAGAACGCGGCCGGGGTCCCAACCGAGTTCACAAGAACGCGGTCGGCCGACCGACCGCGACCACCCTGGGAAGCCCGATCATGGCGAACGCCGAATGGTCGACCGATCTGCACTAGTCGGTCGACCAAAAATGGCAGAAAACCCCTCTAACCCAACCTAGGTGTCCGATTCCATGCCCCAATCACCCCCGGGTGATGGGAAAAACATGGGGAACCCATTCCCCAACCTCTAGACCACCTAGAGGTACCATTTAAACCCTAAAAACACGATCAAATCGAAGGATCCGTCGCTCATCCCAAAATCAGGGATTTTAACCCCCCGCATGAAATAAACCATACTCGACCTCACCTCGGCCTACAAAACTATGGGAAATGAAGTACAAGGGCCAAGGATCCGTCCCCCTACCTCCACTGAAGTTTTTTCACGTCGAGGACGCCGATTCCTCGTGAAAATGCTTCTCGAATCACCGTCGAATTCTGAAATCCATGGACGAGCACCGATGTGCGTCCTCCTCGATCCCCTCCCCATCCTCGGTCGCTCGCTTCCTGCATCGCCTCTGCCTCGCCCTCGCCTTCCTCCGTTGGTCGCCGGAGAAGAGAGGGGGAGAAAGAGAGAACGAGAGAAGAGAGAGGGAGAGAATGAGAGAAATGGGGATAGAGAGGGGGGTGAGGGTTTATTTATAGCAAAATAATTTTGGATTTTAAAAAACTCTAAAAAATATAAAAATAGGGAAAAATCATTCCCACGATCCTCGAAAAACACCCAACGCATTTGCAATGTCCCGGAGCCCGAAAACACGTCGGTTCACCCTACACAGGGGGTCCGAAGACTAACAGCCAAAAATCAACTTTAATCATAGAACATGATTTGGGACCAACAAAAGCGCTCTGAAAGTCACGGATTCTGATCCGAAAAATCCGGGGCATGACAGACCTCCCCCCTTACAAAAATTTCAACCTCAAAATTTGAGGCAACCACCATGCCACAAGGGAAGAACGACATATCCAGCAGGCAATGCTCTCAGAGCTCCAGCCAAAACCTCGATTCTCGCAAAATCACTTCTCTTGAGGGTTACAACCAGACCATTATCAGAAATAGAAACATCTCGCTCCATAACCCAATACACACCGATTCTTAGAGCGAGCATAGCGCACAAAAGGGTACAAGTCTGGCCCTACCTCAGTCACAATGAAGATCCAACCATGGCATCGCTGCCACCATCTCGCTCACCGAGGAGACACAACCCTCGTTACGAGAAACCTGCCACCGATGAAATCCCATGCTCGGCAGACCAATCAACATCAGCCTCTCTACCAGTTGACTAACCTCACACCTTGCACAAGGGACAACCATCACTGAGCCTCAACCAGCTCACACAGTCATCTCAACTGACTGCGAAAAATCCGTCGACTCTGTGCCATGAACCATCTCACACCTGGTAAGCCGAAATCCAATAACAACACTAGACTAGCTTCGGTCTGAGCCCAAACCTACAACAAATCCCAGATCTAATCTAGGAAAAGGTACATCTCATAGTCGACCACCAAAGGCCTCGCCTGCACATGGCTCTCGCCATTCTCGATTTGCTACAACAGGCATCTTCTATCTGTGAAAGTCCATTCGCCGGTCACCAGTTACTCATCAACAAGAAACCCTTACTTGCTCAACTTCCTCTTTCCTGCTTCTTCACCAAGCCCAATAAGCACAAACCAAATCTCGACTGGCCATTCGTTGACTCTTACACTGACCATTGTTGCATCTCGAGCTGATCCTCACTCGGACACCGCATTCGATCCTGATCCTCAGGCCAACTCTACCCTCTCAGGGGTGCACGATGAAACCAAGTAATAGGATTCCACAATCCTCAGTCTACAACAGCACTAGACACAGGCCTACAGGGAAATCCTTCCATGCTGGCCACAAGACCAAGGCTCCATTCGACGACATCCCTCCAAGGACCTTCCATACTTAGGCATCGTCCATTACGCAGTCTCATCACAGGGTACATCTCCATTATTCCAAATGGACACCTGGCAATCTTGGCTCTACTCTCGCTACTGAGCCACATGACATAACCTGAATAGATCACAACACATATCTTCAAAACAGACAAGTGCCGCCTGCTTCCACATCAACCTGGTCGATGACGCCGCGACCAATGCACACGGGTCTCCAAACATCACAAATCCTTATCACAACTGACCACTTCGCTAGCCTCACCAGTCGCTCACAGCTACCAACTGGGACCCATAATAATCTCTCGGGGATCACATCTCCAGGACCACGATTCCATCCGAGGACACAACTTCCAATGCAAGTCGAGCACCTAGCTTACCAACTCCGATCATCACGTCCTTGTCCCCTATCAAGCTACTCCTTAGCAACCCCCAACTGGGTCTAGGACCAAACGCCTGACACCGCTTCCAATGCATAAACAAGGTACTCATGCGGCACACTCACCGTCCTATTTCCCTAACTCTCTAATCCGATGCTGCAACAAACCATAATGCCTCCAGCAATGGCACAGCAAATGACACGGCTTACACAGCCAGAGACCATCACACATCGAGGAAACAATCCTCTGATGCTCTACTCATCCTCCGATATCCGCCCGTAGTACCCATTACTACGATCTTGGACCTGTTGGTTATGGGCCCACTAGGCTTCCGCTGCGCACTCTGATCCACGCGTGCAAACATCACAATGACTCGGGATCCACCATCCTGACAATCCTCAACTCGGCTGGCTAACTCTGAAAAATAGGGTGAGGAAAGCTCGATTACCTCGAACCTAGAGCACATATTCTCTCTCTTAATATGAAAACCCTCTGCAACTCCGCAGGCTCCGATCCGCAACACATCGAAAATCACAACACCAGCCACAAATTGTTATAAGCACTGCCCAACTAGTACTCATCCTTCCAAAATAATGTCAGCACACCCTTACGCACCAAGGGAATGGGCAACGCTTCTCACAGGCAACCATACCAGCAAAATACAAAACACGTCTTGCACGGACTTCATGGCACACAAGAGGAGGCCAACCGATCCAAACACACAATGTAAGACGACGAATCTTAGCAAGACGGGATCCTCTCCGATCAAGGAGAAACCAGCATACCTCCTATAAAGCAGGAGATCTCCACACTTGACCTGACCTTGAACCTCGCACACGTTGGGAACCACCTTCTAGCACCAGGAAAAACCATCACTTTGTCAGGTTGAATCCTCCGACACCACTCGCCAAGTGTCCCATTGGACCACAATCATAGCATCTCCCGGTGCACCATCATTACAATTCCCCAAATTATAACTCACCACGCCTCGAGCACTGGCACTACTAATCGCCAGCCACACTCTCCCACAACGGTTGAGATAGCCGCTGCCACACGCTCCCAACCTATGCCTACCTCCGATCTTGAAACCATTAACACGTGAAAACACTTACCGAGGAGCGAAGAAACCACAAAAGACGTCAGGCTCGAAGGCCGCCACGCCTATAGCCACCGGACATCATTCCCTCGAATCTATCCTTGTTAACACCAATCCATTCTCAATTCTCAGATCCTTAAAACATCTATCTTCTGAGTTTCTACCTCGCGGACCACAACGCCAAGAGCCACAACACGACCCATCATAGGCACCTGCCAATGCTCATCCTCCGATCCCGAATCTACTACGGAACCTTCACACCTTACCTACCGCCTTGCACGATGCATCCAAGGCGATACATAATGGCCCCAAATTCCCACAATCTGGGCCACGAACCAAGCCACCACCACACAATCTCAAACCAAGCGCAGAGCTAACATAGCCCATTCATGCATAGACGCACAGGACTTAGAACTCACTGGGACATCTCTGCCCAATCCTGCCTCGAAATCCACAAAAATAATTTGGACTGACATGTCCTCTCCGACGCCCCAGAGCATGATTAGAAAATTAGGCTCGACAATCAGCAGCTCACCAGGAAGAACCTCCACTCACCCGAGCACTTCTCTCAATCAGAGCACCTGCTCTGCCGCCTCAAACCATGACCTTAAACCTCAGGGGTTGTGTTGGCCCAGACTAAGAGTAAACAAGAAGGGAGGGTTGAATTGTTTTCCCCCAAATCGCGTGACAGACGAAACTATTGAAATGATATTTTGTTAAATTTATGAATCAATCAAATTGTTGGAGTAAAAGTTCCCTCAAACTCACCGTTCATAAATGCACACTCGAGAACCAACCAACAATCACACAATGGTCAATCAACCACAAGATACGTAGGAATTTTTAAGGTGGTTCGGTGAGACCCACACGTCTGCCTACGTCCACCCCTCACCAACTTGGTGAGGCTTCACACACTTCAAACGAAGCAACCGGAGATAAAATCTCCTACACACCACAGAGACGACGTCTCCAACACACACACACGCTACAAGATGTAGCAAACTCCACACACTACACAAGTCATAGTACAATGTCAACAAAATGTTGCTCACACGTAGCTCACACACACACCATAATGTATAGACATGAATATTCAAAGGATATACAAGATCCGATCATGCAAAAATTAAGTTCAGATGTAAATCAACCAAGGAAACTTAAGGAAAAGGGTAGAGATTCTCTTTCTCTTCTAGAACGATTTGCTGGACTACACTTTGATGAAGTTCAAGCAGTTGAAGCCCAAGTTTGAATCTCCACGGCTTGTATCTTGATTTTTCGATGAAGAAGATGTAGCATCAGCTCCTCGATTTGAGGTAGATGATGATCTCGTGCTCTAATCTTGGGCCTAAGGGCTTGAAATCAAGGGAAGAAGGGGTTGAAGGTTGGCCACGTTATTCTTTCTCCTCCTTCTTCTCCTGCACACATGAAACAAGAAAACCCATAGATGATTCTCCCAAATTTGCAACAATACTATATATATCCATGAGAGAGGCCAAAAGACATGGGTGCCCCTTCTAGAATGGTCTAAGAGCCACCCCACAAGGTTAGAAACAAAGTGGGGGCAATTTGGTAAAGTTTTCAAGCCTTAAAAAAGGGTTTAAAGTAATTTTGCGAACCCCATCCAGAAGGGGTCGACCCTTGGGCCTTCTATGCTCAGGACTGCCCAAACATAAGTCTGGACAGAGGGGGCTGTGCAGTTTTCTGCACAGAACACCTTAAACAGAATACAAGTCAAGGGGGGTCGACCCATGGGGTCGACGCTTGCAACTCCCAGTCTTCTTTCAACTTTAGACCCACACCCAGTTAGGGTCGACCCTGGGGGTCGACCCCTGCCTGTTTGGGTCAAGAACCAACATAAACCCCTTCAAAAACACAACAAATACCAAATTATTATGAGCATCAAAGTCAAAGATTTCAACCTAATGGAACTTGATTCTTCTTTATAAAATAGCCACACTTTTCAATCTCCATAACCATAGATTTAATTCCACACTTCATGGCAAGGAAATAAAGAAGTTCAAGCACATGAAATCATGAAAAACCAATCAAACATAAGGCCAAGTTGACTTCCAAAGAAGCAAGTCGACTTGTATCCCAGACTGAAACATGGAAGTCACGGGCTCCTGCACCAAGTTGACTTGGTCAGTTCTGCAAGTCGACTTGGTCTCTCCCAGAAACCAATTTTTCACTAGATCAAAACAACAACTACTCCAATGATAAATGCACTTGAAAAACTGTAAAGTAATATTTTGTAATAATCAAAATCACACACTCAACAATTTCCCCCATTTTGATGATGACAAAATGTTATACATATTCCTCTCTCTCCCCCTTTGGCATAATCAAAAAGTGGGGAACATCAAAGGGTATCCATGACAGCAGCAAAATCATATAACATAAAACCAAAACTTATGCACGACAGATAGAGGAGACTCGAGTCAACAAGACCTAAGTCAACTTATGTAGCAAAATGTCAAAGCTATGCAGTTCAAACTACCCAATGTATGCACATTTGAATGATAAATGATAAAATGTTAATGCAAAAGTGTAAATGCAATAACTACTTATAAATGACAAAAATGTATTGACATTCAAGAATTATGCACTGAGTCTCAATTGAACCTATGCACACAATCACTACTTCTCCCCCTTTGTCATTGACAAAAATAGACCATGAGGGGGGGTTGAATGCAAAGCATACAGGCAAGTGGGCAAGCAAGCATACAAGCACATAACATTTAGGCATAGCATAGTATACGTTTATAATCATGCCTCTTCTAGGCAAGGGGATATGAAATTACAATCGATTGAGATTCACGATGCAAACATGAATCATAACTAATAGAGTGGTGTATGCAAAAAGATAGGTACTACATAAACCATGTGATAAGATGAATTCATAAAGTACATTCAGGACAATCAGTTCCAAAAGTGAATAAGTGAATGAATGAATAATGAACTTCAAATAATGAACTTCAAAAACATATGGATATTTAGATGTTCTAAGGAACACTAGAAAAATACTCTTCCTCTCTACACTTCCATGTAAGTTTCTCAACTTTTGATAGCTTCACACAGTCCCCCATTATTGCGGACTTCACCATTTGACGTGAGTTTCCCCATTTGTTTCAGTGGAGATTCTCAGTTACTAGGATCCGTCGCTTGTGTCATTTTTATTGTGGATGCTTACTTCACTTTTTGACGCGAGTTTCTCCATTTGTTTCAGTGGAGATTCCCGGTTACTCAGTTCCATGTTCCACTTATTCAAATTTTTTATTAAGGGGTAGGCAGCTTTTTCCTCACAATTATTCTTAATGGCAATGTAGAGACTTACGTATCTTGAAAGTGTTCAGCAGAATAACTAAAAATTTTATTGATTAAAGTCATTAATTCTTATTATTGTCAATGTGTGGGGTAATTGTAATGAATGTAACAGATGAATTTGTTTATGCATGGCAACGTCTCCCCCTGAATGTATGCACCCTTGAAAATAAGTTATCTCCCTTAGTGTATGTCATGTAACAGTCATGATCAAAATCACTGCATTTTTATTTATCAAGGAATATGAAGCCTTAGAACAGTTCAAGGAAATGACTTCGTAGGTTATGTACAAGCAAGCATTCAAGGATGTAACAAGATATTCATGCAAGGTGATTTCTGGTATGAAGCAGAGAACGTAGATCCGAAGATCTCCTCACGCGTAGTGAAAGTATCTAGCTAGACATAATCCAACCTTCCACAAACATCATTTGATATACCAGACAATCATGGCATTTAAGCACTCAATAGTAGAGAGTATGTACATATATTTACAGACGGATGTGGATGAGGGATGATATAAGTGAAATCTGAAATCTATTCACAGTTATATGCATATGCATGTATATTAAAATTTAAATGCACTTATGAATGTCTATATGCAATGGAATGTATGTATGAAAATTTGAAGTTATTCAAAGCATGTGAGGCCTTATGTATATGCATGTGCAAAAGATATGTGCAATTGAGATGGTATGAAATTTCTAACTATCCAAACTGCAAATGCCAAGTTCTCTTCTTATGAATGAAAATGGTTCTGAATTTAAAGGTTTAGTGAAGATATCAGCCAATTGATTTTTAGTATCTACAAATGTCAATTCAAAATCACCTTTATTAATGTGATCCATTATGAAATGATGTCTTATTTCTATATGTTTTGTTCTTGAGTGTTAAACATGATTTTTAGACAGATTTATTGCAGAGGTGTTGTCACATAAGATAGGAGTATTTTTTAATGAAATGCCAAAATCAATTATTTACTGTTGGATACGAAGTACTTGGGCCGCACAACTATCTGCAGCCACATATTCAGCTTCAGCAGTTAATAGAGCCACCCAATGTTGTTTCTTGGAGGCCCATGAAACCATGTAGCCCCCTAGAAACTGACAATGCCCACTTGTACTCTTCCAATCCATTTGACAACCAGCATAATCAGAGTCAGTATATACAATGAGATCAAATGAACCATGCTTAGGAAACCACAAACCAAGATCAGTAGTACCATTCAAATATCTAAAGATTCTTTTTAAGGCTAACATGTGAGATTCTTTTGGGCACGCTTGAAATCTGGCACAGAGGCAAACACTAAATTGTATGTTAGGCCTACTTGCAATTAGATACAGTAAAGACCCAATCATTCACCTAAAAAGCTTTTGGTCGATATTCTTACCTTTTTCATCTTTATCCAATTTCAGTGAGGTGGACATTGGAGTGGGATGTGGTTTGGCACTTCCAAACTGAAATTTCTTGAGGATCTCTTGAGTGTACCTCTTCTGGTTGATGAAGATGCCATCTTCTAATTGCTTGATCTGCAGACCCAAGAAGAAGTTCAACTCCCCCATCAGGCTCATCTCGAACTCCCACTGCATTAGTTTTGCAAAATCTTCATTTAGATGATTATTAGTGGCTCCAAAAATGATATCATCTACATAAACTTGAACAATGATCATGTGTTCATCTGAAGTTTTTGTAAATAAGGTTTGATCAATGTTACCTCTTTTGAAGCCATTTCCAATTAAAAAGGAACTTGACTTTTCATACCATGCTCTGGGGGCCTTTTTTAAACCATATAGTGCTTTATCCAATTTGTATATGTGGTCCGAAATTTTGTTATCTTCAAAGCCCGACAGTTGCTCCACGTACACTTCCTCTTTTACTACTCCATTTAAGAAAGCACGCTTTACGTCCATTTGATACAGCTTTATATTCCTGAAACACGCAAAAGTAAGAAGAATTCTTACTGATTCTAGTCTAGCCACAGGAGCAAATGGCTCATCAAAATCAATTCCGAATTCTTGGCTGTAGCCTTTGGCTACTAACCTAGCCTTATTCCTAATTATCACTCAATCTTCACCAAGTTTGTTCCGAAAAACCCACTTAGTTCCGGTAACTGGTTGATCATCATGTCAAGGCACAAGGAACCACACTTATTCCTTTGGAATTGGTGTAGCTCTTCTTGCATGGCCAGAACCTAAGAATTATGACTTAAAGCTTCATCTACAGATTTTGGCTCAATATGAGAAAGTAAAGCTAAATTATCGAGTTGTTCAAGTTCTGTTATTGAGGCCCTTGTCTTTACACCTTCATCCATGCCCCCAATGATGTTTTCTTGAGGATGATCTTTGAGAAAGGTCCATTGGCATGGAAGCTCCTACTGTGGCATTTCTTGTGCTTGTTCATTGTGATCCTCTTGTTCTTAATTTTCTCGTGTCTCACCTTGTCTGCTTGTTTCAGCTCTGTCCTTTTCTTCCTCACCTGTAACAAGAAAATATTCTTTGTCATTAGACTTCCTTGGAGTAAATTCATCCACAACTACATGAGGGCTTTCCTCTACCACAAGAGTTCTTATATTATAAACACGGTAAGCCCTAGAAGTTAATGAGTATCCAATAAAGATTCCATTGTCACTTTTTGCATCAAAATTTTCAAGATTATCGTTTCCATTATTCTTGATATGACAAATCGAACCAAAAGGCTTAAGATGAGAAATATTTGGCTTCTTACCTTTATAAAGCTCGTAGGGAGTTTTCTTTAAAATAGGTCTTACCATGGCACGATTAGTGATGTAGTAGGCCATGCTGACTGTCACGGCCCAAAAATACATTGGTAAGCCATTTTCTCACAGCATTATCCTTGCCATCTCCACGAGCATCCGATTCTTCCTTTCAACAACGCCATTCTGCTGTGGGGTCCTTGATGCTGAAAAATTATGAACATACCCCTGTTTCCTGCAAAACTCATCAAATTCATGGCTATCAAACTCTTTACCATGATTACTTTTAATTTTCTGAATGAAGTAGCCCTTCTCATTTTAAACCCTTTGACAAAATTCAATGAACTCCTGAAAGGCATCACTTTTGTTAGCCATAAATAATACCCATGCAAAACGAGAGTAATCATCAACAATAACAAAACCATACAATTTCCCTCCAAGACTGTGGGTCTTAGTGGGTCCAAATAAGTCCAGATATTGCATCTGTAAAGGTTTGTCAGTTGAAACAATGTTTTTGCACTTAAATGACAACCTGATTTGTTTTTCTTTATTCCATGCTTCACAGATTTTTGTTGTTTCAACATTCCGTTTTGGTAGACCTCTGACCAAATCTTTTCTTAACAACTTTGAAAGAACATTAAAAATGGCATGCCCTAAACGGCGGTGTCATAGCCATGCATCATCATGCTTATTTGTAACTAAACAAAGATTTTCTTTATATAAATCATCAAAATCAAGTGTGTATGTATTGTTCTCTCTAATGCCTATGAATTTTATTTCATTTGTATTTACATCTATGATGGAATAGTGTGAAGATTCAAAAATAACTGTGTGACCTTTGTCACGTGGTTTACTAATACTAAGCAAGTTGTGATTTAGGCCCCTAACAAGCATGGCATTATCAATGAAGTGTTGAAAATTCTTACCTATTTTTCCCATGCCGATTATCTTACCTTTATCCTGTCCACCAAAAATCACTGTGCCTTCTTCCTTTTCTTCCAGGTCTGCAAAAAGCTCTTTAATTCCCGTGATATTCCTGGAACATCCGCTGTCTAGGTACCATTTATTCTTCTTGTCTTTTAAGCAGACCTGCAAAAACACATTAAATCTGAAGCTGATTTTGGTACCCAAGCAAGCTTGGGTCCATTAGAGTAAGCTCTTCTATTTACAAACGAATTCCTAAATTTTTTGGCAAACGAATCATCATCCTTTTTCATCAAATTGCATATGTACATATCATGTCCCAATCTGCCACAATAAAAACACGTGGGTCTTTTCTTTGCAAAACTGTTCCTGCTATTTACATTTTGGAATGCATTAAAGAAATGTGGATGTGAACCTCTAGACTTCAATGATTTTGTGTGTGAAGATGATGAACTACCATCATGCAAACATGAAGTTTTAGTTTTGAATTCAAGTGCCTTTTTATTAGTGGGCATGTAGCTCAAACCCTCTTTTTTGAAATTAACTTTCATCCCTAGAAGACTATACAAAATATTTTTTCCTTTGGCAAGTTTTTCTTAAACAAGCTTGGCGTCATTCAATTCTAAAATCAACGTTTCAGATCTACTCTCAGCTTCCTTCTAGCTTGCTCACTTTGATTCAGTTTCAAAGTTAGTTCTTCCAATTTCATCTTCAGATTTTCATTTACTTCTTTCAACCCATCCTTGGTTTTAAACATACTTTATTTTTCTGCTTCTAAACATGAAATCTCTTCTTCAAACAAATTCAGCTTAGACAAAAGCATTTCATTTTCAAGTTTGAGGGTTTCAATTTAATGCTCATTTGAACTACAATTATCACATGGAGTCTTAGTATGAACAAACTCTTGAAATTTCTTTTTAAAATTTTTGTTTTTAGATTTAAATTTTTTTATATTTTTGATACAAATCAGCATAGGCAATCTGCCATTGTTCACTAAAAAGATTCTCAGAGTTAGAATTTACCTCTGTATCCTCTCCTTGCGCCATCAGGCTGAGATTTTTCACGAGCTCATCAATGTCATCTTCTTCTTTAGATCTGGAGTCATCCTTGTCTTCATCACTCCATGTAGCCTTCATTGCTCTCGATTTCTTGACTTGGTTCTTCTTCATTTTTTTCATAAGTTTAGGGCATTCACCCCTCATGTGCCCCATTCTCTTGCATTCATAACACATCACTTCATCATTCTTGCTTGATTCCCATTTCTTGTCAAATGGCTTATTTTGAAATTTCTTAGGGAAGTTTCCACCCTTTTTAGCCTTTCTGAAAAATCTTCTCGCTCTTCTTGTAATAAGAGCCATAAGCTCTTCTTCATCGCTTCCAATGCTTGAAGCTCCATCACTTTCTTCATATGATTGTGAGTTGACTTTAAGGCAACCATCTTCTTTTTCTTGCTTTCCTCTTCATTTCTCTTGATATTCAGCTCATAAGTCATGAGCGACCCGATTAATTCATCAAGAGATAGTGTTGACAGGTCCTTTAAATCTTCAATAACTATTGTCTTAGTATGCCACTGTGGCGACAATGATGGCAACACTTTTCGGACCAGCTCTTGATTGGTATAGTCCTTCCCCAAAGCTTTCAATGCATTATAAAGTAATCTCAGATAACCTGGCAAACATCTGAGATATATTTTCATCAGGCTTCATGGCGAACAGTTCATAGTCCCTGATGAGGAGGTTAGCCTTCGTCTCTTTAACTTCTGATGTCCCTTCATATATAAGCCTCAATTTGTCCCACATTTCCAGCGTAGATGAACACATAGATATACATGAGTACTCATTCGGGTGGATTGCACACTAAATAATATTCATTTCTTTATAGTTAGCACAGGATTTCCTAATATGCTCATCATTCCATTTTTCCTCATCTGCAGGTAATTCATATGCTCCTTTACTCACAACACGCTAGACACCATATTCTTATGCACTTAGAAAGACAGTCACTACGGGAAACTGGTTTTTACCTACGGCAAATGTGGTAGGTAAAGGCCAAAAAATTGTAGGTAAAACCTTTACCTACGACACTGCCTACGGCAGTGTGTCATTGGTAAAAACTGCATAGGTAAACCTTTACCTATGCGACAAAAGTCCGTAGGCATAGTGTGGTCAACACGTACGATAGAGTCGCGTAGGTATATGGTTGTCATTACCTACGGAATTATATCATGTAGGTAAAAATTTATCTATGCAGTTTTTACCTACGATGCATGTCGTAGGTAATTACCTACGACTTTTATCGAGTAGGTAATTACCAACGGCATATATGATATGCCTATGTAGTTTTTACCTACGATACTAATAGTAGGTAATAACCTACGATTTATGTCGCGTAGGCATTTTCCTATAGTTTTATAGCGTAGGTGGTGGTTGGTAGTTACCTACGATTTATGTCGCGTAGGTATTCTCATTTGGTCATTGTCGTGTAGGTGGCTGTAGGTAATTACCTACGATTTAATGTCATGTAGGTATTCTCCTACAGTTATTGTCGCGTAGGTGGTAGTAGGCAATTACCTACGATTTATGTCGCTTAGGTATTCTCCTATGGCTTTTTATCGCGTAAGTACCTACGTAGTTTTCACTAACAATAATTATAGTAGGTAATTGCCTACGACTTTTATCAAATAGGTAGTTTCCTACGATTTTTTGAGCTGTTAATAAAACGTAAGTAATGTGAACAAACCGTAGGTGAATGTTTCTTTTAATCTTAATCCTAAATAATCTATACTAATAGTAGATAATCCATTTGAACCATAGATAACCTGAACTAATTATGTACGTAATAAATTCATCTATAATGCTTATATGAACCATAGGTAACCTATAACTAAATTCATAGATAAACCACATAACTTGTACACATTCACAAAAGTTACACATTCAAAACTTGCACATTCACATCATTCACATATCATATATCAAGAAATCTGCACATTCACATTCAAACCATAACTTGTACACATTCACAAATTTTACACATTCAAAACGTGCACATTCATATCATTCACATAGATCAAGAAATCTGTACATTCACATTCAAACCATAACTTGATATTATATACAAAATACCATCATCAAGTATGATTGTGGCAATGTATCAACATTGCAGTCACAAAAAATATAAGTTTCATGAACAACAAACAAGTGCATGTATGTGAAAATATATACACAATCAAAATTAGTGTAAACATTACAATCAGTATATATATCAAAAATGAGGGAGGTGATCTTAACATATATCACCATGTTAGTAAGGGAATCAAGAGCTGGGAGATGAACTGTTCAGTGCATTGACCATAACCTGCAAAATAGTTAAATATTTATAAGTAATTTCACTTGAAAGTTAAACATGACAATATTTAAGAAATACCACAGGACCGAGTTTCAGAAATCTTGCATCAAAGAAAAGTAAATGAGTTTAAATCATGTTTAGCAAAATAGAAAACTTGCTAATTCAGTCGATGACACTAATTTTTTCATGTTGAGCAAGATTGATTTTTTCAGTCGATGACACTGAATACTATGTAACTTATCAACAACAATAACAACTATAGGAGAAGCAATTTCAAACTCCACCTTCTGTGAGACATGGTCAACATACATCTTGTTTGCAAATAAGCCTCCATACTTAAAAATGACAATTTAGGACAATAAATCACCATCAGATAGAATACCTGTGGCATCTCATCAGAAACAACCCTCTTAGATACCTTGCTATCACCTGCCTGAAGCATGCCAATCCACCCATTAGTGAAATTGCAGGCTGCAGTCAGCTTTACAATCATTGCATATGACATTTTTGAGAAACTAGAAAATGTCTAACTTGCAACAAGAAAATGACTATCTTCATGGACTCCCAAAAGAAGTGCTGTCACAAGGGCTCTGGGAAGACCATCCGTCAACAAGCAAATATTGTCAAATGTGGATCTGGAACATCAAAAGTGCATATAGTAAATGGTTCTACATGTGTAGGTTTCTCAGAAAAATACTTTGATATAAACCAGAATTAAAATAATCATAACTAAGTATTTCAAAGTTCAAACCAGAAATAGCAAAGAACATGATATGATAGAGGTAGTTTATCAAATGTTGATTGATTATGAAATGTAATCTTGGCAGTTTTAAGTGGATTCAATCATTAATAAGTGATTTATATTCACAATAAACATTTTCTACTACAAAAATAACATGGGCTTAGCATCCTTGGTGAATGTAATCAGTGAAGCAATGATAATATTTATACCCTCCATATGAATGTTAAAGTCATCCAACTGCTAACTAGAGATATTATTGGTAAATGTTTGCTAACATGAGCAATTAGACATGAAAACTGATGTTGTAAAGATTGAACTAATGCTCGAGGAAGAAGAAGAAAACTATTAAGCATATGGTGTGACAAACTCATTATTAGAATGTGCTTGACAAAGGATCAAAATGAATAAGACAAGTTCCTATAGCCATATAATGTTTGACCCTCGCTCTCCTCCACTGAGGACTATACCAGTATTTGAGATCAAAAGAACAATTCAAAATGGTAGGCCACTAGCAAGGTAAGTTAAATGACCTGTCAGCTGTTAGGTATAGACAATATATCTTAAGCACTTCATTGCAGAAACAAAAAATTACTTTAAAAAAATGAATGGATGAAAGGGCAGAATAAACATACAATAGATTTGATTGCAATGCAAGTACATTTCATAGTAGTAAGGTGAAAATATAAACTAGTCCAAATGAAGCAGTTGCAAACCATTTTGGTACAGCTATAGATCCACATGAAGACAAATCTTAGGCAAGAGAAGCCCAATAGCAAACCATCAAGTGATCATTTCTATGGCATTTTCTTCTTACTTGGTACACAAAATGCTATCTAGGATTATTTGAAAAAACAAGGTTATCGAGGATTATTTGCAAAAAGAATCAACATCTTTATACTAACTGATTCAGGCTGAAGTGTTTGTCTAGGAACCACCACTGCTACAGGTTTATCATCCTCTCGATTGATGAGAAGGAAATGCTTCTATTGATCACCAAATTACCCTGTGAATTAAATGTCCTGGAAATTACACAAAACTATGCCTAAATAATTGGGCCTTTTCACTAGACAAATTAGAGAAGCAAAACATGAATCACCTATCCACTTCGCTATCTTTTCATAGCTTTTAACTGCATGTCCACATAGACTGCCCCTGAACAGCACCCCACTCTATCCAGAAATAGTTTGCAAAATTAAAATCAACAGTTAGGAGAAACTGAATAAGTTTCTATACAATCACTCATGCCTAAAATTAATGGTTTTTTCCTCATAGCTCACTAAGAATATAAGCAATCAATGGATAGCAGCTAATATCATCAGAAAATCAATGACCATATGGTTATCTCTACTATTTCCAACTAAACAAAATTACACAGTCGGAGGCATTACCTCCTCCCCTTCGTCCCCATCTCTCTAGTCGAGGGGCACATCAACTTCCACTTCCGCGATCTCGGTTTGGAGGTCCTTGGGGTCCTTGCTGTTAATGGTGCACCCGACGGAGACGCAGGTGTCGAGGATCTCCTTCACAGTGCCCCTCAGGTCCTTAGCCATCGACCTGGGCCGCATGACACGGGCGATCTCCACCACGTCAAGGGAGATGTCGTTGTGCTTGATGTTTTTCGTCTTCTTGCGGTCGCGCTCGTGCTCCTTGAGGGCCTTTATGACCAGGGCGGTGATGGAGGATCACTTTTCTTCTAAAATAGTCTATATGCAAAAATGCCAAATAAAAAAATGTCATAAAGATAAGGATCCATAAAAAGTTCAATGAGGAGGTAGAATCAGTGGATTGAAGAAATAATTAATAAATGAAATAGAGGTGAAACTGGATATAAAATAGAGTGCAAGAAGGTGCAATGGGAGCTAAAGTGAGTGATCCATGGGAACGATAAGATTATAGTGCCTTTTTTGAGAACATGTGTGGTTACAGAATGCATAGTATAGTCATGCCACATGCTACGTCCAAGAGAAACAAGGTACTATCTACTTTCCCAAGAAAAACATGAAAATAAAATGACATTATATAAGATTTGAAATTAGCTTATTCTACTTATGGGAGCCCCTCCTGCATGAAATTGGTTGCATATCCATGTTCCTCACTTGAAGGGTTGATAATTCATATATTGGAATATCGCTTTTAGAAAAAATACATATCCTAGAATATGTCTTTGCGATTGACACATGAGAAGGCACACTCATAAACACCCAGATGGATATGGTTAGAGATGACAATGCCAGCTTGATTTTCTTAGCCATATCTAACTGCAACCTCCTAGTCATGAAGTAATTGAGATAGTTGGACCTAACCTACAAAATGTAGAAAAGAATATATAGGTATAGAAGTGAATATCACACTAATCCAAGTGGATGGGTGTGAGGTCGACATGGAATGGTCAAGGCTACATGAAATAAATGACGGATACAAAAAAGAACTTACATGTGGATATAATGCTGAGTAATGTAGTGAATTGGGTGCATCTCTTTGAAACAACTTATCAAGAAAAAGAACAAGAGTAGAAATACCCACTCTCACGATTGGGTTAGCCAATGCATGCATATGTAGTACACCTAGAATGGAAGAGTGCAGACTTTACCAAGCCAAGAAAATCTGAGAACAATAGCCATGCTGCAGACTTCTCTATTTCATGAATATCTGTGGACGCACTCGGGATTCTCTTTATATTGTTGTTTATATCGTTTATCGGTTTATCTGAGAACAATAGCTGTAGATTCACTACACCCCCCCTTTTTATTTTGAAGGGTTCTGGAGAAAACTCTAAGGATTTCAAGTTGCTGACCTATCAAGGGTGGGTCGACCTACTGCTCAGAGCAGGTTGACCTGCCCTTGAGCAAGTCAGAGGGCCCAGCAACTCTTGTGATTTTATCTTTTGATTCTTTTTTTGTGTGTGTGATTAGTTTAGCAGGGAGATATAGGGGTGATTAGGCCCTATTTCACTCCAAATCCTATTGCATCTCCTTTTTTTTAGTTTTAGTTTTATTTTTGTTTATGGGTGAAGTACATGCATACGGAATGAAATTTCTGGGACCTGTGCATGAATGTAGATACATATGAATCACAGACGTATGAAGTCCTTGGTATTTCAGCAATCTTGAGGGGATCTGTAGATAAATTAGCATATTCCCCAAAGGGTTCATCAAATGGATTCAAGCAATTTTGGTGGTCCATTGGCTAAGAACATTGCATATCCAATGCATCAGGTGACAAAGTACTGTCAGCTGTGGGGCTCTAATATCCATAGTTGTATCAGCTGCAAGCACATCTTCAGATTGGGAAGACAAAGCAGTATCAGTCCACTGCTTCAAACTTCGCCAACTGAAAGTGAATTGGGAACCCGAATCATCGGAAAAGTCCCCGATTCTTGAAAGGAAAATAGGAGCAATACCCAAGGCAAGTGAATTAACTGCTAACGATAATGTTCTTGCCTCTGCTACTATCAGGCTTTCTGCTCCAAATTCTACTGAGCTTCTCAGGTTGGCATATAACAATTTGATATTCAACTGTTTCACATGAACATATGACACATATTCACTTGTTCTTAAATCCATTTTGTGAAAATATCTGACTTGTTTGTTTCCTATTCTCCCGTAAAAGCACTAGTGCTGGCATGTCTTGGATTCATCTCCAGCCTCTCTTCTCTGTGACCCTTTTTTGGGAATTTTTCTCCTTGTGACTTGGGCATCAAGTTTCTTCAATGTTATCTTTTGCTGCATACTGTTACCTTTGAGATCCTTGTGGGATGTTGGATATTGAGAGTTTGTCAATGCTACTGGATTCTAATTTTTCTTTTGAGTTTTCAAGGGTGCTATTGGTCCAATTGACGGGCACCAAGATGGCAAATGCATGGAATGTGATCGGACCAAATATTTTAAGCCCAATCAAATATATCCACAGATAAACTACAGAGTCAAGTCCTGCATGGTCAATAAGCTCAACTACGAGCATTCTTAAGGTATCTGGCACCCATTCTAAGAACCTCAGGTATGATTTCCAATCCAAATTGACAAACTTCTGCACAATGCCAGGGCGTGTTGGACTACTTCTCAAACCTCTAAGATACCATTTGGGGAAGTATACTCTGTCATTGCATGGCTGCAGCCGTAGTACAGTAAATATCAACAAGAATGCAAAGGCACTAAGAATATTGACAGCTGCAGAGAATCCTATGTCACCAAGAGTAGCCATATGCGCCCCTCAAGTAATGTACACAATTTTCTCTTTATTTCCAGAACTGTAAATTGATCTGGACATCTCTTTTCTGATGCAAGAAAATGCAACCTTATTGATGCAATTATCTCTTACTCCTTAAGCAATATATAGCATGTCCAGAATGTAAAAGTATATGCCATTAGTATATAAGCCAAAATAATATATATATATGCTTCCCCCTTTATGGTATCAGTGACCAGACTAGATCACAATTTCCTTTTTTTTGGGCATTTCTGGCCTCTGGATGTTCCATATGCCTGATAGAGGGCAATAAGTATCAAGATACCAGATCGTGTAGTCTGTCGATACACTTTTCCAGATCTGTTCAGCGTAGTGGCTTTTATTTTTTGGGAAAAGGTGTGGACAACCACCAATTTTGTTGAAAATAAACAGAGTTACTACCATCAAAGATAGACGAGAGATTTTTCCTCACCAACTTCACTACATGACAAACATAAAACAACCCTATGAAAAGCAACTGTACTTAGAAGAAAAAATAAGTCCAGCATAGTAGGCAATTGCATCCCACTTTTCCAAGTCCATAAACACACTTATCCAGTTTAAAGCCTTAATTTCAATTGCATCCCACATCCTAGCTTTTGTTGCACCTTAAAGGCCACATTTATCTTCATTTTTTTATACTGCAGCATGTAATTATTCCATCCAACATATTAGTGCAGGACATGCCACTTTGTCAACATCATTGAGTGGCCTTCACAATACTCACATCGTTTCCCTCCTTTCAGTTAAGTTGAGTAGGCTAGTTGTTCCATGGTTACACATGAGATTTGCCATATCATGAAGCTGTAAGATAATTCCAGGCCATTCCAGGAATGAGATTGACAACCCAAAGAAGTTGGAAATCCCCTTTAATAGAACATTGCTTCAAATCTAAGCTTTAATTTTTTTTATGCTATCTTCCACAGAACTATTGTTGTGAGCAGCAGCAGCCAGTATAGATATACCGAAAAAATCTATAACATCACAGAGCTATTCTTCTATATTATCTAAATTTGTTTTTTATCAGCAACGCTTCTATTCTCCAGTCCTGTTCTATGAGCAGCATTACTCTTCGGTGGGTGTTCTCTTACATTTGAACCTGGTGTAGTTCCAATATGATGTGACAAAATCTGGCTGTTGATTCCGCCTCAAATTGGCCAATAACTTTACAGCCAATTGAAAAGTTCTACCCTACCAGAATATAAAGGTTATCCATGACAAAAAGTTAAATCACATGTTGATTTGCATGGACTAATTAAGGTTTCCATCTTATTCTTCAGAAGAGAGGAGAGAATGGGGATGAGGATGGTGTCCAACCAGTGGGGGCTACGGGCCCCTGCAGAACTATCTCCAGCAGTAGAGAAATGGAGGTGGCCGGTGATGACGAGGAGGGCCTTGGCGAGGGTGACGAGTAGGTGTGCTCCGAGCACCGATGTCGTTGAGGTAGATGGCGATGACCATGATGACGGTGGGGCTTGAAGTAGGTGGCGAATGGGGCGGGATCTTCCTCTCAGGTAGAAGGCAATGTAGGGTAGCGGCTACGGGGTTACAACTGGCGGAGCATGGCGAAGGTGGTGGCGACGGCGACCTCACCTTGTGGCGAAAAATGAGGGAGAGGAGTGGTGGAGGGAGGCAGGGTCAAGGCACTGGGGCGGACGTGACTGGCGGTTGGTCTTGAAGGAGGCCAGCCATTGGAGAGGGGGTTGAGTTGCTCCGGCGGGGTGAGGGAGGGGGAGCGATGGGTGGGGAAAAGGAGGAAGCAGCAGCAAATGGGGGGGGGGGGGGGGGGGGCGTTACGGGGGTAACACCCCAACGTCAAAGGGGAAAGAGAGGGACTAGGGAGTGAGGAAGAGAGGGAGGGTGGTGGGCTGGGGAGTGAAGAGGAGATGGAAGGTGGCGGGCCAAGGTAAGTTTATGCTTTTAAGAAAGTTGTGGCGGGCTGAATTTATTTTCGAAGGTGCGAGAGTCTTTAGCGCCAAAAGTTTTTACTCTATTTACTTATTATTTTTATTGTTTTAGCTTTCTTATATATTTATTATTTTTTACTTTAATATTATTTTATTATTATTATTTTACTTATTTATTTATTTATTTTATTATGTTATTATTATTATCTTTATTGTTTTGATTTTCTTAAATATTATCTTTTGTTTTGATATATTTCTCTAGTTCCGTTATTATTTATTTATTATTATTTACCTATTTATTTATTTATTTGTTTTTGACTCAGTGACGAAAAATCAATTTTAGGCAATATCTCCCCTTGTCTCAGAATATGTCGGAGGGGATGTAGTCCCGGGCCATCGAGTCTAGGACTAAAAGAGTCGTGGAAAACTTATTCGGACATCAGTCTGGGACTGATTTATGCTGACGATGCAGCAATGCCACGGGAATCCCCAGGACGCATGTTCGTCTATGCTCCGGTGTGATTTAATATTATGAGAGAGGGATGAAACCTAGCAGGGGTAGGTCCGACCCAAACGATTATGTATCTTGAAGCATGGTCCGATTATGGACATGGCTGGGCAAACCCGCAGGCCCAAACCGTGCTCAGGATAGGCCTTGTTTGTATTTATTTTATTCATGACTCAAGGACACCCGATCGGGTCAAATGGTCGCAAAAGAGCCAACACGGGGGTTCCGGCTAGGGCAGTATGGCACAGAGCGAAGCCTGGTGGTCGGGGGTCGCGTGAGCGATAAAAAGAATTCAGTTTGGGGTGTAGAATCGCAACGCTGGCGAAGATAATAGAATTTAGCCTTTAATGGGCCTAAAATGAATAGTTAAGGGTTACTATTCATTAACACTAACCTTTTCGCCGATGTTTGGCTGTCCGACAGTCCATGGGATCCCCTTTCGGATAGGGAGTAGGGAAACACTGGCTATGAACGGGACGGCGATGAGAGATCAGACGGACACTAGACAAAGCAATGAGCGTGAAAAGTGAATAATATTAGGAATAAATAAAACTACATGCATTAAATGCATGTAGTCTCAGTCGACAGAGGGCTCTGGTCCCCTTGTCAACAGACTCTCTATTTTTTTTTACCTTTATTTATTTCTTTCATTTCCTCTCTTCTTATTTCTTTTGTAATATCTTGGATTCTTCGGATCGAAATCGGAGAGCTTTCGGAATGCTTTTGTGGGTCCTGAAACGTGTTTTACGATCCACTCGGGTTTTTCCCTTGTATAACTTACGGAACCCTGTGGAGAATGAACCATTGAGTTTTGCGACTCCGGGACACTACATGTGTGTTATGCTCGTTCCGAGGATCGCAGAGACAATTTTTTCGTATTTTTCTGAATTTATGAAATTTCGTGCAGAAAATTAAAATTTAGGAAAATTGCTAATTTCCTATTTCCTTTTATTCTCTCACCTCTCTCCTCTCTCTTCTCTCACCGTTTTCACCTTCTCTCCCTCTGTTCTCTCTCCTTTCATCCCCTATGCTCCGACTGCAGACGGAGGAGGCCTGGGGATGTCGTGGAGGTGTCGTGGAGCGTGATGGCGTGAAGAATGGAGCGTGGTGTTGGCGCGATCCCATTCGGTGGATTCAAAGCCGACGTGGAGTTCGTGTGATCATTTTTGGCGAGATTTGGCCATTTTGGCGCGTGAGATCTTCGGTGGAGGTAGGGGGACAAATACCCTACTCTTTTTTTACATCCTCTTACGATTTGGAGCCGAATGGTGTGAGTTTGAGTGGGTTTTGCCATGTTTGGGTGAAATGCATGTTTGGGGGGGTGTGAGCCATGTTCACCGTTCCAGGCAAAAGCTTGTAGTTTAAATGAAATCATTTGAACCCCTGGCATGTTGGAATTCGTTCCCCGCCAGTTTTATTCCGTTTGGTTGAGAATTGGGGCCAGTATGAGCCCGTTTGTCCACGTGACTCATTTTGGGTGGATTCGTGGGAGTTGCACGTTTCTTGCCGTTTTGTGCATGGTTTGATCCCTTCCGGCTTGTGAAAGGTTGATATGGACTTTAGGAATGTTTCCCCATCGTTTAGACGTGATTGGGACGTGGAAAGACCGAGTTTTGAGTAGTCCAACGGTTTTCCCGTCAGAACGGTTTAGCGGTCTTACCAGTGACGGCCATTGGTAAGAGGCGGCCCTCTGGTGACCGCTAATTGGAGTTCCGTTGTCAGTTTGGTGTTGCGGTCTCGCGACCGACCGCAACCATGTGTTAGCGGCCCTTGGGCGACTGCTATTTAACGTTTTAGTCGGTTATTCGGTTTTAAGTCGATTCGGGCTAGCGGTCTAGCTCCCGACCGCAAGGTGGTTTTGGCGGCCATGGGGTGACCGCCATTCTGTGGAAACGGTCCTATGGAGACCGTTAAATGGTTTTACTATTTTAAGTCGGTTCCTAGTGACGGCCTTGAGGCTGGCCGTGTTTTGAAGTAACAGTCAGGTAAAGGACCGCCAAAAGGATGGCTTATCGTGTTTCGAAGCAGTTTGGGTATGGCGGTCTGGCCATGACCGTCAAAAGCCTAGAGATGGCCTCGAGCAGACCATTTTCTGTCTGTTTTACCCAGCGAATAGTGGCTCGGATAAGACCACGAATGAGTATTAGCGGCCAAGGGTAAGGCCGCCATTTGTTTGGGAGTTTCTTTCGTGTTGGTTTGGCTTCCAGTTGGCTTGGCTTCGACCCCTTGGTCAACCCATTGTTCCGTGGATGTCTTGGACATCCTATGAGGGCTGTGACCATGTTATAGGGTGTCTGGAAGTGCCATTATACCGATCAATGTTTTGTATTATTTCAAGGGTCATTATGGTTCCTGGTCAACCCGATTGTGACCCAGTGGTTAACACATGACCTCGTGAGTGTCTCGTCTATCCTGTGAGGATCGAGACCTGGTTTTGGGCACTTGGAGGTATCGTTGTACCTCGATTTGTATTTCATATGGTTTGAGGTCTTTGGTAATCCCTCATGTTCAGTGTTTTGTGTTATGCTGAATTGTGAGTCCATTGTGCAGCTTGGAGGCCGAGGAGTCATTGTTATCATTATTACTATGATGGATCCGGTTGTTATGTGCCATTTTTCATAATATGTTTCCCGTGGTTTTTGGCTTAGGGACTAGGCTGATTAACAGCGTATTGCTGTGATGTGAGATGATCCTGACCCGAGTCTTGTGACTCAAGGATCATTGTGTCAGTAGGTCTAGTTGACTGTCCTATGTCTGGCGAAAGTTCTGTATGTTGTCTTGTGCTTCGTGGTACGTGCGATAGGTACGTCTGTGAACTATCTGTACTTCGCTGTTTTGAGTCTCTGTGTCTAGTGAGCCTCCACTAGTCGTAGTCTGACGACACTTTCCTGTGAGTCGTGTTCTCGGTTGAGACGGTTTGTAGGATGGTTGCCGTGGGCCTCTTTGTCTTGCCGTTAGAGTCTAACGGGAGGGGAAAATCAGCTAGAGGCCTGGCTCAAGACATTGAGCTTGTGTGTGCACACGTGGTCAGGGGCGTTGGACAGACGTCGACGGGCGTGACCCTAACCAGTCACTCGTTACTTGGTACTTGGTTCCTATTGGGTGTCTCAATTACCGCCGTTCTAGGCATGTGGGAGATACTTGTGGCGCAGCGTAAGACGTCAGTTGAAGCATCTGGCTGTTCTTCTAGTGAGGACGTGCTTCTATCACTTGACGCATGACTTGTGTTTTCGTGACTTGTTCGGGTAGCCTGTGCTTGGCTTCACTCGAGGTTACGAGTTCTGTAGCGTACACGATGGTGAGATCGTGTGTGTCTTGTGCCTTTGACCGTGTAGGTCTTTGGTAGGCTTTTGCCTATTTTTGTAGGTTTTCACGATATGTGTTTCATGTTTTGACAATGGATCGATAATACCTGACTTTGTGAGATCGGGGTTCACCTTTCTATTGTTGTTTGGAGTAGTTTAGAGGGCCGAGGTTCCTCCGACTGCCGTGTTCCATGGTATGGCTGTTTTCCTCTTTACTTTTGTTGTTGTTACTCTTGCTGTTACTGCGTTATTTTGTGGTAGGGTTCTGCGGGATCCCTACTGAGCTAGTGATAGGAGGCTCACCCCTGACTTTTCAGGTGTAGCTGTTCTTCCTCGTGCTTGGAGGTGCAGTGCGTGCTTCTTAGTTGCCAGCATTTTCCAATGTCGGGCTTCCCCCGACTTGAGAGTACGTTCTCTTTCCTGTTGGATTATATTTGTCTTTCTTTGGACTGGACTATGTTAGTTTTAATTGTTATAGAAAATGTAATTTTATTTCTGCTATTTTAGCAATCCTGATCATTGAAATTTAATTACTTACTGCTTTATCTGGAAGTTCAATGTACTCTCACATACCTTTCTATCCCTTCGAAGCTTTTTCGCTCTTGGAAGGCCTCGCATGTTCCAAGTGGTATCGGGTTTACCCGGTATTTGGATTCTAGGTCGCCACATCTTTCATTTCTTTTCATTTCCTTTTTTAAAACTTTAATTTGACCTCGTAAAAATAATTTTTACTATTGTTATTATTATTTCATTTGAAGAGTCCCAATTGACAGGGGGGCCGAGGCCCTGTTGACTGGGTTGACAGGGGCCTGCACCTCTTCTCGACCGACCTCATTTTTTTACTTTTCTTCTTTTTTAAAAAAAAAGGTGAGGGGATGTGTCGGTTATGGTCTGCCGGTTAGTGTGTTTGTTTTATTTTTTATTTTTTATTTTTTAAATGAGAGGGGGGAAGAGAGCTCAGTCGACTGACCTTGTGGTCAGTGGACTAAAAGATGATCGACTTCACCCCTTTTTTTTACATTCATCTCCCTTTTTTTTTCTTTTTATGTTATACTTTGATTTGATCACATAACAAATTTTTGTTGCGTTCTCTTAGGCGTATGCAAGATTTTATTATTTATTATTTGTTATTTGATTTTTATTTATTTATTTATTATTTTTAATTATGTGTTTTTTTTGAATTTTTGTTGTTGTTGTCGGATGAGTGTTTGAAAAATACTATTCATCGGCGCCCACTCCTTCGTCGATATCCTACTATCTGGTAGTCTGGAGGACTTCCCTTTTGGATAGGGAATACGGCATCACCAGCTCTATCCCATGGGACGAACGGGGCGACGATATGAGATCAAATGGGCCCCCGGTGAAACAAAAAGTGGAAAAGATGAATAGTGTTTTAAATAATAAAAAAACATGCATTAAATGCATTAACAGTCATTGTGTTGGTTCATGCCCAATGCCTTCTGCCGGATAACACATCCAGTGTAACACCCCGGTTGAATAATAAAATATAAAAATAAAAATTTGAAATATGTATTGGAATTAAAGTTATTTCCTTGCTATTTTTATGATTTTCTTAATTAAAGAATATTGTTTATTTTTGAAAGCGGCCAAATTATGTCAACCAAAAGAAATAATTATTTTTCTGCAATGACCATAAAAAGAATTTCATATTTCACAATGTAATTGAATTTTCCACAATAATCTGAATTTAATATATATATATATATATTAAATTAATGCGATTTCACCTGTAGGCTAAAGTTTTGACTAATTTCTATAAATATGGAAAAATTGTATTCTTATAGAAAACGAAGTGTTTAACAATATTGTCAACTGGGCCGACCCCTAATAAAAATTTAATGAGACTGAATTAAAGAGGTTTTTAGTCCAAAATCGTTGTTCTTAATAGCCCAACCTTAATCGATCAAATTCGAGCCCATTTCTCAACCAATCGAGCCCAAACTGGGCCCATTTGATAGGTTTACCCAAGAAGCCCATCTTCCTTTTAAAAACCCTAATTCTAGAGCCTTCTATTGGCGGTGGCGGCATGGATTAGGTGGAAGAACCGAGCTTTTCACCGATTTTAATCCCTTGGACTCTTGAGACTAATTCGATATGTAGGAACCTTCTTAGACCCTATAAATAGAGGGCTTTCGACCCCCTGGAACCCTATTTGTCTCCCCAGCCGGAGGCATGACCTGGGGTGGCCGATCGAGAACAAATTTGGGTGCGGATCGGAGGCGTGTTCGCGGATTAGGGTTTCGGGCGTCTTCCTCATTCTTCTTCGATTAAGGTAGGTTTCTCTCAGGCCCAACCTAATTAACTATCATGATTGTATAGAGTTCGTTCGTAGCTTTCATTTGAATCTATTTTGCCCAAGTTATGCTTTCTATATCATGCGTATTTCTAGTTTTATGAAAGGCATGTCATTAGGGTTTGTATCGTTCTTCCCGCTTTATTTTGGTAGGCTTATCGTAGTTAAATCTCAGAATTGATCATGCTATCTTGTGTATTTTTAAGTCCTCTTTCTAGTGATAGCTTATTGCCCAATTTTTATGCGTCGTACGATGAGTATTTAGTCGTCTTATGGAACCCTAGCCGAGCTCGCTGGAGTTCGGGCGTGGCGTCATTAGCGCGGTATAACATAAACCGCTCTATTTTGAATGGCCTCTCGGTAGACCGTGTGATCGATATTGACGTTCAATTTTTGACCGCCTAATTGCTCTTGCGTTAAAATTCTTCTTGAGCAGGACGGGCATGTCCAGACCATTCACGAACCCCCGCGGTCCAAGATAAACCGTTCAGGCCCTGTCTGACCTTCGGGCCAGCTTGACCTGCACGGCCTATCGACCGACCACTGAGGCCCATTGAACGGTTCTTGGCAGACCGTTCTGTCACGCAAAATTGTTTAGAATCTTATTTTAAGCATGACTAGTTCTGATTAAATAATGCTAACGATAGGGTGGCAACCCACAATTAAATTGGAATATATGGAAGATAAATTAATATCAGTTTTTGCTCTATTATCTTCTTCCTTTCTTCCAATCATATTCTTTCGTTCTTATCAATTTAAATAAAGTATAAATCTCAATTATGTTATATTAGAAATGAGAAATTGATATTAGGACTATTTTGACAGTCATTTCACTCCAGTGGAAATGTGACTGACCGTCTATATCCATTTTTCGATGATTTATAACCCTCGATTCCTGTAATGGTTGGAACTCTCCGTCGGATACTCCTTCCGTCGGACTAGAACCACCATTATGAGACCTCCGTAAGTCCCCGGGAGCCTAGGATTTCCACTAGGACGCCGGGCAGGTTGTACCTCAAGTCCTGCACCTGTGAACTCGACCGGATAGCTTACTTGTCTCTACTCAGATTCATGGCCCATATAGAACCGTTTGAGTCCCTACGCGGCCTAGATCTGACCGTTGATTTATAAGTGGCTTATAGCAGACCGTTCTATGCCATTTGAGCGGCCCGATTAAGACAGTGTATCACTGGCTAAATGCCAAGTCTTGATGGTCGATTATCCCTGATTGTTCTTTGACCAGGCCCTGTTAAGTCAACCCAAAAAGCCTCTAGGCTGACGTAAGAATCGTGGGCTAAACCCTGGTTCAGTTCCACCATCCCTATGTGTTGGAACGCTGGTTTTGAAAATGACAATTTCTGAGTCATGTGTGATAGAATTATGGTCAGTGCATCTGATTAGAATATCTGATTAATTCATGTGAACTATTTGCATGGTGGATTGCTCATGTCTGGAAACCCTAGTTTTGATAGTGACTTTCTGATGAATCATGCTTAGCTATTGGTGCTTTAATTCTCCAATGTTATCTGTTGTGTATGGTCCATGCTATTTCATAGACTAAGTCATAGTCAGTGCATGCAGTGTCTCACTCATAATCTTGCTCGGTGCAACTCTCGCTTAGTTCTGCACTTCACACATAAGTGCTTGCCTCAGTGCAAGTTTCTGTTCATGCCCACATATTGTCGATTAGCTTCTTTCTCGGTGCTTCCAAATGCATCATGTGCATCAAGGTCGGTGCATTCCTTGCCCTTGCATCTCACCTCCAGGGGTCGGTGCAATTTGTGGGTCAGTGCAATTCTTGACCAGCACTCACTGTATTAGTCTCCTCATTTTGTACCAATGCATTTCACTCTGCCATCTTAGTGCAAGTTCTTACGTGGACAGGAAATCTTGACTCGGTGCAAGCTTTGTCTTGCATCTCTCTCTATTATGTTCATCTCTATCTGGCATCTCGGTGCAGATCTTGCTTGGACAGCCTAACCCGAGTCAGTGCAATCTTTTCTTTGTCATCCTTTCATTAGTTCAGTGCTTTTCTCATTTTTGCTCACCTTATCTCGGTGCATTCTCTTTCTTTTTGAAATACTCGAAGTCGGTGCATCCTTCGGTTAGACGTAGGTAGAGGAACAGAACTCAGTGCATACCTTGCTCTAGATAAAAACATGTTTCGGTGCATAGTCTACTCTGTACAATTCACTGTAGATGTCGGTGCATGTTTTTGCTCCATGCACAACAAGCCTATTCAAATCCCTTTAGCAACGAGGTCGGTGCAGTTCCTGTTTCATGTCTTCTATTCTCGGTGCAAGTCCTGTAGACAGCTAAAGTGGATCGGTGCAATGTTTGCTTCATTTCACTTCGGTGCCTTTCTTGCCCGTCTTAGTCGATGCTTATGCCTTTGACTCGGTGCAAATTTTTCTCTCTGGCAAAAACAAGTCAGTACAACTTTGCATTTTGTTGCTTCCTGTCCGTGCATATCTGTTGCACGATCAGAGTCTATGGTCTATGCTAATGACGTCATGTGTCTTCTCAAGTCAGTGCATCTCTCGCTTTTGCTCACTTCAACTTAGTGCAACCTCTTGTTCACCTTGTTGCAAGTCAGTGCAACTGTTGATTTAGGAACTTCTACTCAGTGCAGTTTCTGGCTTCTTACTCATTACACTAATACGAATTGTGCTAAGTTTGTGATAAAATGACTCTCTCTTTTATGACAATTTATCTGTGCATTCACCAGGGTGCTTGGCACGTGATCTGAGGAAGATAGAGCTCCAGAATGTTCCAACACGTGCTGCAGCCTTTAAGGTGAGAAATGTGGTATCCACTCGCCTAGGCCTCTGGAGTATATATATATATATATATATACCGAGGAAATGGTGTAAGAAGGATATACACAGACTAGGAGAAGTGAAGAAAAAGAGTGTGAGAAGAGTGCTGTGAACCAAGAGAGAAAACCTTAGTCGAACATCTGTGCTGAGAGAAGATTTTGAGAAGAGAAAGAGAAGAGAGAGTGATAGAGTTTAAAGCAGGCAGTGTCAAACTAACTGTTGGTTCTTTGGATCAGATCCATATTAATTTGCTCCTACGAGAGCTATACTTCTTTTCAATTTTTGTTTGGTTTATTTTCCTTTGTTGTTCTTCTTCTTAACTATGTTTTCTAACTCTCTGTTTTGAGGTTGGGATTCCTCCTGTGGATTCAAGGGAAGAGAGACTTGTGTCTCTGGTTGCTGGTGACTGGGTGTCACTAGCAGCTCCTTCTGGGCTGGAAGAAGAGAGGAGTGTGTTCCTCTGGCTCAAGCTGTTAGGCAATGTTTGTAGGCAAGCTGTGGTGTCCAGCGGTTTCAAGCTATTGTAGGCAAGTTGTGGTGTCCAGTGTGTGACCGTTCTATCTTAAGCGGCCCAATATTGACCACGTACCTTCCAACTTTCCGAAAGTTGATGTTTTCATGGTTTTGATTGTGTGAGCTGCTCTAGCCTATCCAGGCTTTGGTACCTCATGTTTTGACCTATTGTTAGGTCTATTGATGACATTATCAATTCTAAGTAATTTCCTTGAATGACTTTTCCTCTCGATTAAGGAACTTATTGTTTCGAATCTCAAGAAAATCCATATTCTTATGCGCTTTACCTTGATTACATGAACTTGATCTTGGAACTCTTGGCCATTAAACATTGTGGATGTCTAGATTTCATGGGATCTATGATCCAAGCAAATCAATGCCACGACAAACACATTAAAGGGCCCAGTCTGGTCTTGGGAGGGGCACCCGAAAAGTACTTAATCCCCGGAGAGGTGAATGACTAGGTGTGGCATTTGGCACCGGTACTATCTAGCGTGTTGGGTCTACTACATTCCACACTCTTATGATACTTGCTATACTTGCTTGAAAGCAGGAAGTGCTTGCTTGCATGACTCGACTTGACTAGACTTGATATATGGCCATTCACTTGAAGTTCTGATTACTTGCTCTTGCTATCGTGACTTGCAATCTTTATCGTGCTAGTTATCTTGTTATCATGCTTAATTATTTTCTCGCGTTATCCATGCATTCATGAAATGGTTAATTACGTAAACCATGCCTGATGATAGAGTGTAATTCCTACGAAGCTTCTTGCTCACCCCTACTTCCCAACCCTTTTCAGGTAACGCGATAGATGGAACGCTTGCGATTGGGATAGGGACAGCGTGATCGAGTGAACCCGGAGCTTTAGAGACCGGAGTCTGTCCTTTTTATTTTCTTGAGTGTAGATAGTATAGTGAGTCTTGTCATTTTCTCTTCTTTATGTCTTTATTGAGTCCAAATTGCAAATTTAAATTTTCAATCATCAATAAAAATACATTTTTATCAAATTAGTATGGCCTCCATGTGTCTTATTGTGTTTATTTATTCTGCTCTTGCTATCATGACTGTTTCGCTGTACGTTCCGAACACTACTTCTCGCTGCTGTCGGTTCGGGGCCTGACAGAAGTGGTATCAGAGCCTCAGTTGTTGAGTCCTAGGTTCTTGCCTATAAGTATAGGTTACCCTAAATAATAGGTCGTGTCATCCTTGTCATTCCTTTTGTCACCTCGTGAGATTGGGTAGTGCTTCGGGTTAAGTAATAAAATATATGTAAGATTGTGTAGCACGACGCGTAAGGGTAATAAAATTTTAACCTTATAATTATTTTTGTAGGTATCTAAGCTCCTTTTGGACATGAAAGCAAGAGGGTCTACGAATAAGTTATGGTTCGGTTTCGCCAGAAGGTGGCGAGTCCATCGTAAAAAGGTCCGGAGTAATAAGAAGAAAAAGAATAACCTTTCGCAAATGAAATGTTTTTACTGTCAGAAATTTGGTCATCTAATCAAGGAGTCCTGGCGAAGGAGCGGAGCATGTCTTCATTGCGAAAATAAAGATCATGTAATGGCTAGTTGCCCTAAGCTACTTCTGTAAGCAAATTTGGACTGATTTCTATCAAATGAAGAATTTTATATAAGGTATCGTTCTCCCTTATCTTTAACTATAGTTAAAATTGTTTTACATTCCAATAGTTGTATGATTACCATGTTATTTTGCAAATAGCTAATGGCGATTGACGAATTTGGAGACCAAATTCCTTCAAGTGTGGGAGGATGTAACACCCAGGTTGAATAATAAAATATAAAAGTAAAATTTTGCAATATGTATTGGAATTAAAGTTATTTCCTTGCTATTTTTATGATTTTCTTAATTAAAGAATATTGTTTATTTTTGAAAGCGGCCAAATTATGTCAACCAAAAGAAATAATTATTTTTTTGCAATGACCAAAAAAAGAATTTCATATTTCACAATGCAATTGAATTTTCCACAATAATCTGAATTTAATATATATATATATATATATATATATATATTAAATTAAATTAATGCAATTTCACCCGTAGGTTAAAGTTTCGACTAATTTTTAAAAATATGAAAAAATTGTATTCTTATAGAAAATGAACTGTTTAACAATATTGTCAACTGGGCCGACCCCTAATAAAAAATTAATGAGGCTGAATTAAAGAGGTTTTTAGTCCAAAATCGTTGTTCTTAATAGCCCAACCTTAATCGATCAAATTCGAGCCCATTTCTCAACCAATCGAGCCCAAACTAGGCCCATTTGATAGGTTTACCTAAGAAGCCCATCTTCCTTTTGAAAACCCTAACTCTAGAGCGTTCTATTGGCGGTGGCGGTATGGATTAGGTGGAAGAACCGAGTTTTTCACCGATTTTAATCCCTTGGACTCTTGAGACTAATTCGATTTGTAGGAACCTTCTTAGACCCTATAAATAAAGGGCTTTCGACCCCCTGGAACCCTATTTGTATCCCCAGCCAGTGGCATGACCTAGGGTGGCCGATCGAGAGCAAATTTAGGTGAGGATCGGAGGCGTGTTCGCGGATTAGGGTTTCGGGCGTCTTCCTCCTTCTTCTTTGATTAAGGTAGGTTTCTCTCAGGCCCAACCTAATTAACTATCATGATTGTATAGAGTTCGTTCGTAGCTTTCATTTGAATCTATTTTGCCCAATTTGTGCTTTCTATATCATACGTATTTCTAGTTTTATGAAAGACATGTGATTAGGGTTTGTATCGTTCTTCCCGCTTGATTTAGGTAGGCTTATCGAAGTTAAATCCCAGAATTGATCATGCTATCTTGTGTATTTTTAAGTCCTCTTTCCAGTGATAGCTTATTGCCCAATTTTTATGCGTCGTACGATGAGTATTTAGTCGTCTTATGGAACCCTAGCCGAGCTCGCTGGAGTTCGGGCATGGCGTCATTAGTGCGGTACAACGTAAACCGCTCTGTTTTGAACGGCCTCTCGATAGACCATGTGGTCGATATCGACGGCCAGTTTTTGACCGCCTAATTGTTCTTGCGTTAAAATTCTTCTTGAGCAGGACGGGCATGTCCAGACCGTTCACGAACCACCGCGGCCCTAGATAAACCGTTCAGGCCCTGTCTGACCTTCGGGCCAGCTTGACCTGCACGGCCTATCGACCTATCGCTGAGGCCCATTGAACGGTTCTTGACAGACTGTTCTGTCACGCAAAATTATTTTGAATCTTGTTTTAAGCATGACTAGTTCTGATTAAATAATGCTAACGATAGGGTAGCAACCCATAATCAAATTGGAATATATGGAAGATAAATTAATATCAGATCTTGCTCTATTATCTTGTTCCTTTCTTCCAATCATATTCTTTTGTTCTTATCAATTTAAACAAAGTATAAAACTCAATTATGTTATATTAGAAATGAGAAATTGATATTAGGACTATTTTGACAGTCATTTCACTCCGGTGGAAATGTGACTGACCGTCTATATTCGTTTTCCGATGATTTATAACCCTCGATTCTTGTAATGGTTGGAACTCTCCGCCGGATACTCCTTCCGTCAGACTAGAACCTCCATTATGAGATCTCCGTAAGTCCCCGCGAGCCTAGGATTCCCACTAGGACGTCGGGCAGGTTGTACCTCAAGTCCTGCACCTGTGAACTCGACCTGATAGCTTACTTGTCTCTGCTCAGATTCATGGCCCATATGGAACCGTTCGAGTCCCTACGCGGCCTGGATCTGACCGTTGATTTATAAGCGGCTTATAGCAGACCGTTGTATGCCATTTGAGCGGCCCGATTAAGACCGCGTATCACTGGCTAAATGCTAAGTCTTGATGGTCGATTATCCCTGATTGTTCTTCGACCATGCCCTGTTAAGTCGACCCAGAAAGCCTCTAGGCTGACGTAAGAATCGTGGGCTTAACCCTAGTTCAGTTCCACCATCCCAATGGTGGCTTAGGAGCCCTTCTTGGGTAGCTTTCTCTATCTTGCATGGCCCAGTTACTTAACGGCCAAGACTGGACCGTTTAGTTACTAGAGCGGAGTATCGTCCGACCGCTCAATTGTTCCGCGGCCCAATCTAGACCATGTAGCCTTCATCATGGGCTCCTTTTCTTCTTGCATTGGACGGCTCTTTGTGGACCGCCTAGTTCGGTTCAACGGCCCAATTTTGGACCGTTCTTTTATAGTGCGGCCTATTTAGATCATGTACCCACTTAGTTTCGGCTGGGTTGTTCTTCGGCCCAGTCATCTTTGCACGGCTCAGTGTGTGACCGTTCAGTCTTAAGCGGCCCAATATTGACCGCGTATCTTCCAACTTTCTGAAAGTTGATGTTTTCATGGTTTTGATTGTGTGAGCTGCTCTAGTCTATCCAGGCTTTGGTACCTGGAGTTTTGACCTATTGTTAGGTCTATTGATGACATTATCAATTCTAAGTAATTTCCTTGAATGACTTTTCCCTTCGATTAAGGAACTTATTGTTTCGAATCTCAAGAAAATCAATATTCTTATGCGCTTTACCTTGATTACATGAACTTGATCTTGGAACTCTTGGCCATTAAACATTGTGGATGTCTAGATTTCATGGGATCTATGATCCAAGCAAATCAATGCCAAGGCAAACACATTACAGGGCCCAGTCTGGTCCTGGGAGGGGCACCCGAAAAGTACTTAATCCCCGGGGAGGTGAATGACTAGGTGTGGCATTTGGCACCGGTACTATCTAGCGTGTTGGGTCTACTACATTCCACACTCTTATGATACTTGCTATACTTGCTTGAAAGCAGAAAGTGCTTGCTTGCATGACTCGACGTGACTTGACTTGATATATGGCCATTCACTTGAAGTTCTGATTACTTGCTCTTGCTATCGTGACTTGCAATCTTTATCATGCTAGTTATCTTGTTATCATGCTTAATTGTTTTCTCGCGTTATCCACGCATTCATGAAATGGTTAATTACGTAAACCATGCCTGATGATAGAGTGTAATTCCTACGCAGCTTCTTGCTCACCCCTACTTCCCAACCCTTTTCAGGTAACGCGATAGATGGAACGCTTGCGATTGGGATAGGGACAGCGTGATCGAGTGAACCCGGAGCTTTAGAGACTGGAGTTTGTCCTTTTTATTTTCTTGAGTGTAGATAGTATAATGAGTCTTGTCATGTTCTCTTCTTTATGTCTTTTATTGAGTCCAAATTGTAAATTTAAATTTTTAATCATCAATAAAAATACATTTTTATCAAATTAGTATGGCCTCCATGTGTCTTATTGTGTTTATTTATTCTGCTCTTGCTATCATGAATGTTTCACTGTACGTTCCGAACACTGCTTCCCGCTGCTATCGGTTCGGGGCGTGATAGAAGTGGTATCAGAACCTCGGTTGTTGAGTCCTAGGTTCTTGCCTGTAAGTATAGGTTATCCTAAATAATAGGTCGTGTCATCCTTGTCATTCCTTTTGTCACCTCGAGAGATTGGGTAGTGCTTCGGGTTAAGTAATAAAATATATGTAAGATTGCGTAGCACGACGCGTAAGGGTAATAAAATTTTAACCTTATAATTATTTTGGCAGGTATCTAAGCTCCTTTTTGACATGAAAGCAAGAGGGTCTACGAATAAGTTAAGGTTCGGTTTCGCCAAAAGGTGGCGAGTCCATCGTAAAAAGGTCCGGAGTAATAAAAAGAAAAAGAATAACCTTTCGCAAATGAAATGTTTTCACTGTCACAAATTTGGTCATCTAATCAAGGAGTCCTGGCGAAGGAGCGGAGCGTGTCTTCGTTGCAAAAATAAAGATCATGTAATGGCTAGTTGCCCTAAGCTACTTCTACAAGCAAATTTGGACTGATTTCTATCAAATGAAGAATTTTATATAAGGTATCGTTCTCCCTTATCTTTAGCTATAGTTAAAATTCTTTTACATTCCAATAGTTGTATGATTACCATGTTATTTTGCAAATAGCTAATGGCGATTGAAGAATTTGGAGACCAAATTGCTTAAAGTGTGGGAGGATGTAACACCCAGGTTAAATAATAAAATATAAAAGTAAAATTTTGAAATATGTATTGGAATTAAAGTTATTTCCTTGCTATTTTATGATTTTCTTAATTAAAGAATATTGTTTATTTTTGAAAGCGGCCAAATTATGTCAACCAAAAGAAATAATTATTTTTCTGCAATGACCATAAAAAGAATTTAATATTTCACAATGCAATTGAATTTTCCACAATAATCTGAATTTAATATATATATATATATATTAAATTAATGTGATTTCACCCGTAGGCTAAAGTTTCGACTAATTTCTAAAAATATAGAAAAATTGTATTCCTATAGAAAATGAAGTGTTTAACAATATTGTCAACTGGGCCGACCCCTAATAAAAATTTAATGAGGCTGAATTAAAGAGGTTTTTTGTCCAAAATCGTTGTTCTTAATAGCCCAACCTTAATCGATCAAATTCGAGCCCATTTCTCAACCAATCGAGCCCAAACTAGGCCCATTTGATAAGTTTACCCAAGAAGCCCATCTTCCTTTTGAAAACCCTAACTTTAGAGCCTTCTATTGGCGGTGGCGGCATGCATTAGGTGGAAGAATCGAGTTTTTCACCGATTTTAATCCCTTGGACTCTTGAGACTAATTCGATCTGTAGGAACCTTCTTAGACCCTATAAATAGAGGGCTTTCATCCCCCTGGAACCCTATTTGTCTCCCCAGTCGGTGGCATGACCTAGGGTGGCCGATCGAGAGCAAATTTGGGTGAGGATCGGAGGCATGTTCGCGGATTAGGGTTTCGGGCGTCTTCCTCCTTCTTCTTCGATTAAGGTAGGTTTCTCTCAGGTCCAACCTAATTAACTATCATGATTGTGGAGAGTTCGTTCGTAGCTTTCATTTGAATCTATTTTGCCCAATTTGTGCTTTCTATATCATGCGTATTTCTAGTTTTATGAAAGGCATGTGATTAGGGTTTGTATTCCAGCTTGATTTAGGTAGGCTTATCGTAGTTAAATCCCAGAATTGATCATGCTATCTTGTGTATTTTTAAGTCCTCTATCCAATGATAGCTTATTTCCCAATTTTTATGTGTCGTACGATGAGTATTTAGTCGTCTTATGGAACCCTAGCCGAGCTCGCTGGAGTTCGGGCGTGGCGTCATTAGCACGGTACAACGTAAACCGCCCTGTTTTGAACGGCCTCTCGATAGGCCATGTGGTCGATATCGACGGCCAATTTTTGACCGCCTAATTGCTTTTTCGTTAAAATTCTTCTTGAGCAGGACGGGCATGTCCAGACCGTTCACGAACCCCCGTGGCACTAGATCAACCATTCAGGCCCTGTCTGACCTTCGGGCCAGCTTGACCTGCGCGGCCTATTGACCGATAGCTGAGGCCCATTGAACGGTTCTTGGCAGACCGTTCTGTCACGTAAAATTGTTTTGAATCTTGTTTTAAGCATGACTAGTTCCTATTAAATAATGCCAAAGATAGGGTAGCAACCCATAATTAAATTGGAATATATGGAAGATAAATTAATATCAGATCTTGCTCTATTATCTTGTTCCTTTCTTCCAATCATATTCTTTCGTTCTAATCAATTTAAATAAAGTATAAAACTCAATTATGTTATATTAGAAATGAGGAATTGATATTAGGACTATTTTGACAGTCATTTCACTCTGGTGGAAATGTGACTGACCGTCTATATTCGTTCTTCGATGATTTATAACCCTCTATTCTTGTAATGGTTGGAACTCTCCGCCGGATACTCCTTCCGTCGGACTAGAACCTCCATTATGTGACCTTTGTAAGTCCCCCCGAGCCTGGGATTGATAGGGTGCAAGGCCCGGATACAGAGGGGGGGTGAATGTATCCCTCTTCAAATATTGCCGAATTAAATCTCTAATGCTCAGATATGCGGAATTAAAAATTGTTGCAGAAATATACTGAGAATACTTAGAAGGATCAAAGCAAGACAACAATTCAATTTGCCCTCACACGATCCTAAGCAAGCATCTAATGAGCGCAGCAATGAAAAGAACACATAAGGAAAATTAGACCACAAGTGAACACCAGGATTTTTTAGGTGGTTCGGTCCACAGACCTACGTCCACCCCTCACTCCAAACCGGAGTGAGGCTTCCACTAGCAAGGCTAGAACAACAGACTCAGTCTGCAACAATTGCTGTCTAACAGCTTGACAAACCGAGGGAAAAAAATCCCTCAACCCAAGCTCTGCAACCCACAGAAGCTTGACACCTGGACTTGCTGATGCGGGACGAGACCACGGACACGACTCGAATGAGGAATGCAGTCCTCGGACTCTAGGTGAGCTCGTGATTGTCCCTTAACGAGGGAAGCGTTGGACGTGCACGGTTGAGAAACCGGCAAGAGCTAGAGTGGTCAATTCTCTTTTGTGCCCGCTATAGTGGGGACACTTGGGGAAGCGCTCCCCGGGATGGCGGCACGCTGGTTCGCTGGCTGGAGGCCGGGCGGCTCCGATCGGCACCGGTCGGAATAACCGGCCACGGATCTGCCGGTTCTATTTTCAGGCGCGCGCTCCGGCGAGAACGGACGCTGCGATCAGCCCCGATGTCGGATCGACATGAAACTGGCGCCGTTGGAAATCTATCTGGAAGTACTTCAACTTAGGCCTAGAGATCGGACCTGGATCTGCACGGATCTGGGCTTTATTGAATTTTTGAGTTCCTGTTGTACAGTAGCCGAACTCTCAGATTAGCAGGGAACTTGTCTGAGAACTACCGTTGACCGTGAGGTAGATGTCCGATCCAGCTCCTGAGCTCTTCACAAAAGTTATATGATTTGGAAAAAGGAAGATGGAAATATTTTTTGTGGACTGATTGGAGGTGGCTACGAATTGATATGATTTTTTACTGGACAGAGGTCAGATCTGGAAACAGGTGGACAGCACTGTGACTTGCTCTGAGAACGAATTTTGAAAAATAGGTGGATGGCTGATCAAAAATCAGGAAAATTCATGGAGTGAGGGGACAATGGACAGAACTCCCAATAAAATTGGGAGGGTTTGTAAAAATCAACAAGATGGTCGGAGGGGGGGGGATTACAGGGGTGCTGTCACACAGATCTGAAACTGGACAGAACTGGAAAACAGAAACACACAAAATTTGAAAAAAAGTAAATGATGGAATTTGGACAGTTTTTTTTTGTGGTGGTGGGGATTGAAGATAGGAACACACCATAAAATTTTCAGATCAAGAAGAGCTCGGGGTAGACTGCAGAATTTCGTGGAAGGGGCTGCTGTTGGCTGAAGACAGAACTTCGACGGTGGCTCGATGGCGGCACGAACGGCGGCGGCGGCGACACAGATCACAACCAGAGATTGAGGGGAGGGGATAGATATGAAACCACTCTAGAATTGGGGGTTGGAGGAGATGAAACTAAGGGGAGGGAGCTGGGGGCACAAGAAGCCTTCTTGGCAATCAACAATTTTTCTAACTTTTTCATTAATTTCCACATGAAAATACAACCTTTTATATGCTAGGTATCAAATCTAATGTAGACCCTTGGATCTAGGGATGGTGAATGGAGGGCTGGGATGAAGTGTGAACAACACAAAAAAAATACAATTAAATAAAAGGGACGGGGGCGGCCTATTGACCAAGGGAGGGGGTTGGTGGCCAACCTTTGGAATGTTGACCCCTTTGTCTCCCATGTGTCCATATGACTAGTCCAACCTTCTAGATGTCCACCTAGGATGGTTGACCAGCCCCACAAGGTGACATGGACCAATGGGAAAGGGCTGAGGGCTCCCTAGCTGGACCTACTACACAATTGCACAAAAATCCACACCATCCAAGGGAATGACGCATTGGCTTACAAAGCCGTACAATTGCGCATATACTTTCCCAATGATATGAACACAAACTAAAATGACATAAATGCAAAAGAAAAGGTACATGCTCGGCATCTATTCCCATCAACTCTCCCCGGGTGGGAGGAACTCGACCCCATCGAGTAGGGGTATGGATGCTCGAGTACTCCGGCAGATCCGTCACTTTGCCAAGTAACGCGATTACGCTCCACTCCAAGTGATCGTCACCTGCTCATACCATATATACTCGATATGCGCGAGCTGCTATGGGCTAAAGGTGGACACTCCAGGTGGGGCACTCTCAAAAGGGAAGGAAGTAGCTCGAAGACTCACTAGGAATCACCGCTGAGTCCCTGTAGGTGACTGATCCGGGTATAGATGTAGAACCGATCCCATACTCATCGAGTGAATCCAATCACCTCTTACTCATAAGAGAATGACAACGAGCTTGCACAAGACACATGCAGACAGACATACCACACAAAGAAAAAGCACACCGACTCATCTATGACCCTAGACACACCTAATGTTAGTCCGACCCGTACATGGGTGACGGCGGACCAGGACACCCGAACGTATGCCATGCATGCATCTGACGTAACGGGTGGTTGACATCATGCGGAAATCCTAGACCTCCTAAGGTGGGCCATGCATGCATATGGGATGTGGATGTGGGAGGACCAGGAGTATTACCCCTAGATGATGGTGTATCTTGTAGGTGTACAGGCTTGGTGGGCGTAGATGACCCGGCCCGTGGGGTAGGAGGGTGATAGTGGACTCCCTCTAAGAAGTGAAGTATATATGGAGGGTCTAAGGATCCACTAGGGAGTGGGTCAAAGGGATCAAAGAAGGTATGACCCCTTGTGGTGGGTTCCCACAAGTCACGGTCTCACGTGTAGAAGTTTTGAAGGTGTGGATAGTCACCTTCTTGAATTGTGACGGGTAGGACGGGGATTGTAGGCAAGAAGTATGATTCCTCCCTCGAAAAAAAGGGTATGAATTCGGGCTCGTCCGGTAGCGGGAGAAGTAGAAGAACCTCCGTGGTGACACAACCCACGGTGCACTCGGAGGTAATGGACCCGAAGGCCAGATGGGTGAAGCTAAGACTAGCGGGTTGGTCAAAGCCTCGGGCCAAAAGATGCGTCAACTCCCATTGTGAATCTAATCCCATGACAAGATCGTCCAACGTATCAACATGCTAGATCGAAGTGTGGTATGGAAGGAGTTGCCCGGCACTAAAGGGAGGATGGGGTCCATGGATGGAAAGGGAGGTGGGACCAAGCCATCCTTGAGCCAACTAAAAAGTGGCTCGGCGATGTATAGTGTACCCGTTAGAAATACGGGTGGCTCGGGCCTTGGTGGCTCCAAATGAGATGGTTTCGAATCACGTTCGGACATAGAGGGTGGTGGCATTGGAGCTCTCGAGGGTGAAGAAGCGCTTATCCTTTCCAACAAATCTGAAATCATTTTCTTGAATTCCTCAAAGGAGCGTGTTGGAGTAGGGACCTTGGGGTGGACTCGCTCCTCGTCCCTCGGCCTAGGTGTGGTCCTAGGCTCGGCTATAAGCGGGGCTTCCACTCGGTTGGAGGTACTTGAGTGGGTTGGGATGGGGGTGCCAAGGGGAGGCTGGTTGGAGGTGACTGGGCGGGCCACTAGATTGGGGTCGCCTTGGTGGGCTTGGACGGCAGTGAAGGGGTGGGATTGGATAGAGGTGTGGCCCACTTGATTGTGGGTGAGTTGGTGGGGTTGGTGAGTGGTATGACCTCCGTGGTTGGAGGTAGGTGGGCGGGGAAAGTAGACCCTCCTAAGCGCTCTCTTTATTTCCCACCATGACTCGATGGGCCTTAAATTCCTATCCTACCTCCAATATTTGATGTCCCTCCATGTTTCGGCGGCTTCACCAAAAAGTCACCTTTTGGCAACATCGACTTGCATGGGCCCGTACATATTGTACACCTCGAAGTAGTCGTCCATAATGGCTTCCCACTCTAGGTAGTCACCTGGGTCATCGGACCCGTATAAGTCCCGGGTTTCGGGCCTAGTGGGGTGATTCGGGTTATCCTTCCATTTGAGATAGTATCGCCACCATGGATAAGATCCGGGTGTTTGGTAATCCATGGGACACGGGGAAGCTAGAGGATGGCCATACCGACACTAGTAGATAAACCAACTTGACAATGTACTACAACCCTAGACATGACGACCAAGACTCGGTACGTGGCGGAGCTAATCGATCCGAAGATCACTCGCGCAAATGTGCGGCCTTCCCGATAGGCGTAGCCTAACGTTCGGACAACACCTTTTGATATACCGACTAAAGGTATGCAAATGTAACTCCTAAGACCGACTTAGACTTAAATGGCACTCTTTTTTTTTTTTTTGGACACCCTAGACTCAACTGGCACTCTGATACCAAACTGATGCGGGACGAGACCACGGACACGACTCGAATGAGGAATGTAGTCCTCGGACTCTAGGTGAGCTCGTGATTGTCCCTTAACAAGGGAAGCGTTGGACGTGCACGGTTGAGAAATCGGCAAGAGCTAGGGTGGTCAATTCTCTTTTGTGCCCGGATCGGGTCACGGGACGGTCACGCACTCTCTCACAGCAGCGGTGATAAATGATATATAGCGAGCTAGATATCCCTACACATGCTCTCTAGCAGCGGCATATAAAGCATATAAGGAAATAAGCGAAATGCCGAGTGTAAGAGCGTATACGATACCTCCACGCTCTCGGCGTGGGGAAGACGAACCCGGCCGAACTCGTACTCCCGGGACGGTTAACACACAAATGTTACAGCAAGAAATCACTGCCCACTCCACGCAGGGAGGTAAAGGGCTACACAAATGGGCCCGGGAGGACCGATTCCGGGTTGAGGGGCGACTTCACGCGTAGCTTCGGCCGCACCCATACTCGCGACCGTGGGGCCCACATGCTATCCGGAGGGGCCGTGTGGGACCCGGTGGCACCGCTGTAGTGGGGACACTTGGGGAAGTGCTCCCCGGGATGGCGGCAAACTGGTTCGCCGACTGGAGGCCGGGCGGCTCCGATCGGCACCGGTCGGAATAACCGGCCACGGATCTACCGGTTCTGTTTTCAGGCGCGCGCTCCGGCGAGAACGGATGCTGCGATCAGCCCCGATGTCGGATCGACACGAAACTAGTGCCGTTGGAAAGCTCTCTAGAAGCACTTCAATTTAGGCCTGGAGATCGGACCTGGATTTGCACAGATCTAGGCTTTATTGAATTTTTGAGTTCCTATTGTACAATAGCCGAACTCTCAGATTAGCAGGGAACTTGTCTGAGAACTACCGTTGACCGTGAGGTAGATGTCCGATCCAGCTCCTGAGATCTTCACAAAAGTTATAGGATTTTGAACAAGGAAGATGGCAATATTTTTTGTGGACTGATTGGAGGTGGCTACGAATTGATATGATTTTTGTACTGGACAGAGGTCAGATCTGGAAATAGGTGGACAGCACTGTGGCTTGCTCTGAGAACGAATTTTGAAAAATAGGTGGATGGCTGATCAAAAATCAGGAAAATTCATGGAGTGAGGGGACAATGGACAGAACTGCCAGTAAAATTGGGAGGGTTTGTAAAAATCAACAAAATGGTCGGAGAGGGGGGATTATAGGGGTGCTGTCACACAGATCTGAAACTGGACAGAATTGGGAAATAGAAACACACGAAATTTGAAAAATAGTAAATGATGGAATTTGGACAGTTTTTTTTTTGGGGGTGGTGGGGATTGAAGATAGGAACACACCATAAAATTTTCAGATCAAGAAGAGCTCGGGGCAGACTGCAGAATTTCGTGGAAGGGGCTGTTGTTGGCTGAAGATAGAACTTCGACGGTGGCTCGATGGCGGTCCGATGGCGGCACGAACGGCGGCGGCGGCGACACAGATCGCAACCAGAGATTGAGAGGAGGGGATAGAAATGAAACCACTCTAGAATTGGGGGTTGGAGGAGATGAAACTAAGGGGAGGGAGCTGGGGGCGCAAGAAGCCTTCTTGGCAATCAACAATTTTTCTAACTTTTTCATTAATTTCCACATGAAAATACAACCTTTTATATGCTAGATATCAAATCTAATGTAGACTCTTGGATCTGGGGATGGTGAATGGAGGGCTGGGATGAAGTGTGAACAACACAAAAAAAATACAATTAAATAAAAGGGAAGGGGGCGGCCTATTGACCAAGGGAGGGGGTTGGTGGCCAACCTTTGGAATGTTGACCCCATTGTCTCCCATGTGTCCATATGACTAGTCCAACCTTCTAGATGTCCACCTAGGATGGTTGACCAGCCCCACAAGGTGACATGGACCAATGGGAAAGGGCTGAGGGCCCCCTAGCTGGACCTACTACACAATTGCACAAAAACCCACACAATCCAAGGGAATGATGCATTGGCTTACAAAGCCTACAATTACGCATATACCTTCCCAAGGATATGAACACAAACTAAAAGGACATAAATACAAAATAAAAGGTACATGCTCGGCGTCGATTCCCATCCCTTGCTACCCACAAGACCAGAACCGGAGACGAATCTCCCTTCCTCCAAACCGGAGGGGAACTACTAGTGAAAGCCCGTCACTGGCAAACCAGAGATCACAGATCTCTCTTCCTCTACGAACCCAGAGGGAACCCACAAGTGACTCCCAGCCACTTGCAACCCAGAGGTCTCAGACCTATCTTCCTCCACACTAGAGGGAAACATTGATGACACACAGTCACCAGCAAACTAGAGAAACAACTCTCCCTTCTCCTGAGACCACAGGAGGAAACCCGATCCCAAAACAAGGGAATCGGAAGAACAATGATCAGATGAAAGGAAAAAACAATAAATGAAAACACAGCGACTGAAAGCTGGAAAATGGAATGCACAAACGTAGCTCTCGCAGGAGCTTCTTCACGATCTCTGGATCTCTCTCACTCTAGCTCTCAGCTGCTCTCTTCTTCTGCTTTTCTCACTATCTCTTCTTTTCTCTCAGACTTCGGCTCACTCTTCTTTTTCTTCTTCTGCAGCTCTCTGCCTCTCTGCTTCAGCTCTCCTATGTCGATTACAATCACCATCATCATCTTTTTTCTTCTGAGGAAGAAGCCTTTCTTTTATAGCAGCTGCAGATAGCAGAAAGGTGGGCGTGTGTGTCTTCCACATCTCCCGCCCAATCGGATTGACCACGTGGCAGCATCTCAGCTTGCTGAAATACACGTGTCATGATCCTATCTTCTTGGATCACGTGCTAGGTGCCAACCTCGGATCACGTGCTCAGACATCTACAAGTTAAAGACAGAGTTACTTCAGTCGATCAAGGGAACACAGGTTGTATATACTTCATATCAAGCAGCAATGTTTAGACTTAACAGATGCAGTGTGCATGCAGTGTACAGACTTTGCGTGCAGGCTACCAGACGTTGTATAGACCTGCTGTGCTTGCTGAGGAGGAAAGTGAAGACTCTACGTGCAGGCTACCAGACGTTGTATAGACTTGCTGTGCTTGCTGAGGAGGAATGCGAAGACTCTGCTGCAGGCTACAAGACGTTGTATAGACTTGCTGTGCTTGCTGAGGAGGAATGTGAAGACTCTGCGTGCATGCAATGCAACAGAATGTATGGACTTTGTTTGTGCTATGCAAACGATGTGCAGGCTTGCTATGGGGGGATGTGTAGACTTTGTATGCATGCTACCAGACGTTGTATGGACTTTGAAGATGATGCATGAACAAGCCACCAATCGATGTGCAGACTTAGTGTTCAGACTTTGTGTGTGTGTGCGAGAGAATGTATAGACTTTGGTTCGTGCAACACACAGGCTGTACAGACTTTGATAGCGTGTATAGACTTTGATGCCCAAATGCAATGTATGGACTTGTGTGTGCAGGGCAGACAATGTATAGACTTGCAACCTAGATATGTAAGACTTGCAAGGCGTGCAAGGCAGACAGTGTATAGACTTGCAATGCATGCAGGGCAGACAGTGTATAGACTAGGTAAGATGATGCATGAACAAGTGGCGATGTACAGACTTGGCCGATGTACAGACTTAGCAGCGAGATGCACACGATGTATAGACTTGATGCAGCAATGTACAGACTTTGTGTCTAATGCCTGAAGCACAGGACGATGTACAGACTTGGTCTTGCGACCACGGCTGTACAGACTTTGAAGTAATGCATGTAGCAGACGATGTACAGACTTGAATGCTCCATGCACAAAGATGCTAAGTAAGACGCTAGAATGTACAAACTTGCTTGTGCAGTGATGTATGGACTTAGTGTGCAATATGCAAACGATGCACAGCCATAGCTCATGAATGTATAGACTTTGCGAGCAAGAGACAAGGCTGACGGATGTATAGACTTGCTAAATGATGCACAGCCATAGCGGCAATGTATAGACTTTAAGTAATGCATGCAAAAGACGTTGTACAGACTTGACACCTGGAGTTGTACAGACTTGAATGCATGGTGGCGAATGTACAGACTTTGTCTTGAGATGTGTACAGATGCATATGGAAGAAGTATGCAATATGGAAGAAGTATGCAATGTACAGACGATGCTCATGTAGCCACTGAAGTGTGTACAGACTTCACCGAAGAATGTTCAGACTTTTGTGTGTGATGAACAAACGATGTATAGACTTGATCTCAAGGAATGCACTGGCTGTATGACTGATGCAATGAAACACCGGAGGATGTACAGACTTTCTGCCAAAGAATGTACAGACTAGAGTTGATGCAGACTCGGCAAACTTTGTACAGACTTAGTGTCTCATGCAGACTAGAGGTTGTACAGACTTACAGGCACAATGAACATGGACCGATGCAGTGAATGCATATAGCAGATATGAACTGATGCAATGTATGCAGGAGAACTAACAGAGCAGTCTATTTACTAATGCAGAGACAAACAATGCAATGAGATGAATGTGCCCACTCTCAAATCAATCAATCAATCATGCTCATATAGCATGCTGACACCAAAACAATTCATACTCATAGTGCAACACAATTCATACTCATAGTGCTTGCTGACATCAAAACCATAGGGGCACAACAATCTCCCCCTTTTTGATGATGGCAACACTATGAGTCACTATATGAATCACTATGAGACATGCTGACATGCAGACATGCAGAACCAAAACTATTCTCCCCCTTGGACTTCATAAAAAAGAAAAAAGTTTGAGAGAGAAAAAAAAATAAGCATGTATGAAAAGATTGATAAAACATCTCCCCCTTTGACAAATGAAGGCACATAAGAGCTATTCCCCCAAAAAAAATATGCGGGATGAGCACTAGAGGAATAAAATGTAAGAACTCCCCTATCAACATGAATGAGTTCAGGTGAACCAAAAGCAATCTGAAATTGAATTCCAACAACAAGATATTGATTGGATTGCCAAAGAATAGATGAGAGAGAAGGATTTTCAATGGGATACCAAATCCATAAATCTTGATAAGCAAATGTCAGACTCTTTTATTATACCAGATTATGAATGAGTCTAAACTTACCAGCATGATTTAAGAATGATATATACAAAGTTTATCAGGAAAATTCAATACTCATGTCTGAAACACCTTTTAATAGAGATGAACCAAGTGCACATATGACACACATATTTGACCTCCTTCTATCTTACTCAATCAATTTTAATGACTTCTTTAGAAGTTACACAAGATAGTATTGAGATTAGATATATATGAGTGTATCTGAAATTTCTTTGATTATACTTATTTTTCAGAATTTTTCTATTGAACAACACTTATTTTCCTGAGCAATCTTAGTTGATAAACACCTTTTTACATGAGGCACAACACGTCTCAGGTGAAGTGACCCAGTTACTCAGTGTGATAACTGTATTGCCTCTCAGTTATGAGAACAGAGTTAGCAATAGAAGTGTCTTTTTACATGAGGAGACACCTTGGTTAGAGACAGGAATCCCCAGTTACTCAACACAATTATGCCATTGTATGCCATTGCTCTGTCAGATTTCTCAATTAATTTTTTTATACCAGAGATAACTGTGGCACTTCATGACATGGGTTTACACTATTTCTTTGATAGATAACCCAGTTTCTCTGTGATCAAAGTCATTGCTCTGACTTCATTTTCTTTCAAATGTTTTCAGACAAAGCTCAGTACACTGATATGTTTAAAAATAATACTTACTACATGTATCTTAACCAAAGAAGACCATTCGATTAAAATTTCAGAATTCAGAGGTTTTTGTATGAGGTTACATGAGACAATTGGTTAAGATTTATTAAACATGATGGTTCAGACATTTTCAAGATTTTTAAATCAAAACTTGATGAATACATTAGACTTAAATCAATTTGATTTATCAGACATTCTTAAACCAGTATAATAGAAGAGTCTTCTTTTCGGAATATGTCAGATTTATGATTAGGGTACACAGATTGAAATTTTCCCAAATTCAGATGAATCAAAATGGCAATGCAGCAAGATGTGAGCATTAAAGCAGTGCAGTTCAGAAACCAATGTTAAAGACTGGAATTCATACAGATTATCTTGACAGAATTTGACAAGGAGGTATTCAAGCAAAGCTCTCCTTTAGCAATTTAAGGAGTATCAGATGTAGATTTCAGCTTCAAGAAGGTTGAGAGTTCAGTTGATTAAAGAGCAATCACTAACACACAAGAGTAGGAAGATGATTTAAATGACTGAACAGGAAGGGTTCAGTTTATGAAAGACTGATAAATTTAAGATACTCCCCCTGTCTAGATGCAATGAGTCATTTCTTTTTAGATTTTTCAAATTTTATGACATGCACTACTCTTCAAATGCAACATCAGTCAAACTCCCCCTGACAAAGTGCATGATATGCAATTAAGGCACTGCACATGATTTTAAAATTTATGCTCAAAGAGAATTCATGCTTGTTCAATCAGAGAGAGAAACTACCAAATGCATCAATGTTCATTTCAAATTTTCAGAAGATTTCAATTAAACACAAATCAGATTAACAAGATGCTCAGCCATCTCAAACAAGCAATTTTCAGATGATAGAAATTGAACAGTGTTCAGAACTGACCTGAAGAGTGGAATCCTGGGTTTTCCTTTTTGAGTGCCTTGGATTATTTACCCCTCTTTGTTCATTCCAAGGCACACCTGCAATATATATTGATCATTTTGATCCAGCAGGAACCCAAACAGCCTTGGGTCCGGTACTACTCCCTGCAGGTGTTCTAAACTGTTTCTTAGCTAGATTATATCAAATTTCATCAGAGAGCAATCATCCATAGAATGTCCAGCTCTACCACAGTATCTACATGAAATGACTGATTTTTGGTTCTTATGATGCATATTAACAGCAGTATGAGGTTTATAAACATGATCATAAGATTTTCTGTTGTATGCATGAACAGTTTGATTCTTATTCTTAATCAGCCAACATTCAGCAGATCTATGGCCTGGCTTCCCACAGTTATAGCATGAGAATCTTGCAAATGGTTTTGCAGGGAATTTGACAACATAGGGGTTAACAGAGTTCTTCTGAACATGCCAATAGTTCTTGACTGTATGGCCATTCTTCCTACAGTGAGAGCAAGCAAAAGAATTTCTTCTATGAAAACCTGACCAGAATTCAGTAGCCATATTACCAGACTTGTCAGATAGATGGCCATTAGGTCCCCTTGGAACAGTGGTTCTCCTTGGAGCCTTAAACTCATTCTTCTTCAAGAACCAGCAATCATGGTTTGCATGACCAGATCGTCCACAATGGGAACATTTGAGTTGCCTCTTCTGGGCAAACTGATTCTTGGGTGAGCTTTTAATAAAATGCATATGAGTATTTCTGAATTTTTAATTTTCTTCATTCTATTATGAGCATTCAATTCATCAGATTTCAGGATATAGCAGTTATGCATCATATGACCGAATCTTCCACAATAATGACATGATCCCTTTTTAAGGTGAGTGTGTGAGAGATCATGTGACTTGTGTGCAGCTTTCTTTGTACCAATAGGAGTGTCTTTTTCCTTTTTCTGTGAATTTTCACTCTTTTTCAGTTTTTGAGTTTGTTCCACAGTTTTGGGTTTCACAGTGGATTTTTGTGCAGTGAATTGAAAGATAGAAGGAGCAGTGGTATTGTTTTGATTAGAAGCTCTTACAAACACAGTGGACGTTTTATTCCCAATAATCCTTTTATTTATATCACTGTACCCCAGTCCCTCTCTCTAAAAATTATCACTCTTTCCAAGAAGCTTATTCAAATTGTCCTTGCCTTTGACAAATTTTGATAGAGAATTTTTCAAATCTTGAATCTCAGAATTGAAGACACAACTATTAGCTTCATATTTGGACAGATCTGTTTCACAGAAATGACTTGTTGATGCAAGGCATCATTCAGACTTTTAAGTTTTTCCACTTCCTGTTTTAATTTCATTTCATTGTCAGCTTCAGATAGGGACTTGTAGAGATCATCAACTTCATGTTGAAGGGTTGTGATTGTAAGCTCATATTTAGCTATCTTCTGTTCACAGCAGGTGACATTTCCACTCAACATTTGGTTGATGTTTTTCAGATTTGTAATTTCTTGTTCAGCATTCAGCAACTCACTAGAGCTCACCAGGCTTACACTCTTCCCTTTTTCTAAAGTGATTAGCCTCTCAGACATTGCTGAGTTTAGGTGATTCAGCTTATTAATTTCCTCTTTCAATTTACTGTTCTGCTCTAGAAGTTCATCATCAATCACCCAATCATCTGAGAGAAACTGACATTCATAAAACATTTCCTGTTGTTTCTCAAATTGAAGTTTGTTGAAATTTTTTTGAAGCTCTAAATTTATTTCTCTCTCAGCCTCCAGTTTCTCAGAAATCAAACTATTTTCTTTTTCAAGATTATTTGATTTGTGTTCAGATTCTTTGGACTTGTTTTTGAGTTTTTCGTTTTCAGATTTCAATTTTTTTAATTCAGAGCTGACACACTCTAAATGTCTCACTAATTTTTCATTCTGAACTGCATTATTGTGATGAACCTGATCATCATCAATTAAACTATGCCTCTCCTTTAGTTCAGCAATTTCACAAACAAGCTCTTGATTCTCCTTTTTATGTAAATCAATTTGTTTCATAAGAGTTTGTTTTTCAGATTTCAAATGATCTAGGTCTGAAGTAACGAAATCAAAATCTTGTAGTTGTCTTCTAAATATTTCATTTTCAGTTTTCAGAATTTCAGGGTTTTCACCTCGAGATTTAGCATTCACATGATTCTTTAGCTTCTTTATCAGACTTTTATTCTTCTTCTCTAGTTTTTCATAGGATTCTAACAGATTGGCATAGGCATCTTCCCAGTCGTCTAAAGTGTAACTAGAGAAAGGATTGGTTACCTCTTCAGCATCTTCGAATTCATCTTGATCACTGCTATGGTTGCTCTTGTTAGCCATCAGGCAGCTGTCCTCATTTCTCCTCTGAGCTAGCTTCAGCTTATCCAGAATGTCCTTAGCGGACCTGCAGTCATAAAAACAAGAATGTAGAGCCTTGTCAGTAGCTTCTTTCATTAGATTCAAAACTCTCTGATTCTCTCCATGTCTTGATCTGTGACTGTCAGTCCATTTGGACTCTTTCTTTGGTAGTCTGTGAGGACCGTGTGAGATTAACTTCCACAGATCCGGATCCATCAATTTCACATAGTTATGGAGACTGCTAACCCATGAGTTAAAATCAGACCCATTGAAAACCGGTGGAGAACCCATGGAATAAATCGGCATACAGATCAATGCACCAGAGGGTAAGTTCAGAAATGCACCAAAGATGGCAGGATCCTCTGCAGATCGTTGGATTTGATCAGTCAGAGACCCGCTCTGATACCAATTGATAGGGTGCAAGGCCCGGATACAGAGGGGGGGTGAATGTATCCCTCTTCAAATATTGCCTAATTAAATCTCTAATGCTCAGATATGCGGAATTAAAAACTGTTATAGAAATATACTGAGAATACTTAGAAGGATCAAAGTAGGACAACAATTGAATTAGCCCTCACACGATCCTAAGCAAGCATCTAATGAGCGCAGCAATGAAAAGAACACATAAGGAAAATCAGACCACAAGTGAACACCAAGATTTTTTAGGTGGTTCGGTCCACAGACCTACGTCCACCCCTCACTCCAAACCGGAGTGAGGCTTCCACTAACAAGGCTAGAACAGTAGACTCAGTCTGTAACAATTGCTGCCTAATAGCTTGACAAATCGAGGGAAAAAAATCCCTCAACCTAAGCTCTGCAACCCACAGAAGCTTGACACCTGGACTTGCTACCCACAAGACCAGAATCGGAGACGAATCTCCCTTCCTCCAAACCGGAGGGGAACTGCTAGTGACAGCCCGTCACTGGCAAACCAGAGATCACAGATCTCTCTTCCTCTGCGAACCCAGAGGGAACCCACAAGTGACTCCCAGCCACTTGCAACCCAGAGGTCTCGGACCTCTCTTCCTCCACACCAGAGGGAAACATTGATGACACACAGTCACCAGCAAACCGGAGAAACAACTCTCCCTTCTCCTGAGACCACAAGAGGAACCCCGATCCCAAAACAAGGGAATCGGAAGAACAATGATCAGATGAAAGGAAAAAATAATAAATGAAAACACAGCGACTGAAAGCTGGAAAATGGAATGCACAAACGTAGCTCTCGCAGGAGCAAACTGGATTGGATCTGATCCAAAGTCCAGTTAAGACAATGAGGCTTCTCTTCTTCTTCATGATCTCTGGATCTCTCTCACTCTGGCTCTCAGCTGCTCTCTTCTTCTGCTTTTCTCACTATCTCTTCTTTTCTCTCAGACTTCGGCTCACTCTTCTTTTTCTTCTTCTGCAGCTCTCTGCCTCTCTGCTTCAGCTCTCCTATGTCGATTACAATCACCATCATCATCTTTTTTCTTCTGAGGAAGAAGCCTTTCTTTTATAGCAGCTGCAGATAGCAGAAAGGTGGGCGTGTGTGTCTTCCACATCTCCCGCCCAATCGGATTGACCACATGGCAGCATCTCAGCTTGCTGAAATACACGTGTCATGATCCTATCTTCTTGGATCACGTGCCATGTGCCAACCTCGGATCACGTGCTCAGACATCTGCAAGTTAAAGACAGAGTTACTTCAGTCGATCAAGAGAACACAGGCTATATATACTTCATATCAAGCAGCAATGTTTAGACTTAACAGATGCAGTGTGCATGCAGTGTACAGACTTTGCATGCAAGCTACTAGACGTTGTATAGACTTGCTGTGCTTGGTGAGGAGGAATGTGAAGACTCTGCGTGCATGCAATGCAACATAATATATGGACTTTGTTTGTGCTGTGCAAACGATGTGCAGGCTTGCTACGGGGGGATGTGTAGACTTTGTATGTGTGTGCGAGAGAATGTATAGACTTTGGTTCATGCAACACACAGGCTGTACAGACTTTGATAGCGTGTATAGACTTTGATGCCCAAATGCAATGTATGGACTTATGTGTGCAGGGCAGACAATGTATAGACTTGCAACCTAGACAATGTACAGACTTGCAGTGCGTGCAGGGCAGACAGTGTATAGACTTGCAATGCGTGCAGGGCAGACAGTGTATAGACTAGGTAAGATGATGCATGAACAAGTGGCGATGTACAGACTTGGCCAATGTACAGACTTAGCAGAGAGATGCACACGATGTATAGACTTGATGCAGCAATGTACAGACTTTGCATCTAATGCCTGAAGCACAGGACGATGTACAGACTTGGTCTTGCGACCACGGCTGTACATACTTTGAAGTAATGCATGCAGCAGATGATGTACAGACTTGAATGCTCCATGCACAAAGATGCTAAGTGAGACGCTAGAATGCACAGACTTGCTTGTGCAGTGATGTATGGACTTTGCGAGCAAGAGACAAACACTGCACAGCCATAGCTCATGAATGTATAGACTTTGCGAGCAAGAGACAAGGCTGACGGATGTATAGACTTGCTAAATGATGCACAGCCATAGCGGCAATGTATAGACTTTAAGTAATGCATGCAAAAGACGTTGTACAGACTTGACACCTGGAGTTGTACAGACTTGAATGCATGGTGGCGAATGTACAGACTTTGTCTTGAGATGTGTACAGATGCATATGGAAGAAGTATGCAATATGGAAGAAGTATGCAATGTACAGACGATGCTCATGTAGCCACTGAAGTGTGTACAGACTTCACCGAAGAATGTTCAGACTTTTGTGTGTGATGAACAAACGATGTATAGACTTGATCTCAAGGAATGCACTGGCTGTATGACTGATGCAATGAAACACCGGAGGATGTACAGACTTTCTGCCAAAGAATGTACAGACTAGAGTTGATGCAGACTCGACAAACTTTGTACAGACTTAGTGTCTCGTGCAGACTAGAGGTTGTACAGACTTACAGGCACAATGAACATGGACCGATGCAGTGAATGCATATAGCAGATATGAACTGATGCAATGTATGCAGGAGAACTAACAGAGCAGTCTATTTACTAATGCAGAGACAAACAATGCAATCAGATGAATGTGCCCACTCTCAAATCAATAAATAAATCATGCTCATATAGCATGCTGACACCAAAACAATTCATACTCATAGTGCAACACAATTCATACTCATAGTGCTTGCTGACATCAAAACCATAGGGGCACAACAGGGATTCCCACTAGGACGTCGGGCAGGTTGTACCTCAAGTCCTGCACCTGTGAACTCGACCGGATAGCTTACTTGTCTCTACTCAGATTCATGGCCCATATAGAACCGTTTGAGTCCCTACGCAGCCTGGATCTGACCGTTGATTTATAAGTGGCTTATAGCAGACCGTTCTATGCCATTTGAGCGGCCCGATTAAGACAGTGTATCACTGGCTAAATGCCAAGTCTTGATGGTCGATTATCCCTGATTGTTCTTTGACCAGGCCCTGTTAAGTCGACCCAAAAAGCCTCTAGGCTGACGTAAGAATCGTGGGCTAAACCCTGGTTCAGTTCCACCATCCCTATGTGTTGGAACGCTGGTTTTGAAAATGACAATTTCTGAGTCATGTGTGATAGAATTATGGTCAGTGCATCTGATTAGAATATATGATTAATTCATGTGAACTATTTGCATGGTGGATTGCTCATGTCTGGAAACCCTAGTTTTGATAGTGACTTTCTGATGAATCATGCTTAGCTGTTGGTGCTTTAATTCTCCAATGTTATCTGCTGTGTATGGTCCATGCTATTTCATAGACTAAGTCATAGTCAGTGCATGCAGTGTCTCGCTCATAATCTTGCTCGGTGCAACTCTCGCTTAGTTCTGCACTTCACACATAAGTGCTTGCCTCAGTGCAAGTTTCTGTTCATGCCCACATATTGTCGATTAGCTTCTTTCTCGGTGCTTCCAAATGCATCATGCGCATCAAGGTCGGTGCATTCCTTGCCCTTGCATCTCACCTCCAGGGGTCGGTGCAATTTGTGGGTCAGTGCAATTCTTGACCAGCACTCACTGTATTAGTCTCCTCATTTTGTACCAATGCATTTCACTCTGCCATCTTAGTGCAAGTTCTTACGTGGACAGGAAATCTTGACTCGGTGCAAGCTTTGTCTTGCATCTCTCTCTATTATGTTCATCTCTATCTGGCATCTCGGTGCAGATCTTGCTTGGACAGCCTAACCCGAGTCAGTGCAATCTTTTCTTTGTCATCCTTTCATTAGTTCAGTGCTTTTCTCATTTTTGCTCACCTTATCTCGGTGCATTCTCTTTCTTTTTGAAATACTCGAAGTCGGTGCATCCTTCGGTTAGACGTAGGTAGAGGAACAGAACTCAGTGCATACCTTGCTCTAGATAAAAACATGTTTTGGTGCATAGTCTACTCTATACAATTCACTGTAGATGTCGGTGCACATTTTTGCTCCATGCACAACAAGCCTATTCAAATCCCTTTAGCAACGAGGTCGGTGCAGTTCCTGTTTCATGTCTTCTATTCTCGGTGCAAGTCCTGTAGACAGCTAAAGTGGATCGGTGCAATGTTTGCTTCATTTCACTTCGGTGCCTTTCTTGCCCGTCTTAGTCGATGCTTATGCCTTTGACTCGGTGCAAATTTTTCTTTCTGGCAAAAACAAGTCAATACAACTTTGCATTTTGTTGCTTCCTGTCCGTGCATATCTGTTGCACGATCAGAGTCTATGGTCTATGCTAATGATGTCATGTGTCTTCTCAAGTCAGTGCATCTCTCGCTTTTGCTCACTTCAACTTAGTGCAACCTCTTGTTCACCTTGTTGCAAGTCAGTGCAACTGTTGATTTAGGAACTTCTACTTAGTGCAGTTTCTGGCTTCTTACTCATTACACTAATACGAATTGTGCTAAGTTTGTGATAAAATGACTCTCTCTTTTCTGACAATTTGTCTGTGCATTCACCAGGGTGCTTGGCACGTGATCTGAGGAAGATAGAGCTCCAGAATGTTCCAACACGTGCTGCAGCCTTTAAGGCGAGAAATGTGGTATCCACTCGCCTAGGCCTCTGGAGTATATATATATATATATACCGAGGAAATGGTGTAAGAAGGATATACACAGACTAGGAGACGTGAAGAAAAAGAGTGTGAGAAGAGTGCTGTGAACCAAGAGAGAAAACCTTAGTCGAACATCTGTGCTGAGAGAAGATTTTGAGAAGAGAAAGAGAAGAGAGAGTGATAGAGTTTAAAGCAGGCAGTGTCAAATTAACTGTTGGTTCTTTGGATCAGATCCAGATTAATCTGCTCCTACGAGAGCTATACTTCTTTTCAATTTTTGTTTGGTTTATTTTCCTTTGTTGTTGTTCTTCTTAACTATGTTTTCTAATTCTCTGTTTTGAGGTTGGGATTCCTCCTGTGGATTCAAGGGAAGAGAGACTTGTGTCTCTGGTTGCTGGTGACTGGGTGTCACTAGCAGCTCCTTCCGGGCTGGAAGAAGAGTGGAGTGTGTTCCTCTGGCTCAAGCTGTTAGGCAACGTTTGTAGGCAAGCTGTGGTGTCCAGCGGTTTCAAGCTGTGAGGCAGCAGTACGCCACACTCTGGTTGGAGTGTGGGGTGGATGTAGGTCTGATGACCAAACCACCTAAAACCCCTTGTGCATTGTGATCTGATTTCTTCTTTGAGGTTATTAAGTGCATGTTTAGAATCGTGACCTAATTGCTTTTCAGCCACGGTGAATGAATGCTTAAGATCAGTTCGATCACCTAGAATCACTGGGTTTACTGGGCATGCAGGTTAAGTGTTCTATCTTGTGTCTCGTTAGAATGTCTGTTTAAGATCAAGCTGATTTACTGCATTCCATTCTTCTAAAACGCTATGTGTGCTCGCATTAGGCTGACCCATTGAGTGCTTGCGTGTGTATCTTGCTAGAACACCTGCATTACTGAATCAATGTTTTATTTTCGCAAGATTTTGTAAGTTCAGTGTTAATCAAGATCTAAGTTTCAAATTGGGATAATTTCCTTTTGGGATTCATTCACCCCCTCTCTGAATCCGGGCCCTTCACTCAACAAGTGGTATCAGAGCAGGTTCTTATTGCCCAGATTTAACGATTCTCAGTAGATCCTGCGTTTGTGTGGTACGTATCTGGTTGCTGTTTAGATCCATGGCTCATCCACCGATCTTCAACGGTTCGAATTTTGATTCGTGGTTTGTAAGTCTGCATAGAAGTGTAATCTCAGCTGATCCTGATCTGTGGAAATAAATTTCACATGGTCCTCACAGATTACCAAAGAAAATGACCAAGTGGACCGACAGTCACAGATTAAAGCATGAGGAAAATCAGAAAGTTTTGAATCTGATGAAAGCAGCTACTGACAAGGTCTTACATCCTTCCCTTCTTGCATGCAGGTCTGCCAAGGATGTTCTGGAGAAGCTAAAGCTAGCTCATAGGAAAAGGGAGGACAGTTGCATGATGGCTAATGGAAGCTGTAAAAGTAGCAGCCAAAATGAAGACGAGGATGATGATCAGGTAAACCCATTCGAGAATTACACTCTGGATGATTGGCAGAATGCATATGGTGATCTGCTAGAGTCACATGAAAAACTTAGAAAATAATACAAAAGGTTGAAAAAGAAAACTAGTCAGAATATCTCTGATCTCACAGATGATAATAACTTGGAGCTGGAACAATCTCATGATGCGTGTATGTTGATAATCAAAAGTTGCTGAAACTTTTGAAGGATCTTGAACAAGTTAACTCAGATTTGAACAAGGTAAAATCTGAAAATGATTCCCTTAGAGAATCTGTTAAAGAAAACTAAGAAAAACTTGAGAAACTTGATCAAGAGAAGAATTTGTTAGCTAAAAAATTTGAAGCCATCAAATCTGTAAACATGGAGTTGCAGAAAAAGGTTGAAAAATAACAAAAAGAAATGGAGGAATTTGAAAATAGATGAAAGCATGAGGTCAATTCAGAAGATCAGCTCCTAATAAATGAGTTGGTTCAAAATGATAAGCTTAAAGAAGAAATTGAAAAATTGAAACTGTTGAACAATGTCATGTCTGAAAGACTTCTTACATTGGAAAAAGGGAAAATCATCTATACAAACGAAACTGAAAAAGTTGATGAGCTGAGAAAGGAGATCAAAGTATACAAAAATGCCAACAAAGTGTTAAATGAAGCTGTTAATTGCAGTGATCAAGAGATTGCTAGTTATGAAATACACATTGCATCTCTTGAAAACAAAATTCAGGATTTGAACAGAGTTTTATCTAAATTTGTTGATGGACAAAAAAATCTGGACAGGTTGCTGGGAGTTAAGGTGAATGCTCAATAGGAAGGGTTATGCTACAACAATGTCAACAAAAAGGTTTTTAAAAACAAGCTAATGACATCCTTTATCAAAGCATCAAATGTAGCCACCACCTAAGAAAAAAAACAACCCAATGCTCAGAAAAATAAAAAACAAACTGGAAAAATGGAAAAGGCCAGTCATGTGCACACTCATATTAAAAATGTGCATGCTGTAAAACACACTGATACACCTAGACATGCACATAAAAGGGAACTCATGAAATGTTATTACTGTCACAAGATTGGTCACTTGATTCATGAATGTAACTTAATGGAACCAGATGATCTGAATGCTAGAAAAATGCATGCTAGGGACCCTCGGGATAAGTTCCCTGTCACTCAGAAAAAGAGTGTCACATGTTCTAATTGTGGTAAAGTAGGACACGCTGCTGCTCATTGCTGGTTTGAAAATGCTAAGAAAAGATCTCATTCATATCATGCTAAATTCCCTACAAGCCAACATGGTTTTAATAAGAGCAAATTTGTTTCAATGAACCAGCACATCACTTGCTTTAACTATAACAAGATTGGTCACAAGGCCGCTGAATGCTGGTCAGGCTCGTTTAGAAGAAATTCTTTCAAATGCTCTCACTGTAGAAAGCATGGCCATACAATCAAAGACTGTTGGCACCTTCAAAATAGGCGGGCAAATTTCAAACATGCTAGACATCCTGTTCATGAAAACAAGTTTGGTAAGATCAACAGGAACAACTTCCATGATAAAAACAGAAACCAGTATGCACCTGCACAAAAACTCCATGCAAATAATTGTATGCACAACAAGTATTCAAAGTATGATGCTCTCTGTTATTATTATGGGCGAATTTGACACATGATGAATGATTACTCTTTAGTGATACATGATGATACAGAAGCCCAAAAGTTGTGGAAAGCACCCATCAAAGGTGCTATTAACCATGCAGGACCCAAGACCGTTTGGGTACCTGCCCATACCAAATAGAGTGCTAACTTGCAGGTAAGCCGTGGAATGAAATAAAGGGGTAACTGAGCCACGACATTCGAAGGAGAAAATGTTGTGACTCCTATGTGTTGATGGTGTTGACATGTAACTTTACTTCATATGGCAACACATTGTTTTGATTGATTGGCAACACTGTTTATGTTTTGATGAAATTACTTTATCAGATTGTCTGTGTGTTATATGCATTTTATCTTGTTTTCACACTGAACACACACTCAAAGTCTCAAAGTCTATACATCGCTGATTGGGCATCAAAGTCTGCACATTAGCATCAGGTACATCGCTGTTGGGCATCAAAGTCTGCACATGAGCATCAAGCAGCAAGTGTGTACAACGCCCTGTGTAGGCACGACAAGTCCATACACTGGTTGCACATTGCACAACGTGCGAAGTCACCAAGTGTGTACATTGCATAGCATGCAGGCATCAAAGTCCATACATCCACAGTGCATTGGCCAAGTCTATACACTGTCCATCTCATTTAGAGTCTAAGGCAAAGTCTGTATAGTGAGCATCTCATTGGTGAAGTCTGTACACTCACCTGTTGAACTTCAAAGTCCATACATTGGACTGTAGATTGCACGAAGCTAAGCCCATACATCGCTCAAGTCTGTACAGAGTCCAGCGTCTTAGTTAGCGTCTCATGCATTTGGGCAAAGTCTGTACATCGGTCTTTCAGCAAGTCTGAACATCGTCCGTCTTTGTTAGCGTCTCAGGCATTGGGCAAAGTTTGTACAGAGTCCAGCGTCTCATTCAGCGTCTCATTTAGCATATCATTGCATGGGCTAAGTCTGTACAGCATTCAGTGTCTAGAGTTTCATGAAGTCTGTACATCAGACTGTTACAGCAAGTCTGTACATTGAGCGTCTCACGCAAGTCCACACATTGGCCTTCAGGCTTGAAAGTCTGTACATTGAGCGTCTCAATGAGCGTCTCATGTAAGTCCATACATTGGACTGTAGCATGCATTTGTCAATGGCATCTAAGTCTATACAATGATCGTCTTCCTTAGCGTCTTGATCTTCCAAGTCTATACAGGCTTCTGTTCTTTTAGAAAGTCTATACATCGGTCTTCACCTCAAGTCTGTACAGTCATTTGTTGACAAGTCTTCACATCGTGAAGTCTATACACTCAACTCCTTCACATATTGCAAGTCTGTACATTGCATCCATCAGCTGTGAAGTCTATACATCGCTTGTCTTCATTCGAGTCTCATGAAGTATGTACATCGTGCGTCAGTTCTGAAGTCTATACATCTTCTGTCTTCAATTGAGTCTCACTGAAGTCGACACATTGCATCTTCTCACTGAAGTCTACACATTGCATCTTCATTCATGAAGTCTGTTGGATTTTTGTGAGTTCCCTAGTGTTTTGATGATGAGCATCATTATGTTAAATATTGTCATTTTAATCAGATATCTTGAGTAATGTTATGCATTTGAAATTTCCATGATTAACAGGAAAAACTACTATGAGGTAGTACCTTGCATGTCCGTACTGTGCCTTTCATACTTCGTGTTGTTTGTGTTTACTACACTTCGTGTTGTCCTTTTGTACGTCGTGTTGTTCCAACTATGTTTGTTGATTATCTTCGTGCTGTTTACTGAAGCAGCTCGATTTGCTCTGATGAACTTCGAGTCGTTCGTAAGTTCGAGCGATTTTGTATTCGAGTCATTTTTATGTCTTCGTGTTGTTTCTGTGTTTGTGTCTTCGTGTTATCTCTTGTGCTTGTGTCTTCGTGTTATCTTTTGTGCTTGTGTCTTCGTGTTATTTTTGTGTTTGAGTCTTCATGTTATTTCTGTGTTTTAGTGTTATTTTTATGTCTTTGTGTTACTTCTTTCTATCTTCATCCAAGTTTTTCTCTGATCGCGTGTTTTACTACCGTTTTACTTCGTGTTATTTCCTTCTCACCTCGTGCTGTTCTCATCTGACTTCGTGTCGTTCTCTTTGTAGTGTTAGCCTTGTTACTGTGGTACCTCGTGTCGTTCTCTTTTATCTCGTGCTGTAGTCATCTGACCTCGTGTCATTCTCTCTTTATTTCATGCTGTAGTCATCTTGTGTATCTCATGTCGTTCTCAGTATAGTGCATCTCGTATTGCTATCACTTACCTCATGCAGTCTTAGTTTTTGTGGCCCTGAGTTTTAATGGTTTTAATTTCTTTGCAGGAGAAGAAGAAATGTAAAGAGAAGAAGGTGGTCCGAGGAAGAATATTCCCCGGTGTTTTGGCTGCACGTGATCCAATACTAAAGGAACCAATGCTATAAGGGCACGTGGCAAGAAGGTTCTGGATCGAGCGCGGGAAGCACACGCCTTGCATGAACCCTCCTGATCGCTTATAAAAGCACTGCCTCACCATCTACGAAAAGGGAGGAGCTCCGAGGTTACAGTAAAGAAATTTGAGTGAGAGCAGAAGAGAAAGAGCCTCCCTGAGAAACTAGAGTGGTCCAGTTGAGAGAGAAGAGAGAGCATAAGAGTGATCAGAAGATGGGTATTGACTTACGGATCAAATCCGAAGTCTGCTGCTCAGTTTGAGATACATTGTTTCTAGTTTCTGAAATTTGGATTCCTTTTTTCTTGTTTTCATTTTCATATGTTTTTCCTTCTTGATTGAAAGTTCTCTGTGTTACCTCCTGGTGTTCAGGGGAAGAGAGAGACGTGTTCTCTCTGGTTTACTTGCAACAGAGGTTGCAATATTGTTCCCTCTCGTAGAAGAGGTGTTCCCTCTGGGATTCAGAGGAAGAGAGACCTTGGTCTCTGGTTCTAGTGACTGCAGATCACTAGTGTTCCCTCCGGTTGGAGGAAGAGGAACCTGTTTCCTGGTTTCTAGGGACTTGGCGTCCTTAGGTTTCCCTCCGGGTGTGGAGGAAGAGGGGAGGGTGTTCCCTTGGTGAAGCTGTGAATCAGCCGTTGTCGCAGACTGAGTCTGCTTTGCTAGCAGGTGCTAGTGGAAGCCTCACTTCGATTTGAAGTGAGGGGTGGACGTAGGCAGACTGGAGGTCTGGCCGAACCACCTTAAAAACCTCTGGGTACTCGTGTGATTGTCTGTGGTGATTTTGTAGTGTGCCTTCTATCCACTCGAGCTATTGTCTCCACTGCGTTTTTGTGGGTTCAACTCCGAGATTGCTTGTTTTAAGTGAATCATTCTTCAGTAATTTTTAATCGATTGAAAACAGTGATCTATTCATCCCCTCCCCTTCTAGATCACTTCATATTTCTTGTATCACTTGGTATCGGAGCAGGGTATTTCCCAATATGTGGTCCAACGGACAGGGAAACGGATCTGCTGGTCCTCGCAGCTACATTGCTGAAGGGCAGTCAATCACCCGTCCCCCTTTCTTCGATGGTAATAACTATTTCTTTTGGAAGAACAGGATGGAAGTCTTCATCAGGGCCCAAAGCCACAAGCTCTGGAGAGTAATTACAGATGGTCCGTACCAACTTCCACCGAATGAAGACATGTGGACAGAGGAACAGGTTAAACTTTCCGCACTGAATTGGACAGCTCTTAGCATCATACAGTGCGCCGTCCACCCGGAAGAGTACTTGAGGATTTCAGCGTGTAAGACTGCAAAGAAAATGTGGGATGAATTGCAGTTAATTTATAAGGGCACATCTCAAGTGAAAGCTACCAAGATCAATATGCTTACAACTCAGTATGAGTTGTTTAAGATGAAGCCAGAGGAGTCGATCACAGAAATGTATGCTAGATTGTCTGTGATCATCAATAGTCTGAGAGGATTTGGAAAGGAGATTCAGCAAGAAGACATTGTCAGGAAGATCCTTAGGTCCCTAACTCCCATCTGGGATACTAAGGTGACCGTCATAGAGGAATCTAGAGATTTATCCACCATGTCAGTAACCCAGCTGATTGGGTCTCTCATGACCCACGAAATGAACTTCAGACAAGGGAATGATGGACATGACAGAAAGGGAAAGAATGTTGCTCTGAAAGTCTCACGACATACTAAGAAGAGCAGCAGCAGCAGCAGCAGTGGTGGTAGCAGCGAAGACTCTGACAGATTCTCAGACCTGGACAAGGGCGATCAGGCCATGCTCACCAGGCAATTCAGAAAGTTCTTGAGGACTAAAGGGAAATTCTACAGGAGAAAGAGATTTAATACTGCAAGGAAGTCTCCTGAACGAGAACTTGAGAAGAACCGGTTTGTTAAGAAAGTTACATGCTACCATTGTCAAAAACCTGGTCACATGAAAAGTGAATGTCCAGAGCTGCAAGCTAAGGCTCCCGGATACCAGAATAAGATGGTGCACAATAAGAAGAAAGCCATGCTGTGTACATGGAGCGACGAGGAGGAGGATCCAGAAGCCACCTCGTCCAGTGAAGGTGAAGAGAAGACGTGCCTCATGGCCAACCATGAGGAAGAGGTAACGAACTTATTTGAGAATTTTACTTTGGACGATTGGGAAGACGCCTATGGCGACCTGTTAGCTAAATATAATTTTCTAACCAAGGAGCACAGAATGCTTAAACGAAAGTTTCACTCTGTTTCTAAGGAACACTCTATTGCTGTTACGGATAACATGAAAACCAAGGAGATGGCCATTGAGCTAGATCAGGCTAGAAGTGAGATCGAGAAGTTTAGAATGGAAAGAGAGGAAAATCTAGCTAGGATGAATGAGCTGAAGAGTAAAACTGAAGAGAGTAAAAAAAAGTTTAGACTGATTGCAAAAAAATATGAGGCAGTTAGAAAAGTTAATCAGGAACTCCAGGACCAATGTAATGAACTTTAGAAGGAGATTGAGGACAAAGGAAAAATGCTAGAAAAATTTACAGAGGGGAGAAACAATCTGGATGCCCTTCTGGGGTCGAGGGTAAACTTCAATAGGGAGGGATTAGGATACAATCCCACAAGTAAAAAACCCTTTGAATTTAAAACTGTCACGTTCTGCCCCGCCAAGGGCAAAGAAAAATTGGAAACCCCATCCAGTTCCAAATCTGTCTCTACATTGAAGGTTTCGACCAGCAAATCTATTCAATCCACTGGTCAGCAGGCTAAGTCAGGAAATCCTGAGACTAGAACTGTTCCTGTGCAACAGTTGTGGAACAAAAGTTTTCACAGGACCATTCCTATTGAGGTCACTAGAAAGGTGAACAGCTTTGCTGAGAAAGTTCAGCATGCTAGTTATCAAGGAAAGCATGCAAACATGCACCACTTTCAGTACAATTTTCATTTGAATAAAAATGGTTACATGAATTATGCTCAGCACACACGAGTTTCCTCTAAGAGGCCAAACAATAATTTTTCTGTTCGGAAACAGCATAATTTTAATAGGAATGGGCTCATTCAACGCCCACTGAGAAATGCCAAGAAGGAAGAATCAATCCACATGAAACCACTGAAAAGAACAGTAAAATAAATGTGGGTTCCTAAGTGCTTTTTGCATAAATTGAAAACTGTCTCTGGACCCAATTTGAATTGGGTCCCACATTACTCTGTCTAAACTCTCGCAGGTTAGCCTGGCAGCTGAGCATAACAAGTGGTATCTTGACAGTGGCTGTAGCAGGCACATGACAGGAGACCGGTCCAAATTTAGTAAACTGAAAATGAAGTTTGGGGGCTTAGTCAAATTTGGTGGAAATAACAGAGGAAGAATAATTAGAATTGGTACAGTTGGTAAGTCCTCTACTAACTCCATTGAAGATGTGTATCTTGTAGAAGGACTTCAGCACAACTTGATAAGTATAAGTCAACTCTGCGACAAAGGGCACAAGGTACTCTTTGACCAGAATTCCTGCACTGTTTTTGAGCTGAATTCTGATAACGTCATGTTCAAAGGTCATAGAGTAAACAACGTATACATCGTAGACCTGGATGATAATCCTGAAACTAACTTGTGTATGTCTGCTAACTCTGAACAGGTTGCTTTTGACTGGCATAGGCGTCTAAGCCATGCTAGTTTGTCTACAATGAATAAACTGTCTAAGCATAACCTAGTTAGAGGTTTGCCCAGAATAAGATTTTAGTTAGGGTCCAAGCTATGGGATGCTTGTGCACAAGGTAAACAGACTCGTGCAGTTTTTAAGTTGAGAACTGAGAGTCTTTCATGTAAACCGCTGCAGCACTTGCACATGGATCTCTTTGGTCCTACTCGCATACAAAGTTTGTCAGGTAAGAGATATGGATTAGTCATAGTTGATGACTTCACTAGATTTTCTTGGTTGTTTTGTTTAGCAAATAAAAATAATGCTTTTGTTCACTTTGAAGAACTGTTCAATAAAATCAAACTGCAAGGTGAACATAATATCATTACAATTCAGTCTGACCATGGAGGAGAGTTTGAGAACTCTTCATTTTCTGAATTTTGCTCAAGAGAGGGAGTGACTCACAAATTCTCTTCTCCCAGGACACCGGAGCAGAACGGAATTGTTGAGAGAAGAAACAGGTCAATCATTGAAATGGCCAGGACTATGCTGATTGAGAGTGGACTTCCAAGGAGATTTTGGGCTGAAGCTGCGAATACTGCATGCTACATTCTAAACCGAGCCTTGGTAAGACCTACTCATAGGAAAACTCCTTATGAACTTCTCAAGGGTAAGTAGCCAAACATTTCTTACTTTAAAGTTTTTGGCTCCAAATGTTTTATTCACAATAATGGTAAGAATGGTTTGGACAAATTTGAAGCTAGAAGCTCTCCTGGAATTTTTCTCGGATATTCAGAAACCTCAAGGGCCTATAGAGTTTTCAATAAAGATGATCAAACTGTTGAAGAAACACCGCATGTAGTGTTTGATGAAAATGATTTCTCTAACAAAGTGATGAATGATGACAGGGAGCCATCTAATGAGGGAGATTTCTTGGAGAGAATTGAAGAAGAAGAGATGCAGCCAGCTGCTCAACCAGAAAACTCACAGCAAGAAGGAGCAGCTGAGGTAGGTGAACCCTCAGGTGAGATAATATTTCACAAAGACCACCCTAGTGAAAATGTCATAGGCAATTTGCATGATCCTCCTAGGACAAGGTCTCATTTTAGAATTGTCCAAGAACAGGACTTAGCTGCATTGGTATCTCAGGTGGAACCCAAATCTGTGGAAGAAGCCTTAAAACATGATTCTTGGGTATCCGCCATGTGTGAGGAATTAAATCAATTTGAGAAAAATATTGTATGGGAACTAGTTCCCAGACCTGATAACACTCATGTCATTGGCACTAAATGGGTTTTCAAGAATAAAGTTGATGAGAATGGAGCTATTTCTAGAAACAAAGCAAGACTTGTAGCTCAAGGCTACAGTCAGGAATTTGGTGTGGATTTTGATGAATCCTATGCCCCAGTGGCTAGGATGGAAGCTATACGAATTCTGCTTGCATTTGCATGCTCTAGGAACATTCGGCTGCAGCAGATGGATGTCAAAAGCGCATTCTTAAATGGGGTATTGAAGGAAGAGGTATATGTTGAACAACCTCCAGGTTTTAATTTCTCTGTTCAGCCTAACATGGTTTTTAGGTTGAATAAAGCCCTCTATGGATTGAAGCAGGCTCCCCGAGCCTGATATGAGAGACTTTCTGAATTCCTCTTGAGCAAGTGCTACACTCGAGGTAAGGTTGACCAAACCCTCTTCACCAAAAATCTCGGAAAGGATTTAATAGTGGTCCAGGTATATGTTGATGATATCATGTTCGGATCTAACAATTCAAAATTGTGTAAAGAATTTTCTGAATCTATGTCTCATGAATTTGAAATGAGTTTAGTTGGCGAACTAAAGTATTTTCTTGGGCTGCAGGTCAAACAGATGGAGGATGGTTGTTTCATAAATCAAACCAAGTATACTCTAGAGATGCTGAAAAGGTTTGGAATGACCAACCTCAAGACTATCTCAACACCCATGGGCACCAACTTCTCACTAGATTTAGACGAAAAAGGTAAAGAGGTGGATGCTAAATTATATAGAGGTATGATCGGTTCACTCCTCTACTTAACAGCATCCAGGCCTGACATTCAATTTAGTGTAGGGATGTGTGCCAGATACCAGTCTAGGCCTACTGAATTGCATTTGGCTGCTGTAAAAAGAATCTTTAGATACTTATCTGCTACCCATGATCTAGGTCTTTGGTATCCTGCATCATGTAGTTTAGATCTCATTGCATATACAGATGCAGATTATGCAGGATGTAAATTGGACAGGAAAAGTACTAGTGGTCACTGCGAATTTTTAGAAGGGTGCCTAGTCTCTTGGGGATCCAAGAAGCAACACTCTGTGGCTCTTTCTACTGCTGAAGCTGAGTATGTGGCAGCAGGGAGCTGTGGCACACAGGTTATATGGATAAAACACCAGCTTCTGGATTACTCAGTTGAGCTAGGTTGCACTTCCATCTTTTGTGATAATAGTAGTGCAATAAATATTGCAAAGAATCCTGTACTTCATTCTCGAACTAAACACATCGAAATCAGGCATCATTTTATTCGAGATGAAGTAGCTAGGAAGACCTTTGTGTTGATCCATGTTGGCACTAACTCACAAATTGCAGACATTTTCACTAAGCCACTGGATACTGAAAAATTTAGCACATTGTGCAGAGAATTAGGTATTTACAGAATTTCATGATTGAATAATTGATCTCTGAATAATCTGTCATGTGCTCTTGTGCTTATCTATACTCATTGTCTGTTGCTGAAAATAACCTCATTATGAGTGTTTGCTGATTCACTCGTATTGATTGATATCACTTTGTTTTCTTTGAGGTATTTTGAGGTATGTCTTGGTTAAGTCTGAGTTGGAGTCAAGGTCTCGGGGGGAGCTAGATTAATAATAGGAGTCATGCTCTTTTGGCCAAATCTGAACATACTTTGAACGGACTTTTGCTGACTTTATAAGAGAATCAGTTTGAGTAGGTGTATACAAGAAATTTTTGGATGCTTTATCCGTTAAGACTGTTCATCTAATTTCTTGTTGGAATTTCAGCTGTTAGTCCCACTGAGATCAAAATCTGAATTCAAGACTATCTTCCTACACTGTAACTGACTTCTGATCTAGCCAGTACAGCATACCTACTTAGTCTAGTTAAGTCCGAAATGAGGTATATAGTGTTTTTGTCTGAAAAACTTTGGAGCTGGTGTATTGTTCTCAAACTGAATCAAGACTAATTTACAAGGTTTCAAGTGCTGTTTAATGAAAAATTCATGAAAGAAGTTTTAACAACCTTGTTAACTGTTCATTGAGAAACTGGTACTTTCATCAATGAAGTGAAAGAATCCCATGTCATGAGATGGCAGTATAAATCAGGCTTATATAGCTATCTTGATCATACAGAGCTATGGTACATATCTTGTTAGTAACTGGGGTGTCTGGCCTCTGGTAAAGGTGTCACCTTAATGTCAACACCAGTTAGAATACTATCTCTGTCCTCTTGTCAGAAGAGGTAATGTGGTCTTGCCACCAAGTAACTGGGGATTCCTGCCTCTAAACAAGGTGTCTCCCTAATGTCAAAGGTGTACTTGACAGAATTACCTTTGATCTTGACCATCTTTGAAAAATCTTCTCCCTCTTGGTATCCAGATCCTGTTCACTTGGCATTTAGGTCTTGGTTTGTTTGTTTTCAATACCACAGGTCTTTGTTTTCCTGACTTCCTTGCTTTATACTCTCTGAGTAAAGACTTACTCTGACCATACTGGTATCTTGTACCTTACTTGCTTAGAATCTGGTTCTGTGTATGGAGCGGATCTTCATTCACCATTTTGCACACAGTCTGACTAACTGATCCTCAAAATCCTCACATAAAATTAATGGCTTTCTTAATTGCCTAAACATCTCAATAACTTTCCTTTATCAGCCATACTCTCTCTTGTTTTCTCTCCACTGTCAGTAATTTTCTTTTCGTGATATCTTCAGACCTGCCCCTAGTTTTGATGATGTCAAAGGGGGAGAGTGTCTTGCTTGTGCTTTGCTTTCGCGTCTTGCTTGTGCTTTGCTGAGGGGGAGCGAAAGATAAGTGCCCTGAGTTATCTAGTCAGAGGAAAGCAGTTGTTGTGTTCAGGGGGAGCTCTTGGGAGTCGTCAGAGGAGGCGAGTGTGTTGTGTGTTTGCATTGCTTATCTTCACAGCTTATCTTTACATAATCTCATTGCACTTCATCTCTGTTATTTAATATAGTGTTGCCATCATCAAAAAGGGGGAGATTGTTAGATTTTTGTGACTTCCCTAGTGTTTTGATGATGAGCATCACTATGTTAAATATTATCATTTTAATCAGATATCTTGAGTAATGTTATGCATTTGAAATTTCCATGATTAACAGGAAAAACTACTATGAGGTAGTACCTTGCATGTCCGTACTGTTCCTTTCATACTTGGTGTTGTTTGTGTTTACTACACTTCGTGTTGTCCTTTTATACGTCGTGTTGTTCCAACTATGTTTGTTGATTATCTTCGTGCTGTTTACTGAAGCAGCTCGATTTGCTCTGATGAACTTCGAGTCGTTCGTAAGTTCGAGCGATTTTGTATTAGAGTCGTTTTTATGTCTTCGTGTTATTTCTGTGTTTGTGTCTTCGTGTTATCTCTTGTGCTTGTGTCTTCGTGTTATCTTTTGTGCTTGTGTCTTCGTGTTATTTTTGTGTTTGAGTCTTCATGTTATTTCTATATTTTAGTGTTATTTTTATGTCTTCGTGTTACTTCTTTCTATCTTCATCCAGGTTTTTCTCTGATCGCGTGTTTTACTACCGTTTTACTTCGTGTTATTTCCTTCTCACCTCGTGCTGTTCTCATCTGACTTCGTGTCGTTCTCTTTGTAGTGTTAGCCTTGTTACTGTGGTACCTCGTGTCGTTCTCTTTTATCTCGTGCTGTAGTCATCTGACCTCGTGTCATTCTCTCTTTATTTCGTGCTGTAGTCATCTTGTGTATCTCATGTCGTTCTCAGTATAATGCATCTCGTATTGCTATCACTTACCTCATGCAGTCTTAGTTTTTGTGGCCCTGAGTTTTAATGGTTTTAATTTCTTTGCAGGAGAAGAAGAAATGCAAAAAGAAGAAGGTGGTCCGAGGAAGAATATTCCCCGGTGTCTGGGCTGCACGTGATCCAATACTAAAGGAACCAATGCTATAAGGGCACGTGGCAAGAAGGTTCTGGATCGAGCGCGGGAAGCACACGCCTTGCATGAACCCTCCTGATCGCTTATAAAAGCACTGCCTCACCATCTACGAAAAGGGAGGAGCTCCGAGGTTACAGTAAAGAAATTTGAGTGAGAGCAGAAGAGAAAGAGCCTCCCTGAGAAACTAGAGTGGTCCAGTTGAGAGAGAAGAGAGAGCAGAAGAGTGATCAGAAGATGGGTATTGACTTACGGATCAAATCCGAAGTCTGCTGCTCAGTTTGAGCTACATTATTTCCAGTTTCTGAAATTTGGATTCCTTCTTTCTTGTTTTCATTTTCATATGTTTTTCCTTCTTGATTGAAAGTTCTCTGTGTTACCTCCTGGTGTTCAGGGGAAGAGAGAGACGTGTTCTCTCTGGTTTACTTGCAACAGAGGTTGCAGTATTGTTCCCTCTCATAGAAGAGGTGTTCCCTCTGGCATTCAGAGGAAGAGAGACCTTGGTCTCTAGTTCTAGTGACTGCAGATCACTAGTGTTCCCTCCGGTTGGAGGAAGAGGAACTTGTTTCCTGGTTTCTAGGGACTTGGCGTCCTTAGGTTTCCCTACGGGTGTGGAGGAAGAGGGGAGGGTGTTCCCCTGGTGAAGCTGTGAATCAGCCGTTGTCGCAGACTGAGTCTGCTTTGCTAGCAGATGCTAGTGGAAGCCTCACTTCGATTTGAAGTGAGGGGTGGACATAGGCAGACTGGAGGTCTGACCGAACCACCTTAAAAACCTCTAGGTACTCGTGTGATTGTCTGTGGTGATTTTGTAGTGTGCCTTCTATCCACTCGAGCTATTGTCCGCACTGCGTTTTTATGGGTTCAACTCTGAGATTGCTTGTTTTAAGTGAATCATTCTTCAGTAATTTTTAATCGGTTGAAAACAGTGATCTATTCATCCCCTCCCCTTCTAGATCACTTCATATTTCTTGTATCAAAGTCTACACATTGCATTGATCTTCGCTTAGTCTATACATTGACAGTCTTCATATCACCTAAGTCTGTACAGCGGTTGCTTCATACAGCAAGTCTGTACATAGCTTTCACTTATATGAAGTCTAGACAACGCAGTTCTTCTGATTAGTCTATACAGAGTTGTTATTTAATCTGATCATCCGATACTCTGTCTGACAGGGATTCTCTACTGAGATTGCTGACATGGCTCGTGATCCCAGGAGGACGAGGTGACCAGATGCTGCCACGTGGATGGAAGCACCTCGAATCTGGAGAATTCCTTGGGCGGGAAAACGTGGAAGCCACGCGCCCTTATCCACCTGCTGATGTTATATATATCAGTCTTCATCTTCTGTAAAGGCTGATCGAAGTTGGCGAAGTCTATACATCCAGTCTAAAGCAGCAGCCACCGAGATCCACTGTGAGAGGAAGAAAAGCAGAGAAGAAGAAATGGAGAGAAGAAGAAAGAAAGAGAGAAGAGATGAGTTGAGAGAGTTATTGTAAGAGCTTGTGAATCAGTCTCTTGGTCCAGTTACCAGAGCTGATATTGCTCAACTTTGAGCTACAGTCGTTTTGGTTTTCTTCCATTCGATTGTGTGTTTTGTTTATTTTCAGTCTTGCTATTTTCTCTTTGAAAACTCTTGTTCTATCAAGCTGTGAGTCAGCGGTTTCAAGCTGTGAGGCAGCGGGTTGCAGAGGTGTTCCTCTGGTCGGCTAAGCTGTAGTGCCCAGCAGAGCAAGTTGTGATGCTCAGCTGTTGCAGAGGGTGCTCCTCTGGTTGGGATAAGCTGTAAGCCCCAGCCGTTGTTGGCAAGCTGTAGAGCCTAGCAGATTGAAGCTGTGTATCAGCAGTAATCCACATTCGAGTTGAATGTGGGGTGGACGTAGGTTGGATTGACTGAACCACCTAAATACCTTGTGCCTCTCGTGTGTTTGATTACTTGTTCAGCAGATCGTGTGTGTTTCATTCGGTGCATTGGCTGTGTTCGTTTAGTGTTCTTCTAATTCCGCATTTGATTCTAGGCCTAATTTTTAAATAGCTAGTTGATCTATTCACCCCCCCTCTAGATCCACATCCTGTGGTGATAGAGCCTTCCATCTAACTTCAACACTTGGTATCAGAGCTAGACTCTTCTACAGGGACTTACCGCCCGAAGAAGATAAGCACAGATGGACGGAAGGGGGATGATAGCTGAAGGACACTCCACATCCAAGCCCCCGTACTTCGATGGAACCAACTATGCATACTGGAAGCACCGTATGCAGGTATTCTTGAGGGCTAAAGATTATGAAATTTGGAAGGTGGTTAGCAAGGGACCTTTCGAGCTGTCCCCAAATGAAGATGTATGGACCAAGGAGGAAATTAGAAGGTCCACGCTCAACTGGAGTGCAATCAATGCAATCCAGTGCTCTTTGCATCCCATCGAGTTCTCACGAATATCTGCCTGCTCCTCAACGAAGGAAATGTGGGATGCACTTGAAGTCATCTATGAGGGGACTTCACAAGTCAGAGAGACTAAGACTAATCTACTGGTTTCAGAATACGAAGCTTTCAAGATGAAGCCTAATGAGACGATCAAAGAAATGTATGCTCGGCTGACTATTATCACAAATGGTCTCAGAGGCTTCGGGAAAAAATATTCTGAGTATGATGTAGTCAGGAAGATCTTACGATCATTGACTCCAATTTGGAACACCAAGGCCACAGTTATGGAAGAGTCAAGTGATCTGCACAATACTAAGGCAGATGAGCTGATCGGATATCTAATGGCTTATGAGATGAATATGCCGAAGATAGAGGAGGCTGACAGAAAGAGGAAGCCTATAGCTCTGAAGGCTGGTGCTAGCAGATCCAGTCGATCCAGCCCCAACGGATCATCAACTGAAGAGAGCTTGTCTGAAGAAGAAGTGGCAAATGCTGATATTGCCATGATTACTAGGGAATTCCGGAGATTTCTCAAGAAGGAAGGAAGAAGATTCAGCCGAAGAAATCCCAACAGTGGCCGCCGAGACACAAGGTATAAATCAAACCCTGTAAAGAAAGCTGAAACTAATGTTTGCTATCAATGCAGGAAGGCGGGTCACTTTAAAGCTGAATGTCCGACAAATCAGAACCTCAAGGATAAGTCCAAGAAGAAGAACACAAAAGGGAAAGCTATGTTGAGTACCTGGAGTGATGAGGACGAGGGATCTTTGAGTGTCACTTCAGACAGTGAAGTTGAAGCTGAGAAGCCAATCTGTCTCATGGCAACCAGCTCAGAAGATAGAGAGGAAGAATCTGATGAGGTATCCTCTCGCTATGAAAATTTTACTATTACTGATTGGATGGTTGCTTATGATGAACTTACTGATAGAGTAGATGAGGTCAGAAAAGAAAACAGGCATCTACGAAGAAAAATTAAAATCATGCAAAATGATACTTCATTGTCTGATAAAATTACCTGCTTAGAAAGTGAGAACAGTAAGCTGAAACTCACATGTTCTGAATTTGAAGAAATCAATAAAGAACTGAAAATTTCTAAGGAAGAAAATGTGAGATTAGACAATGAAATTGATGCATGGAAACTGAAAATTCAGAATTATGAAAATGAGATAAAAATTGTTTCTGAAAAATATGAAGCTGTCCTCAATGTGAATAATGAGTTGAAAAAATCTATTGATGAAGTTCAGAAAGATAATGAGGATAAACTAAAAATAATTGAGAAAATGACCCAAAGATCTGAAAATTTAGATGCATTATTGGGGTCAAAGGTAAATTTCAGAAGAGAGGGCCTAGGATTCAACTCTAGTGCAACTAAGAGCTTTAGAATGAAAACTATTTCCTTCGTTGCACAAAAGGAGAGAGGACCTCTGATTAAGATGAATTCTAATAATGCTGTGAAAAACAATTGTGAATCTGAAAAAGCCCAATGCAGAGGAGAAGGGCAAACAGAAAGTAGGTGAGCCTAGTAGAATTGGGACTTCCAAACCTAGCTGTAGTGCTCAACCCAAGGTTAGGGGTCAGCCTGCTCAGGTAAACAAACCCCATGTCAATGCCAAAAAGTCTTCACCACCATCATCACAGAAAAGGACCCAACCAAAACCTATGAATAGGTCAGCAGGGTCAAGGGTGCACATTGCATTGATCTTCACTTAGTCTATACATTGACAGTCTTCATATCAACTAAGTCTGTACAGCGGTTCCTTCATACAGCAAGTCTGTACATAGCTTTCACTTATATGAAGTCTATACAACGCAGTTCTTCTGATTAGTCTATACAGAGTTGTTATTTAATCTGATCATCCGATACTCTGTCTGACAGGGATTCTCTACTGAGATTGCTGACATGGCTCGTGATCCCAGGAGGACGAGGTGACCAGATGCTGCCACGTGGATGGAAGCACCTCGAATCTGAAGAATTCCTTGGGCGGGAAAATGTGGAAGCCACGTGCCCTTATCCACCTGCTGCTGTTATATATATCAATCTTCATCTTCTGTAAAGGCTGATCGAAGTTGGCGAAGTCTATACATCCAGTCTGAAGTAGCAGCCACCGAGATCCACTGTGTGAGGAAGAAAAGCAGAGAAGAAGAAAAGGAGAGAAGAAGAAAGAAAAAGAGAGGAGATGAGTTGAGAGAGTTATTATGAGAGCTTGTGAATCAGTCTCTTGGTCCAGTTACCAGAGCTGATATTGCTCAACTTTGAGCTACAGTCGTTTTGGTTTTCTTCCATTCGATTGTGTGTTTTGTTTATTTTCAGTCTTGCTATTTTCTCTTTGAAAACTCTTGTTCTATCAAGCTATGAGTCAGCGGTTTCAAGCTGTGAGGCAGCGGGTTGCAGAGGTGTTCCTCTGGTCGGCTAAGCTGTAGTGCCCAGCAGAGCAAGCTGTGATGCTCAGCTGTTGCAGAGGGTGCTCCTCTGGTTGGGATAAGCTGTAAGCCCCAGCCGTTGTTGGCAAGCTATAGAGCCCAGCAGATTGAAGCTGTGTATCAGCAGTAATCCACATTCGAGTTGAATGTGGGGTGGACGTAGGTCGGATTGACCGAACCACCTAAAAGCCTTGTGCCTCTCGTGTGTTTGATTGCTTGTTCAGCAGATCTTGTGTGTTTCATTCGGTGCATTGGCTGTGTTCGTTTAGTGTTCTTCTAATTCCGCATTTGATTCTAGGCCTAATTTTTAAATAGCCAGTTGATCTATTCACCCCCCCTCTAGATCCACATCCTGTGGTGATAGAGCCTTCCATCTAACTTCAACAGAAAACCCCATGCCTAGATTTCTATTCAGGTCAGTCTTCCAATCGTACTAAAGTTATATGTTCTAGATAAATGCGTGCAAATAATAAGAGTGTTTCTGAATTGTTATTACATGAATTGTCACACTCTCTACATGTTATCTCTTCGCACAGAACATTATTATGAAAATCTAAAAGGAGTCACTTGAACGTTTGCATAAGAGTCTAGAAATAAAACATGTATATACCTCTCTCTATCTGCAAGAAAAACAAAGTGCTGCCTAATTATGGACCTTAGCACTCAATGAGGGGGAGCTGAACTGTTCTGAGCGGAAATGAAGTAGTTGGTGCACATTATGAGTTTGAAAGCTAGTGGTAGTTAAGATGAGATGTTGAGCTGAAACTGTCAGGTCTGATCAGAAGTGTTTGGGTCAAGAATTGACTGAGGATATCTTTGGATTAATGCAGTCTGCAACTCTACACCAATTTGGACTTCTACTCTAATGTCGTTGGAAAGCTCACTTCTTCATCCTTCATCTTTATTATCAACATATGATCCATCTCTTCCCATCTAAATTCCTTTCCCATGGGCTGACACTTAGGGGGAGCAATATATGGAACATTATTACCCTTGTCCATCGTGCATTAATATGACCAAAAACCACTCCCAGTAGTGTATGAAAATGTTGGTCTTTTCTATTGAGTGATCTTTGGCCTATAAAGATTATAGCTTATGGTTAATTGTTCAAGAGAACTCTTGAAAGTATTTTCACTGGAGCTGAAAACACTCTTAATGACTGGAAAAGTACAACCTAATAAAATTAATCAATCTGAAATTCATGTGTTTTGGGATAATCTGGTAGAAGAAAATGTCTTATAAAGTATTTTTAAATCATGCTTCCAAGCTAATATGAAGTAGACCAGGGAATACGCCATCAAGTAAAATAAACGTTAATGGCGGAGCAATGGCAAATTTGTGAGAAACTAGTCGTCTAGTTCAAAGAAATCTAGAAATTATGTCATGAAGAAATAAGCTATCTCTGTTCATAAAAAGAGGCAAGAAGGTAGACTGTGTTGAGAAACCAGGGTTTCTAGTGTCTGATAAACATGTCTCCTTGTGTAAAAAGGCCAGTCTTATTGGAATGCTCCAATAATTTTTTTTTAAAAAATTAAAAAAAAGAGGGGAAAAAGAAAGAATATATGTGGTTGACTCTGGTTCTACCTCAGGGGCTGAAACTGAACTTAAAACACAATATAAGACATATGTCTGAAAACCAGCTTTATCTTATGAAAATAATGAATTACTTTGGTGATTTTTATTAACTAAACATTGATCTGTGACTAAAAGTGTTTATCTCCATTGGGTATGCGTTAAAAGATGAACCTTTGAGCGATAAACATATAAGATATACGTTTAATACGCCAAAGACCATAAAGGAGGTGAAGAAAAAATATTTTATACATGAGAGGGGCAGTTTGGGGATAAAGTGTACGTGAAAAAATAGGGATAATGTATTTTATACATTATTTAACCCTAAAAGTGTCGATGGAACTTCCGCCTTCTTACAAGCCAGGTCATTCCCTCTCTCATGACTTCCCGCCGTAAGCGTCTCTCCAGTTTCCCACATGAGTTCTTTTTCTCCCCCGTTTTTGCTTCTCGCCTTTGCACCTGCCAATCACCTGGTTCAGCATCCACCCTTTTAGTTCTCAAAAGAGGACATCCTCATCTCAATCACAAACCTCTATGATGTCTACTCCATCAACTAAGAACAAGGGGAAGGAAGAGGTGTCAGAGGAGCAGCTGCCGCCAACTCAAGACATCAGCATGTCCGAAAGAGAAAATGATTATGAGAGCAAAAGCAAGGAGGGGCCTACTGGAGATGCCCAAGGAAAAAGGAAGGCCGATGAGCTCGTCCCTCTCGAGGAAGCAAGGGTTGAGAAAAGCGAAGAAGTCCCCGAAGGAAAGAAAAGAAAAGGAAAAGAGATAGTGGGTGAATCTTCTGGAAACAAAGGTACACAAAATCCCCTCGTAAATCTAATATGTTTTCTGGAAACCGAAGTTTGATGTTCTGCCTTTAGTGGATACTCATGATATTGAGCTGACCGCAGAGCATTCTGAGTTGGTAAAAAAAATAAATTTGGGGGGGTCTCTGAGATGAAAAAGTTTTTGGGAAAGCATTGATATTGATTGATCTTTATTGCTCTGTAGTGTCTATGGAACTGGCTGAACCATTTGCCGAGGATACATAAATTTTTGAGGAAGAACATCCGGTTTACAATGTTGAGTATCCTAAATCAAGCACTCCGGCTGCAAGTTCAACTGAGGCCAATAGTGAGCCGAATATTTCTGATCTGCTCAACAATCTGACAACCTTGGTTCAAAATCAGAGTAAGATGCTGTCTTCCCAGCTTCTGTACACAAACCTTCATCTGAACAAAATGAGCACAAGACTACATCTTCTAGAGCACTGAGTGAATACGCAGTGGACACAATTTGTGGCTGACAAACGGAGGGCAGATGATACGATGCAAGAGTTCTTAAGAAAGCTCTTAGGTCTGATTGATAGAATAGGAGAGGCGGTTAGCAGTGTTCAAAGCACTCAGACCACTTCTTACAAGACCCTTGTCACTATCCTTGACAAAACCTATGATATCAACATTGAGCTTGCGAAGATGAGGACTCTGGATCATCCCTTCCTCACTGGTCAACAGGAGATCCGTATATCATTGGAAAAAGCTCAATCTGAAGTTGATACTGTTGTAGCCAGACTTGAAAATGTCTTAACAGGGCAAGCAGATATGTCCTCTCTCTCGGCCAGTATTAGCGGCACTATTTTCTACTGCTTTGAGCACCTGTCCAACTCCTTGCAGTCTCTTCAGAACTCCATCCTGGACAGACACCCTCAACGAGGAAGCTCAAGTTCTGCTCCTCCCAGAGATCCGAGAGACCCTAGAAGCTCCCATGATTTTTGATAATGACAAATGGGGAGAGAAAATGTCACGTAGTTGAAGAAAATGTCATGTAGTTGTGATCTGCTGATGATGATTTTTGATAATTTTTTTTTTAAAGTTACTTTAAAGTTTTTGTTGTGTGGATGGTGGATGTCTTTAAACTTCTTTTTGTGGATAACTTTAAACCTTCCTTATGATGACTTTAAGTTTTTGGATGAATCTTAGAGTTCTGGTGGGTAACTATTTACACCTGATTCTTATTGCTTTTTGTGCTGAAATAGTGGTTGATGCATGTATGACAGAAATTGATTTTGCTTAATTCATTATGTGAATTATCATACATGACTCATTAGGTTGTAATCATCAAAAAGGGGGAGATTGTTGGAACGTTGGTTTTGATAATGATAATTTCTGAGTCATGTGTGATAGAATTGTGGTTAGTGTATCTGATTAGAATATCTGATTAACTCATGTGAACTGTTTGCATGGTGGATTGCTCATGTCTGGAAACCCTAGTCTTGATAGTGACTTTCTGATGAATCATGCTTAGCTGTTGGTGCTTTAATTCTCCAATTTTATCTGTTGTGTATGTTCCATGCTATTTCATAGACTAAGTCATAGTCAGTGCATGCAGTGTTTCACTCATAATCTTGCTCGGTGCAACTCTCGCTTAGTTCTGCACTTCACACATAAGTGCTTGCCTCAGTGCAAGTTTCTGTTCATGCCCACATATTGTCGATGAGCTTCTTTCTCGGTGCATCCAAATGCATCATGCGCATCAAGGTCGGTGCATTCCTTTCCCTTGCATCTCACGTCCAGGGGTCGGTGCAATTTGTGGGTCAGTGCAATTCTTGACCAGCACGCACTGTATTAGTCTCCTCATTTTGTACTAGTGCATTTCACTCTGCCATCTTAGTGCAAGTTCTTACGTGGATAGGAAATCTTGACTCGGTGCAAGCTTTGTCTTGCATCTCTCTCTATTATGTTCATCTATGTCTGGCATCTCGGTGTAGATCTTGCTTGGACAGCCTAACCCGAGTCGGTGCAATCTTTTCTTTGTCGTCTTTTCACTAGTTCAGTGCTTTTCTCGTTTTTGCTCACCTTATCTCAGTGCATTTTCTTTCTTTTTGAAATACTCGAAGTCGGTGCATCCTTCGGTTAGACGTAGGTAGAGGAACAGAACTCAGTGCATACCTTGCTCCAGATAAAAACATGTTTTAGTGCATAGTCTACTATATACAATTCACTATAGATGTCGGAGCACGTTTTTGCTCCATGCACACGAAGCCTATTCAAATCCCATTAGCAACGAGGTTAGTGCAGTTCCTGTTTCATGTCTTCTAGACTCGGTGCAAGTCCTGTAGACAGCTAAAGTGGATTGGTGCAACGTTTGCTTCATTTCACTTCGGTGCCTTTCTTGCCCGTCTTAGTCGATGCTTATTCCTTTGACACGGTGCAAATTTTTCTCTCTGGCAAAAACAAGTCAGTATATCTTTGCATTTTGTTGCTTCCTGTCCGTGCATATCTGTTGCACGATACGAGTCTATGGTCTATGCAAATGACGTCATGCATTTTCTCAAGTCAGTGCATCTCTCACTTTTGCTCACTTCAACTCGGTGCAACCTCTTGTTCACCTTGTTGCAAGTTAGTGCAACTGTTGATTTGGGAACTTCTACTCAGTGCAGTTTCTGGCTTCATACTCATTACACTGATACAAATTATGCTAAGTTTGTGATAAAATGACTCTCTCTTTTCTGACAATTTGTATGTGCATTCACCAGGGTGCTTGGCACGTGATCTGAGGAAGATAGAGCTCCAAAATGTTCCAACACGTGCTCCAGCCTTTAAGGCAAGAAACATGGTATCCACTCGCCCAGGCCTCTGGAGTATATATATATATATAATGAGGAAATGGTGTAAGAAGGATATACACAGACCAGAAGAAGAGAAGAAAAAGAGTGTGAGAAGAGTGTTGTGAACCAAGAGAGAAAACCTGAGTCGAACATCTGTGCTGAGAGAAGATTTTGAGAAGAGAAAGAGAAGAGAGAGTGATAGAGTTTAAAGCAGGCAGTGTCCAACTAACTGTCGGTTCTTTGGATCAGATCCAGATTAATATGCTCCTGCGAGAGCTATACTTCTTTTCAATTTTTGTTTGATTTATTTTCCTTTGCTGTTCTTCTTCGTAACTATATTTTCCGATTCTCTGTTTTGAGGTCGGGATTCGTCCTGTGGATTCAGGGGAAGAGAGACTTGGGTCTCTGGTTGCTGGTGACTGGGTGTCACTAGCGGTTCCTTCCGGGCTGGAAGAAGAGAGGAGTGTGTTCCTCTGGCACAAGCTGTTAGGCAGTGTTTGTAGGCAACCTGTGGTGCCCAACGGTTTCAAGCTGCGAGGCAGCAGTTTGCCACACTATGGTTGGAGTGTGGGGTTGATGTAGGTCTGATGACCGAACCACCTAAAACCCCTTGTGCATTATGATCTGATTTCTTCTCTGAGGTTATTAAGTGCATGTTTAGAATCGCGACCTAATTGCTTTTCAGCCACGGTGAATGAATGCTTAAGATCAGTTCGATCGCCTAGAATCGCCGAGTTTGTTGGGCATGCAGGTTAAGTGTTCTATCTTGTGTCTCGTTAGAACGTCTGTTTAAGATCAAGCTGATTTACTGCATTCCATTCTTCTAAAACGCTATTTGTGCTCGCATTAGGCTGACCCATTGAGTGCTTGCGTGTGGATCTTGCTAGAACACCTGCATTACTGAATCAATGTTTTATTTCCCCAAGATTTTGTAAGTTCAGTGTTAATCAAGATCTAAGTTTCAAATTGGGAAAATTTCCTTTTGGGATTCATTCACCCCCCCTCTGAATCCGGGCCCATCACTCAACACTATGGTGGCCTAGGAGCCCTTTTTGGGTAGCTTTCTCTATCCTGCTTGGCCCAGTTACTGAACGGCCAAGACTGAACCGTTTAGTTACTAGAGCGGACTATCGTCCGACCGCTCAATTTTTGCGCGGCCCAATCTAGCCCATGTAGCCTTCATCATGGGCTCCTTTTCTTATTGCATTGGACGGCTCTTTGTGGACCGCCTAGTTTGGTTCAGCGGCCCAATTTTGGACCGTTCTTTTATAGTGCGGCCCATTTAGATCGTGTACCCACTTAGTTTCGGCTAGGTTGTTCTTCGGCCCAGTCATCTTTGCACGGCCCAGTGTGTGACCGTTCTATCTTAAGCGACCCAATATTGACCGCTGAAGAGGGGCGATCTCCCGCTGGTCTGAGCTGGGGGAGATGATCACCGAATAGTGAACTGCAATGAAGGGAAACGGATTAGGGGGCCTAGGGATGGTTCCCTGGGGAAAACCCTCCGATGCCTAAGTCAGTAGAGCAGAGGTGGAAGCTATGAAGGGAGGAAGAAGGAGATGCACGAGATCCCTCTCCACCAAGGTGGTGAAGTGGTTCCTGCCAAGGGAGTTTTAGGTGTGTGTTGGCCTTACCTTGCGCTGGAGGGAGTCCCAGGTTTGAATAGTGCGCCAGCCTTATGAGTCCCGTAAGCTGAGGAGTTTCAGGCGGGGGTTACGTCCTCATCGTGGGCTCTTTATGTCCTCGTCGTGGGCTCTTTATGTCCTCGTCGTGGGCTCTTTATAGCCTTGAGGAGTCATGGGCCCTCTTATCCTCGTAAAATCCTGCGTAGAAAGGCCTCTCAATGGCAGCGTGGATAAGCATCCGTCGGTCGACCCAAGCGTGTAGAGTGCCAGCCCTGTCCTGGGCGATAGGCATAGCTCGGGTGAGGCTCGGTCGGAGTGGGCGCTGGGCGCCAGCCCTTATCCCGACGAGGGGGATAGGTCGGGCGTGGGTCTTCCTCCAACCGGACCGACGCTCGGCCTTCCAAGCCTATTGGCCGCCTAGGAAGTGCTTGATCCGAGTGAGCTTATTGGACTTTTATGCTAAGTGGGCCCTGCGGGGCAGTCACTTTGATGAGCTGGGCCTCGTTTGGTCTCGCTGGACCTAGTTCGGCCTCTCTTAAATGGGCTATAGAAATCCCCCTCTCCACTTATCCCCCTCCTACTCCCGAGCCTTGACAGGCTCGGAAGAGTAGCCGTTGGGGTTTTGGACCAGCGTGGCTCGAGTGGGTGGAGATATGGCGGTGTTAAGAAGCCACGTGTCGTGGTCACCTAGGCCCGTAATAATGATATTCCTGATGGATTTGAAATGAAGGGGCCCCCCTTTTCTCGGAGGTCGGGACGACGCGCCACCTTCCGCGAGGGGATATAAGCGTTGTGCACTTGCTGTCGTTCCATACTCTCTCCGCTTTAAGGTTTTGTCCTCCTTCGTACTTGCTTTCGGGACTCTCTGATGCACCATGGGGATACGGTGGAAGAGCGGAGACTCGCAGCGGCATTTGCAGAGTTGGGGGAGATAACTGCGGAGGCGGTCCGGCAGCTTCCCCTTCCTCCAGAGTCTTCGGAGTCTTGGGATCCTTCCTCTTCAAGTTCCTCTTCGGATTTCATGGCGGACCAGCGTCCGAGGTCGAGGAGTTGGAGGGGGAGCCTGAGGCGAGGGTGGTGGTGATACCGCCGGCTCCGAACTGCAGCGAGCTGAGGGAGGCGGAGGTGAAGCGGTTGGAGCACCAGTTCCGCCTGCCCTGGAAGTACTACTTCGCCACTGCTACCCCAAATGAGACATTTCTGCTCCTTCCTTCTGTCGTGGAAGGGTGGGTTTCATCTTCCCTTCGACCATTTTGTTCTTGACCTTCTCAATTTCTTCATGTTAGCTCTAATACAGTTGGTAGCCAACTCTTATCTTCTTCTGTCCGCTTTCTGCATCCTTTGCCTCCAGTGCGGGGTTCCTCTTTCCTTGGACCTCTTCCATTACTTCTTCGAGTTAAAGGAGCATTCCTCGGCTGGGAAGGGCTTCTATTTCGTCCAGGTGAGGCGAAATAGGAGATGTGTCTCCTTAGCCGTGAAGGACTCTTCCCACAAGGGGTGGAAGACGCAGTTCTTCTAGGTGGGGATTTGTTCGGTGGAGGAGTCTTGGAGGTGTCCCGTAATCCCCAACTTTCACCCGAACATCCCCTCGAGGCAAGATGAGTTCCCTCCGATGTGGAGAAGTACGCAGCCATTTTGCTGAAGCGTGGCCAGTCCACGGAGGAGCTGGTGACCCCGGAGAACATCGAGCGATGCCTTCTCCAGCGGCTACGGCCGGCAGGTACGGGCACCATGAATCAGCATTCTCTTCAGAGGATGAAGCCATTTTTCTTTTTCTAACCATATCTTCTTTTGCGCAGACACCAGGCAACCGGTTGCGGAGGAAGAGCACGTGACCGTGCGAGAAGTGATTGATCTAGGCGACGACTCGACTACCATTGAGTCGCGATCTCCCGAGGGTTGCTCCCGAGCCCGGGATGAGGGCAAGGGGGTGGCCCGGGAAGGGTCTTCCAGGCCGCGGGGGTCCAAGCGCAAGGATCTCGGGGAGAGGATGCTGTAGGACGCCGCGAAGGTCAGGAAGCGGGCCAAGCCAGATGAAGAGGGGTGATCTCGCGCTGGTCCTGAGTTGGAGGAGATGATCACCGAATAGTGAACTGTAAGGAAGGGAAACAGATCAGGGGGCCCAGGGATGGTTCACTGGCGAAAACCCTCCAATGCCTAAGTCAGTAGAGTAGAGGTGGAAGCTATGAAGGGAGGAAGTAGGAGATGCACAAGATCCCTCTCCACCAAGGTGGTGAAGTGGTTCCTGCCCAGGGAGTTTTAGGCGTGTGTTTGCCTTACCTTTCGCTGGAGGGAGTCCCAGGTTTAAATAGTGCGCCAGCCTTATGAGTCCCGTAAGCTGAGGAGTTTTAGGCAGGGGTTACGTCCTCATCGTGGGCTCTTTACATCCTCATCGTGGGCTCTTTATAGCCTTGAGGATTCGTGGGCCCCCTTATCTTCGTAAACTTCTACGCAGAAAGGGCTCTCAATGGTAGCGTGGATAAGCATCCATCGGTCGACCCAAGCGTGTAGAGTGCCAGCCCGGTGATAGGCATATCTCGGGTGAGGCTCGGTCAGAGTGGGCGTTGGCCGCCAGCCCTTATCCCGGCGAGGGGGATAGGTCGGGCGTAGGTCTTCCTCCGACCGGACCGACGCTCGGTCTTCCGAGCCTATTACCCGCCTAGGAAGTGCTTGATCCCGAGTGAGCTTATTGGGCTTTTATGCTAAGTGGGTCCCGCGGGGCGATCACTTAGATGAGCTGGGCCTCGTTTGGTCTCGCTGGACCTAGTTCGGCCGCTCTTAAATGGGCTACAAAAATCCCCCTCTCCAACCGCGTACCTTCCAACTTTCCAAAAGTTGATGTTTTCTTGGTTTTGATTGTGTGAGCTGCTCTAGCCTATCCAGGCTATGGTACCTCGAGTTGGGACCTATTGTTAGGTTTATTGATGACATTATCAATTCTAAGTCATTTCCTTGAATGACTTTTCCTCTCGATTACGGAGCTTACTATTTGGAATCTCAAGAAAATCAATATTCTTATGCGCTTTACCTTGATTACATGAACTTGATCTTGGAACTCTTGGCCATTAAACATTGTGGATGTCTAGATTTCGTGGGATCTATGATCCAAGCAAATTAATGCCAAGGCAAACACATTAAAGGGCCCAGTCTGGTCCTGGGAGGCGCACCCGAAAAGTACTTAATCCCTGGGGAGGTGAATGACTAGGTGTGGCATTTGGCACCGGTACTATCTAGCGTGTTGGGTCTATGACATTCCACACTCTTGTGATACTTGCTATACTTGCTTGAAAGCAGGAAGTGCTTGCTTGCATGACTCGACTTCACTTGACTTGATATATGGCCGTTCACTTGAAGTTCTGATTACTTGCTCTTGCTATCATGACTTGTAATCTTTATCGTGCTAGTTATCTTGTTATCATGCTTAATTGTTTTCTCGCGTTATCTATGCATTCATGAAATGGTTAATTACGTAAACCATGCCTGATGATAGAGTGTAATTCTTACTGAGCTTCTTGCTCACCCCTACTTCCCAACCCTTTTCAGGTAACGCGGTAGATGGAACGCTTGCGATTGGGATCGGGACAGCATGATCGAGTGAACTCGGAGCTTTAGAGATCGGAGTCTGTCCTTTTTATTTTCTTGAGTCTAGATAGTATAGTGAGTCTTGTCATTTTCTCTTCTTTATGTCTTTTATTGAGTCCAAATTGTAAATTTAAATTTTCAATCACCAATAAAAATATATTTTTAACAAATTAGTATGGCCTCCATGTGTCTAATTGTGTTTATTTATTCTGCTCTTGCTATCATGACTGTTTTGTTGTACGTTCCGAACACTGCTTCCCGCTGCTGTGGTTCGGGGCGTGACATCCAGTGTCATGCCGGTTAATATGCACAGTGCCTTGCCGAATATGTATTTGCATTGCTTTTGTTTTGTTTTATTTTTTTTTATTTTAGAGGGGAGGGGTGCCAGTTATAGTTGCTTAATTTATTATTATTATTATTATTATTATTTAAAGAAGGGAGATGAGGTGCCAGTTATGGTTGAGTTTTCTGTTGTTTGTTTGATTTTTTAATAAGGGAGATGGAGTGCCGGTTATGGTTAAGGTTTATTTTTTTTTGTGTGTTTTGTCATGCATTAAATGCATGAATAGTGGTGATGTTAGTTATCAAATAGAAGGCTGCCGGATATGTGTGTTTGAAAGAAGAAAGGAGGGTGATGTTTGTTTTGTTTATATATATATATATATATATATATATATATTTGTTTCTTTGTTTATTTTTTGTTAACGCATTAAATGCATGAATAGTAGTGCTACCGTTTATCAAATAGAAGGCTACTGGATAGTGAGATCACAGGCTGCCGACTAGCTTAATTTAGTTTTTTTGTTTAGTTTAGTTTATTTATTTATTATTGTTATTATTATTATTATTTCTTTTATTTCTCTCTTCTCTTTCCCCTTTTTTGCTTTTATTCTGGTCATGTATTTTATTTTAAACTCCCCACTATATTCGTAATCGTTTATTATTATTTTATTTTTTATCTGTTCATTTCTTTCTTGTTGCTTTTATTGTTCTTTTTTTTCAGACTTGGTGAATTTTTGGCAGCACCTCCCCCAGACCGAGGTATTTTGGGGTAGGTAATGAATAACAAATAAAAGATATGAGAATATACATGTGTTCTATTCCTACGACTTTCAAAGAGTAGGTAAATACCTACGATATGGTACGTAGGTAATATATAACAAATAAAAAATTTAGACACGATCACTCTACGAGTGACCTATTCTTACGACACAAACAACGAGTAGGTAACTACCTAAGACATTTATCATAGATAATTTATAACAAACAAAAACTAATGTCATCAATCACTCTGCAGGTGACCTACTCCTACTCCTACGACGGTAACGAAACGTAGGTACGTTCCGACGACCATGTCCATAGGTATTTTATTGCAATTATCTATTCCTACGGCTCAACTAGAACCGTAGGTATGACATACCACTTACATACGGCATTGTCGGTAGGTAGTTCAATATGGCTTTCTATTCCTACGGCTCAACTAAAATCGTAGGTATGACATACCACTTACCTACGACATTGTCGGTAGGTAGTTCAATATGGCCATCTATTCCTACGGTGCTACCAAACCATAGGTATGACATACCAATTACCTACGACATTATCAGTAGGTAGTTCAATATGGCTATCTATTCCTACGGTGCTACCTAACCGTAGGTATGACATACCAACTACCTACGACATTTTCAATATGTAGTTCAATATGACTATCTATTCCTACGGTTCTACCGAACTGTAGGTAGTGTATGACATATACCTACGACAGTGACAGTAGGTAACAAAATATCCTAAAAAATCGTTGGTATAGGCCCATGAATACTAATGACTTACAAAAGCGTAGGTAGGTGTCGTAGGTAAAAACTAGTTTTCCCGTAGTGAGTCATCCTATTCATCCAATAGGGATAATTATTCCCATCAAAGAAATGGGGTCGGTGAATCGAATGTCCCTCGGGAAGCATACCTTTGTTGGCCATTGAAAACTAGTCTTTACTCTAAGATCGCTAGGTCTAACTAAATAACCAGAGACCAAAGCTCTGATACCACTTGTTGGCCCAGACTAAGAGTAAAGAAGAAGGGGGGGTTGAATTGTTTACCCCCAAATCGCGTGACAGATGAAACTATTGAAATGATATTCTGTTAAATTTACGAATTAATCAAATTATTGGAGTAAAAGTTCCCTCAAACTCACCGCTCATAAATCCACACTCGAGAACCAACCAGCAATCACACAATGATCAATCAACCACAAGATACGTAGGAACTTTTAAGGTGGTTCGGCGAGACCTACACGTCTACCTACGTTCACCCCTCACCAACTTGGTGAGGCTTCACACACTTCAAACGAAGCAATTAAAGATAAAATCTCATACACACCATAGAGATGATGTCTCCAACACACACTCACGCTACAAGATGTAGTAGACTCCACACGTTGCACAAGTCACAGCACAATGTCAACAAAACGCTACTCATGCACAGCTTACACACACACCATAATGTATCGACAAGAATATTCGAAGGATATACAAGATCCAATCATGCAAAAATTAAGTTCAGATGTAAATCAACCAAGGTAACTTAAAGAAAAGATAAGAGATTCTCTTTCTCTTGTAGAATGATTCGCTGGACTGCACTTTGATTAAGTTCAAGCAGTTGAAGCCCAAGTTTCAATCTCCGTCTTGTATCTTGATTTTTCGATGAAGAAGATGTACCATTAGCTCCTCGATTTGAGGTAAATGATGATCCCATACTCTGATCTTGGACATAAGGGCTTGAAATCAAGGGAAGAAGGGGTTGAAGGTTGGCCACATTCTTCTTTCTCATCCTTCTCTTGCACACATGAAACAAGAAAACCCTTAGATGATTCTCCCAAATTCGCAACAATACTATATATACCCATGATAGAGGCCAAAAGACATGGGTGCCCCTTCAAGAATGGTCTAAGAGCCACCCTACAAGGTTAGAAATGAAGTGGGGGCAATTTGGTAAAGGTTTGATGCCTTAAAAAGGGTTTAAAGTAATTTCACGAACCCCGTTCGGCAACGGTCAACCCTTGAGCATTTTATGCTCAGGACTGCCCAAATAGAAGTTTGGATAGAGGGGGTCGACCCATAGGGTCAACCCTTGTGTAGTTTTCTGCACAGAACACCTTAAATAGAATACAAGTCAAGGGGGGTCGACCCATGGGGTCAACCCCTGCAACTCCCAGTCTTCCTTCAACTTCAGACAGACGCACACCCAGTGAGGGTCGACCCTGGGGGTCGACCCTTGCCTGTTTGGGTCAAGAACCAACATAAACTCCTGCAAAAACACAACAAATACCAAATTAGTATGAGCATAAAAGTCAAAGATTTCAACCTAATGGAACTTGATTCTTCTTTATAAAATAACAACACTTTTCAATCTCTATAACCATAGATCAATTCCAGACTTCATGGCAAGGAAATAAAGAAGTTCAAGCACATGAAAGCATGAAAAACCAATCAAACATAAGGCCAAGTGGACTTCCATAGAAGCAAGTCGACTTGCATCCCATACTGAAACATGGATGCCACAGGCTCCTGCACCAAGTCGACTTGGTCTCTCCCATAAACTAATTTGTCACTAGATCAAAACAATTACTCTGATGATAAATGCACTTGAAAAATAGTAAAGTAACATTTTTGTAATCATCAAAATCACACACTCAACAGGCTGGATAAATCACAAGATGGGGTAGCCAAAATGACATTAACACCTCTAGGGCACACTCATGACCACCTAACCACAAATAATCCTTGCCAGCCACCTGACCTTATCGCAGATTCCTCGAATGCCGCACCGCAGACTCGCACCTGCCGATAAAACGCTGCCCAACTCAACACAACCGGGGCCACCATCGTTGGGGAAGGTAGCTCTCTATCTTACTCTTCAGGACCAACGTCGGCACTCCAACGAAAATAGAAATCACCTTCACAGCACCAACGCCGCGCACGATAACTCTCAAGCGAGAAACAATGCGGTAAATAAACACAAAACCCTATGCCAGTTGCCGATTATACTGGACCTTATGGACTCTGATGACTGCAATTATCTCAAATTGTCATGTACATCCACAACCACCGCTCTTATACCACCTGTCACGACCCAAGATCCGGATACTGGGAATAACCCGATACCATTCGAATCCTGGCCTGCCACCCACGAGCCGAAGGGCTTGGGAGGGTTATAAAAGAGTGTGGAGGTACATTAAATTTAAAATAATATAGGAAATATGTATATAATTAATAGTTTAAATAAAAAAAATAAAATTACACTTTCAATTTAATAACTAACTATAGAGTCCAGTCCAACAAAAGTACAATCTATAGGGACATGGAACGTACCCAACACCAAGTGAACACTCGGCCTGGCGAGTAGGCAACTACAAACCTCTGCACTGCACCTCTGAACCTCGAGGAGGAACCGCTACACTTGAAAAAATAGGGGTGAGCCTCATCTGATTGGCTCAGTAGGGGTCCCGCGGAACCCTACCACAAAACAACGGTGGTAAACACAATGCTAGAAAGAACAACCACAGCAGCAGGAACAACAACAATAACACTAACGGCGGAAGGGATAGCCGTTAACGAAAATGGTAAACACGGTAGCCGATGTGACCTCGACTCTACAAGCTACTCCTACGGCAACGCGAGGCACACCCCGATCTCACAATCGGGGGACCATCGACTAACGGGAAAACCCTAGTTGCACTGCCAGAAGAAACACCATGACACCTCTATCGTGGAGGCCCGTCCTCACAGATGAAGGCCCAACCCAAGACCACGCAGTTCGAGGGAAAATAGTCACGACCACGCAGTCGTGAACCCTACACCATCTACGGGTGAAACCTTGGTAACTCTACCGGGAACCCTCAACATGAAAGTCGGGAAAACACTCAGAAACCACCCGATGAACCACGAAGAAACTCATCTCTCGTGACAGGAGTACTGCCCACCAGAAGCAAGGCCGGATGCATCCACTGACGACTTAGTCCACTCCCCAAGTGTCTTTGTACTCGCCCCAGGCAGAAACTGAGACACCACAAAGTAACCACTGAACAAGGACTACCTCGGGTCGGACTTGTCAGCATGGGTCCGACGCCCCCAACCACCTGTGCACACACAGACCATGCGCTCTAGTTCAGATACTCTAGCTGAGTTTCCTCCATCCCAGACTTAGGTTATAAAGACGACAGGCCCTACGGTAACTAGCCTAAAAACCGTCTCATCGGGTCAAGCTCTCCACCACTCCTGAGTGGGTCCGCACACACATGCGCAGAAAAGCTATGACTAGTGGGTAAGGTCACTCAAGGTAAGAGTCTCAGAAGAAACCACCAGAATTGACGAAAAGCTCCCAAATTGGGCATGTCACCGGTGGTGGGACTTCCTTGAACTAAGCAATATTCTCCACAATGAAGTCCGCATGCACTTGACCTTTGATGGCGGTGCGGGCGTAGAAGGAGATGTCGTAAGCCCCTAGCATAACTGCCCATTGAACAAGGTGCCCTAAAGCTTCGGGGTGAGCCAAAATCTTCTTCAAGGGCTCACCGGTCAGCATCACGATATTGTGCCCCTGGAAGTAGGGACGAAGATGCTTGGCCGAGATTACCAATGCTGGCACAAGCTTCTCGGTTGTGGGGTACCTCTTTTCTGTGTCGAGGAGCACTTTGCTGACGTAGTACACCGGTCTCTGAGTTCCCTTGTCATCTTGGCTCAGCATCAAGCAAACAGTAGAAGATGTCACCGAGAGATATAAATATAAGGTCTCTCATGGCACGGGCATCGAGAGTATTGGGGGAGTCAACATAATCTACTTCAACTCGGTGAAGGCCTTTTCGCACTCCTCATCCCAAGTGAAGGTCAGGTCCATCGCCTTCGACCCTCTTAACAACTTGAAGAAGAATAGGCAGTGCTCCGTAGCTCGGGACATGAAGCGATTCAACGCGAAGATCCTCCCCGTCAGGTGCTAGATGTCCTAGATGCTAGCTGGTCGTTGCATATCTAGGATTGCCTAGATCTTTTCAAGATTCGCATCGATCCCTTGGTGGGTCATCAAGAACCCCAAAACTTTCTGGGCTTGACTCCAAAGGCACACTTTGGTGGGTTGAGCTTCATGTTATACCTCTAGAGGACTTCGAAAGTCTCAACGAGTCGGAGAAGTGGTCTTCAGCTTTTGGAGACTTGGCGAGCATTTCGTCAATGTAGACCTCAACGTTCTGAACGATCTAGTCCTCGAATATCTAGTAGACTAGGCTTTGATAGGTAGCTCCAGCGTTCTTAACCCGAAAGGCATCCGGGTATAGCAGTACATGCCGAAGTCAGAGGCGAATGCTATCTTCTCGACATCTTCATAATGCATCCAGATTTGGTGATACCCGGAATAGGCGTTGAGGAAGCTAAGAAGCTCGTTGCCCGAAGTCGAATCAACTAGTTGGTCGATGCTCGACAGAGGATAGCAATCTTTTGGAGTAGCCTTGTTGAGGTCGATGAAATAGAAGCACATCCGCCACTTGCCCGAGGCTTTGGGTACCAGGACGACATTAGCCAACCAAGTTGGGTAAATGACTAGGTGAAATAGTTCGATTTTCTTCCTCTTATTGATTTTCTCTTTTATGATCACCTGTTTCACCAGGGCATGCTTTCTTCTCTGCTGTTGAACTAGCATGACAATAGGATCAAGGTTGAGGTAGTGCATCACAGTTTCCTCAGGAATCCATAGAATATCATCATTAGACCATGCCAAGATGTGGGCATACTCCGAAAGAAACTCCTTGTATCGAGCTTGCACCTCGAGCGGTAAATCCGCCCCAATTTTGACTTTGAGGGCTAGGTCATCTTTATGGCAATTTGGTAATAGCTCCCTACCAGGCTTGCTTGTTGCTGCCTTTTCTTCGATGATACCCTTGCCTCGGCTCACATCCTCAGGGAGCACGGCTTCGATGGAGATTACATAGCACCTTCTAGTTGTTGCCTAACTATCTCGGACCTCTCCCACGCCAAATTTGGTGGGGAACCTCATTTTTTGGTGGTAGGTAGAAGGCACAGCCTTTATTCCGTCAATGATGCCTCGGCCGAAGATGACATTGTAGGCCGTTATCCGATTTACCATAATGAAATTCACCACAAAGGTTATGGCTTTGGAGGGAGTCCCAAGAGTGATAGGCAGGAATAGGGCTCCCTTGGGGTAAGTCACTTGACCATTGAACCCGCAAAGAGGAGTTCGGACCTGATGCAGTTTAGACAGGTTTTCACCCATCTTTAGAAAATAGTCATACGACAAAACATCAGGATCACTGCCACTATCGACCAACACCCTATCTACGTTACAATGATTGATAGTTGCTGAGATTACAAGAGCATCATCATGCGGGGTAACCACCCCTTCTAAATCCTGGTTGGAAAACACCAGGGGTTGTTGCTCTTTCACTGAAGCCGCAGGCTTGGCAAGCTCGGTAGCTTGCAAGCTCTCTCGGCATGGCGCTTTCTCCCCCAGTTGGTATCTTCCCCAAGGGCCGACCCCCTTGATATGACATTGATGTTGATTCCTCAAGGGCAGTTTTTGATCTCTTCTGAGGGGTCTGGCGCGGGGGTCTTAATGCTCGACCACGTACTGGGCCAAGTGCCCATGGCGGATGAGACTTTCGATCTCGTCCTTGAGCTATTGACGGTCGCCAGTGTGGTGACCATGGTCATCATGAAACTGACAGTGCTTTTGACGGTTGCGATGGCGCGGGTCAGCCTTCATCGGCTTGGGCTGATGAAGCAAACCCGAGTCTCTATTCTCTTAGTAAATTTTGTAAATGGGAGTAGTCAGCGGAGAGTACCACTTAAACATCTTGGGAGGATCCTTTCGGTCACCCTCCCAATTCCTCCACTTTTCCTGGCTGGAGGATTGCTTGGACGGGCGCTTCCTTCCCCCCTCCTTCCATTGGCCGGGAGGATCCCAACAGGCGGTGAGAACCCCTCGCACTCTGCATGGCGCAGAGCCAAGGTCACAAGGTCAACAAGGTTGGCGGGGGGTTGGAGCACCAACTCTCATCAGAGCCTTTCATCTCAGGTTCCGCCCAGTCAGCGCGGTGATGGCAAATGTGACGTCGAGGCAGGGGATGTGTAGGGCTTCCACTTTGAAATGGTTAATATAGGCTTCCAGCTTTTCCCCCAGGGCCTGCTTGAGAGCCAGAAGCCCCGTGATCGACCTTGGGGGTCCGTTCCTGGCGAAGCTCTCCTTGAACAATTGCCCAAACTGCCAGAAGCTAGTGATGCTTCCGGAGGCGAGAGCTCAGAACCAGGCCTGTGCCCCTTACAATAAGGTGGTGACAATGGCTTGGCACTTAATGGCATCTGATGCCCCCTGCAGAGTCATCAGGGCATCGAAGGTGTCAAAGCGATCGGCCGGGTCGCCCAGGCCATCATTGGACTTGAAGGCAGGAAGGGAAATCCTAGGGGATAACTCGACCTCCAGAATCTCGGGAGAGAACGGGGACTGCCCCTCGTCCTCCATACTCACGGAGCTCTGCAGCAGAGCTCGGAGTGCTCGCTCCTGTTTGGCGAATCGCCCCTCAATGTCCCGTAGTTGAAGAGAGAGTTTCGGGTGAGCGCGAGATGGTGCCAGGAGGCTCCCAGCACGCTCTACATCTTCTCCCTACTGCCGTGTGGCTGGGGCGGTGGTATCCGCCCGTGGGATTGCCAGTCGCGCCTCGCTCCTCCTCCTGCGAGGGTTGGAGGAGGTCTCTTGCTCTTGTTGGCACCCAAAATAAATAATAATAATTAATAATAATAATAATAATGATAAAAAATGGGGCTTGATCACTCTTCATGTGCCACGGCTGTGGGCCATCTGTCTTTGCTATGGGCCATTTACCATACATAGTCTACATTTGTCAACCTAGGAGCCTTCCTTTTCACCTTTACCGCCCATTTGTCAGCCTTACAACCTATTTTTCACCCCTACTTGCATAAGCCGTTGCCGTTCCCCTTCTGCCTCTTGCTTAGAGCCGTCGCTGTTTTGTATTTGTCACCCTTATCCTCCTTTAGTCACTCCTACCACGTATTTGTCGCCCGTAGTGAGCATTTGTCTCCCATCCCGTCTATTTGTCAACATCAGTGAATATTTGTCACCCTTATCGTGCTAGGGCCCTCTTCGCACCTGCAGGCCCCGCTCACTCTCCCTCCTCACACGCATGCAGTGGCTCCGACTCCGGCAAAGTCCCTGGCACCCTAGTCCGGGTAGCACCAGTCCAACCACACGGCAGCTCCACCTGCAGAAGAGCTCCCTGCACACTGGACCACCAGAGCAAGGCGCGAACTCTCCTCATTTCCCCCCCCCCTTGCGTCATCCACTACAAGCGGAGGCCTCACGCACAACACGTGATCAAGCTTCGAAGCTCATCTAGAAGCTTGTACGGTGTGGGGTGGCGTGGACAAGCTTCTCCAATCATAAGGAGATTCCTCGTCCGTGCACTCCGATGGAGACCCTTATCATGCTGCTATAAGAACAAGCGAAGCGGGAAGAACAATCTCTCTAGCTGGCGAAGAGAAGGGAGGCCCGTCTGCTAAGAGATACGCAACAACCAAGCTTTGTGCTCGCATATGAGTGAGGAAGAAGAGAGGAAGAGAGGATTAGAAGAGCTGTGATTCGGGGAGGGAAGGAGTCAATGCTCCTCCCTCCCCATCATTTTCTTCTCTCTTTTTCTTACTGTATATTCATTCCATTTCATTTTTGCTTCCGAAATGTAATGATCCTGGATGATGTATTTTTTTTTGTTTACATGAATGAAGAAAATGCTTCCAACTCGGTTTTGGGTGCAAATGTGTTCTTCCCTTTGAATCTCTTCTTGATGCCAGCTTCCTAATTTCTTTTTAATTTGATCCCATGTTTTTTTATGCTCGGAGGAATGGGCAGGATTATGAGCAGGTATAGACCTTTCCCATCTAATTACGATGGATGGCTGTTGGGTCCTGTCTCCTCTAATTTGTAAAAATGGGAATTCATCTCTCATATTCTATCCCACCACTAGTCTGTCGATCTTGTGTTGAAGGTTCTTTCCCTGGCCATCTTAGGGTGCCACCGCCCTCATGGACCACGTTGAATATGTGAATCCCTTCTCTAGTGTGCCAGTAGGCCCTATTCATCACCCTTGGTCTGGGCAGATTTTATGCATTTGATGTGCACGGTTTCCAGTCCCTTTAAAATGTATATCTTTCGCTATTCAATGTATATGTTTCCTATGGAAATGGCAGTGTGCCTCGTCACCCACATCCATGGGTTGTTGGGGCTCTGGCTCAATCCAAAAACTTGCTGGAACCTATACTTTTCCACTGCATTACCTGATTTCTGCATAAAGATAACAATAGACCCTCCTGCATCAACTTCTATTACTCATATGCTCTACATCTGTCATAGTAATATATTATATAGTCTACGGCATGTCAACACCACTGGTTGCATCCAAGTTTCTTCGTATATACTTCAAGACTGGTTATAGGAGAGGGATATATATTATGGCTTATATCAATTAAGATTTCATCTGACCACCCTCAAGTCTCCGGGGATTTGCTACCTCCTAGCATGATCTCCGGATGACTTCTCATTTAAGGGATGGATACTAATGGCCATAGAGCCGGCAGCCATTGACTGCATATCTTGAAATTGAAGGATAATCCCCGGGTATGTGTAGTGCCCCTTGTAGGCTAGCCATTGACTGCATACTTTATGTATGTATGAAACAAGAGATGCACAGACATGCCACAAAAGAATGTACAGACTTTGTGTGCACTGTACAAGAGATGCACAGACATGCCATCGAAGAATGTACAGACTTTGTTGAGAAAGATGCACACATGCACTGAGTTAGTCGCGTGCAGCAACAAAAGTTGTACAGACTTGAGTTCATGCTGCAACAGGAGTTGCACGAACTTGGTGACTAAGTATGCACTGACTTTATGTATGCATGAAATCAAAAAGAATGTACAAACTTGATGACGTGTAATGCAGTATGCATATAGGAAAGTATGCACATTAAAAGAGGAATGCTCAGGCATGCCACCGAGATGTGTAGAGACTTTTGTGTGCATGGGACAAGACGATGCACCAACTTGCTGTGCCTAGAGTTTAAGCATGAATGCATAATGCATAGACCTAATGAAACTATGCACGAACTTAACCCCTCGTATCAACAAAGGTTGTACAGACTTGTGTCCCTGCAGCACCAAGAGTTGCACGGACTTTGTGTATTTGTGTATGCGTGAGGCAAAGCGATGCACTAACTATGTGTATGCGTGAGCCAAATCGATGCACTGACTATGTGTATGCATGAGACAAAATGATGCAAAAAGATGCACTAACTATGTATATGCATGAAGAACACGGGCTGTACTAACTTAGATGCGAACTGAGCTAATGGATGAATAGTGCTTGCACTGACTTGGTCGAGTGAAGCAACGTGGGTTGTACAGACTTGATAACATGCAGCGATGTATAGTCCCGACAGATGCAATATACACGCATCAACTTTCAATGCGTAAACAAAGTATGCATAGACTATGTATACTGAAGTATGCACTTACTATGTATACTGAAAGATGAAACATGCATTGAACCATGTATGTAGAGATTGCATGCAGAACATCTATATATTCTAATCTCACATGACTTATAGTGTTTGCTATCATCAAAACTACACAATATCATCAAGGCACAAGGGGCACAACAATCTCCCCCTTTTTGATGATGGCAACACTATGAGATTATGAGTCACACTGGCTCAAGTCAAACTATTCTCCCCCTTTGACTTCATCAAAAAGAAGGTAGTTTGCGTGAAAAATAATATAATGCATGAACCTATTCTCCCCCTTGTGTAAAACAGTCCTCCCCCTTTGACATAATCATGAATATCTATAATGCCCAGAACTCCCCCTGAGAGCATGAAAGGAATCGAAAATGCAAGCACAGGATGTATCCACAGGGATGAACTCTGGTTATCCAATGAATCAATCTGGAATCCACCACCACAAGAATTCTGAAGCAAAATTGGTTATGGCACACCTTACATTTGTATGGGCAGAATAATGCAGGTGAAAGAGAGTCATTCGTCAGGGATATAGAAGCAAGATGGAAGATTCCAACAGTGTGGAGAGTGAAACAATGATGTAAATGAAGTAGATGTAGCCAAGGGTAGGAGTAAATAACAGCAAGCAAGGCATAGGATTTTCAACAGGTGAGTTGACATGATGAATAAGTTGTCACAGGTGAACCTGATCAGAGGAAAATGTATGGCAGGTACTACAGTAATAAGTCTTCATAAGGAGAGACTCTCCTATCATAGGGGATTATGAATTAATTGACATGACCCAACTGATTTAACCATGATGTATACCAGATTTGTCAATTAAATTCAATACTCATATCTGAAGGTAGGTTTTAATAAAGGTGAACCAATTAGTCAAGCAATACTCAAGAACAACCATCTTCCATCTTACTCAAATGAACTCGATGACTCCTTTGAGAGTCACATGGAGCAGTATTGAGATTAGACACCCTTACAAGAACAAGAGTTGACTGTTGTTGCAAAATATTTACTTTTTAATCAGCACATCATTTTTCCTGAGCAATTTAAGTTGATCAACACCTTTCAACATGAGGCACAACACGTCTTAGGTGAGGTGACCCAGTTACTTAGTGTGATAACTTTCATTGCCTCTCAACTTCGAGAGCAGAGTTAGTAATAGAAGTGTCTTTTTACATGACGAGACACCTTGATTAGAGGCCAGACTCCCCAGTTACTCAACATAGATATGCTATTGCTCTGTCAGATTTTTCAATAGATTTTCACCAGAGATAGCTATGGTACTTCATGACATAGAATTACTCTATTTCATTGATGGAGTATCCAGTTTCTCAGTGACCAAGTCATAGCTCTGAATTCAGTGTCCTTTTAGTCAACATTTTTCAGGTTAATGTTTAAAGACAATACTCACTCTATGAATCTCTACCAAAGTAGCCTAGATATCACATTTTCAGATTACAGATGATTGAGTCTAGGGTATCCAAGACACAGTTGGTTAAAATTTATTAAAACTCATCATTCAGATACTTTCAATACATTTGAATGCAAATCTGAGAACACATTAATACTTATATCAGTCTGAATCTGTAGACATTCTTGAACCTATATGATAGGAATTTCTTTTAAAAAATCAGACTAAAACATGGTACACAACATAAGAATTTCAGATCAGTCCAATCAATGCTCCTGAACAACTTATCATTCCTGGAACAAGAACCAGATTAATCAGACCAGCTTTTGATAGGTGCAAGCTGGTAGAGCAAATGATAGCAGGAGAGAAGAGCATCAAATATATGCAGAGCAGAATCAATTTCAGTAGCTGAGTCTGGAATACAGACAGATCAGCTTGACAACAATGAAGTCTAGTTCAACTCGAGAAAGATTTGAGTGACTGGATTTCGAATGGTTCAGGATGTGGAAGACTAATGAGTCTCAAATGCTCCCCCTATCTAGATGCAATAAATCAACCCTTTTTGGATTTTTCAATATAAAGGACATGCAATGCAATTAACTATATGGTGCAAGGACATGCAAACTCCCCATGACTATATGCATATATCATTATGCAGGGAATTTGACAATAATGTATCATAACAAGGATGTATAATGCATTCATCAAACGGAATTGTCATGATATGCAAGCATCTGGAGCACACAAATTCAGAAGACAGAATTTAAACAGAGTTTTCAGAACTAACCTGAAGTGTAGGACCTTGGGGGTTACATTCTTGAGTGCCTTAGATTATTAACCCCTTTATTCATCAGCTTCCAAGGCACACCTGCAGCAAGACAATCATTTCGATCCTGCAGGAACCCAAGCCGCCTTGGGTCCTGTATTAGCCCTAACAGGTGTTCTAAACAATCTTTTAGCAACATTGTCATCAAAGTCCATCAAATGACAATTAGTCATGGAATGTCCAATTCTACCACAATATCTGCATAAGACAGCATGTTTTCTGGTCCTATGATGCACAGCAGCTTGAGACTTATGATTATGAGCATGAAGTTTCCTGCTATTCGCATGGACATTTTGTTTCCTATTGTCTAACAACCAACATTCAGCATACTTGTGACCTGACTTGCCACAGTTAAAACATGAAAAGTTCACAGGTCTTTTGGCAGAGAATTTAAAAAAATTGTCATTAACATGGCTTCCTTGGGCATGCCAACAGTCTTTGACTGTAAGGCCATGCTTCCCACACTCGAAGCACCTTAGGTGCTTGCCTCTTGAGTCATTGTTTCCCCATGAAGACCCAAACCAACACTCAACAGCTTTATGACCCCGTCTGTTACAGTTATAACAGATGATGTGTTTGTTTGAAGCAAACCCGTTTCTTTTGGGGTTATGATGATGATTTATAAAAAATGTATTATGTATCATATCATCATTTTTCATTTCACTACAGTCATCCATGTAATGACCATGCCTACCACAGTAATGACATGACACCTGTGATTTCCTGGCGGCATGGTTACTAACAGATTGACTGGATGCATGTGAATGAGCAAAATGGGCATGAGCAGTGTGCATTGACCCATCAGATTCAACCGAGCTAGCAGATTTTAGGGCATGAACAGGAACAGTCTTTACCTCCTTCGTTTGACTTTTCTTCTTCAATTTCTGATTATTCTTAACAATTTATTTGTTTTTCATTCTTCCCAACCTTGAACTGAAATTCAGATGATGAAGGTGATTTCTGACCTTTACTTTATTTTGGGGATTGATTTGAGGTACCAGCTAGATCAGAGCTTCGCACAAAAGTTGTGTGTAGCTGGTTTCTAGTAATTTCCTTAACATCAGAACTACAACTTATCCCCCTTCTTGAATTATCATCCTCTCCTTTCATGACAACTTTCATTTTTCCTTTATTTTTAGCGGACTCGGATGCTGAGTTTTCCAGATCATGAATTTTATCTTCCAAAGAAGCAATGTGAAGTTCATAACTGGCTATCTCCTGTTCACTGCAATTAACACATTCGCTTAGAACTTTATTTACAGTTTTATACTTCTCAATTTCTTGTTCCAGATTATTCAAAATTTGTGATTCTTCATCACGGACAGTTTTTCCTTTTTCTATGGTGAGAAGTTTTTCAGACAAACCAGTGTTTAACCACTTTAATTTTTCAACTTCAGCTTTCAGTTCAGTGTTTTCTTTGGTCAGCTTCTTAACTTCTTCATCACATTTTTCATTACTGGACATCAACTCCAGTTTCTCAATTTGTTCCTCTTTTCTTTCTTCTACTTTAATTTTCTCAGCAAGCAAATTTTTGTGATCCTCTTTAAATGAGGCAATTTGTTTATTCAACCATTCATTTTCACTGTAGAGTTTCTCATTACGTTCTCGCAGAATCGAGCATTTGTTGCAGCTTGACTCTACAGAGGAAATATGTACAGCTTCCTTTTGAAAATTTGTTTTAACACAGAGGATCTTGTTTAGGTTATCTTTTCCTTGAACAAATTTGGCCAGTGACTTTTTAAGATCCTGAATTTCAGAGTTCAAGGAGGTAATGCTCAATTCATAGCTTGCAATTTCAGTTTCACAGGAAATGATCTGTTGATGCAGTGCATCATTAAGGCTCTTCAGAGATTCAATTTCCTATACAAGTTTTTGTTCCTTATCAGCATCAACTTACTTTACAGCACATTTCCCTTTTTCAATAGATATCCATTTTTCTGACATGACAGTGTTCAGAACCATTTGCCTTTTGTTTTGATCTTTCAATTTGCAATTTTCTTCAATCAAACTATCTTGATTCATAGCTTTCAGATTTTCAATCAATTGTTGTTCATGCAACTCAAGTTCCGAATTTCTATTCCTCAGATCTTCTATCTCTCCTTTAAGAGACACAACTTGTTGCTCTTGTAGCCTAAGTTCAGATAGGAGATCATTATTTAATATTTAACAGAATCACATTTATTGCATGAATTTTCACTTATTTTCAGACTTCCTTTTAGGTTGGCGTTTTCACATTTCAACTCTCTAATTTCATGCAACATGGCCTTTTTCATCTCTTTCATTTCACGTTTATAAGATTTATAACTGTCAAGCAAATTATCATGCATCTCAATCAGTTCATCCAATGAATTTTGTTCTGGTTCGGAGTTTACCTTTGATGAAGAGTCATCAGACTGATCACTGCTTTGATCCTTTGTCATAAGGCACTTATGGTTCTCTTCACCATATCTGAGGATTAGCTCATCCATCAACTCCTTTGCATTCCTGCACTTAGTCACACATGAAAGTACATTAGCACTTATAGCCCCTTTCAACATTTTCAGGGCTTTTCTATTTTCAGTATTCATCAACTCGTGACCAATATTCCAGTCTGACTTATTCACTGGTATATCATAAGGTCCATGTTCAATCAAAATCAGCAGATTTGAATCTACGAAATTCATGTAATCTCTAAACTCTCTATGCCAGTCAGAGAAACACAATCCTTCGAACATTGGAACTTCAGGCACAGAATCCATGACAATTAAACGAGATGCTAGACAATCTACACAATCAATCAAGGCACCGGAAATAGCAGGATCCACTACAGATCGTTGGATCTGATGAATCAGTGACCCGCTCTGATACCAATTGTTGGGATCGGTGCGATGGATTCAGAGGGGGGTGAATGAATCTCGCCTTTAAAATATTGTCCGATTAAAGCCTGTAACAGAACGATGATAAGGAATTAACATAAATAGGTGCCTTGTATGACACGGGTGCTCTCTTCTAGCGAGAATGAAAGATCCGATAATCTGAACTTCTGATCTACTCTATATGCGCTAGTGTGCAAACCCAATTCCAATCAAATATGCGGTGTGCGAATAAACCACTCACTAGATGAAAGAACACATCGAGCCTAAGCATGCATCTAGCGAAACACAATAGACAATCAAACCACTGCACAGAAGATTTTTAAGGTGGTTCGGTCCTCCAGACCTACGTCCACCCCACACTCAAACCAGAGTGTGGATTCCGTTGCCAAACAGCTTGAAAACCGCTGGGCGACACAGCTTGCCTACAAATCACTGATTAACAGCTTGACCGCTGGGCATTACAGCTTTGCCATCCGCTGGGGCTTACAGCTTAACCCGTCCAGATGGTACCACACCTCTGCAACCGCTGGGGACTACAGCTTAACCCGTCCAGAGGAATCCTCCTCTGCCCGTTGAGCAACACAGCTTGCTCTATTGACAAACAGCTTGAAACAAAGGTAAAAAGAAAAATAAAATATGGAAAGGACACAGCAACAGAAAGCTGTAGACGATAAAACATAAAGTGACTGGCTTTGGATTTGATCCACGGTCCAGTAGAGACAAAGCTTCATATGACTCTCTTCTTCTTCTTCTAAACACTCGATCTCTCTCTTTCTTCTTCTTCTTCTTCTTTACTGCTCACTCTTTCTTTTTCGAACACTCTCCTCCTCTACTCTTCTTTTGCTCTCTCTAATTTTCTTCTTCTTCTGTCGGAGAGATATCTTCTTGATTGTAGGAAACAGAGTATTTATCCTCTATCAGATAGAGTTTATGTAGTCTTGCCCTAGGCGTGTGGAGGGAGTGCTCCAACTTAGAAGCTCTAGGAGACGCTCGCCACTTGTCAGAATCTGGATGAGTACGAGTCCACGTGGCAGCATCTTGGAATGAGGATTATTATTGGATCACGTGCCTTTCTTAAACTCTTCGAGCAGATATCCTGCCAATGTCAGACTTAATATTTGTTAGAAGCAATATGAGGATAGTAGAAAGATGCACATAGTTGGTTCGAGAATGTATAGACTTGCTAAGTCATCAAGGCAACCGTGTGTAGACTTGATATTCATGCACGAACTTTATGTATGTATGAAACAAGAGATGCACAGACATGCCACAAAAGAATGTACAGACTTTGTGTGCACTGTACAAGAGATGCACAGACATGCCATCGAAGAATGTACAAACTTTGTTGAGAAAGATGCACACATGCACTGAGTTAGTCGCGTGCAGCAACAAAAGTTGTACAGACTTGAGTTCATGCTGCAACAGGAGTTGCACGAACTTGGTGACTAAGTATGCACTGACTTTGTGTATGCATGAAATCAAAAAGAATGTACAGACTTGATGGCGTGTAATGCAGTATGCATATAGGAAAGTATGCACATTAAAAGAGGAATGCTCAGGCATGCCACCGAGATGTGTAAAGACTTTTGTGTGCATGGGACAAGATGATGCACCAACTTGCTGTGCCTAGAGTTTAAGCATGAATGCATAATGCACAGACCTAATGAAACTATGCACGAACTTAACCCCTCGTATCAACAAAGGTTGTATAGACTTGTGTCCCTGCAGCACCAAGAGTTGCACGGACTTTGTGTATTTGTGTATGCGTGAGGCAAAGCGATGCACTAACTATGTGTATGCGTGAGCTGAATCGATGCACTGACTATGTGTATGCGTGAGACAAAATGATGCAAAAAGATGCACTAACTATGTATATGCATGAAGAACACGGGCTGTACTGACTTAGCTGCGAACTGAGCTAATGGATGAATAGTGCTTGCACTGACTTGGTCGAGTGAAGCAACGTGGGTTGTACAGACTTGATAACATGCAGCGATGTATAGTCCCGACAGATGCAATGTAGACGCATCGACTTTCAATGCGTAAACAAAGTATGCACAGACTATGTATACTGAAAGTTTGCACAGACTATGTATACTGAAAGATGAAACATGCATTGAACCATGTATGTAGAGATTGCATGCAGAACATCTATATATTCTAATCTCACATGACTCATAGTGTTTGCTATCATCAAAACTACACAATATCATCAAGGCACAAGGGGCACAACAGCATTTGCCTACCATTTGCGTTATTTGTGAGCTGTTCTTCATCGATATCACATATTTATCTCCTCTGTGATCTGTTCCCCCTTTGCACATCATTTGTGAGCATTGTAGGTCATTTGTTTCCTCTGGAAGCCATTCATCACCTTTGTTGACCACTTATTACCTTGGTGAGCTATTTGTCACTTGTATAAACTATTTTCTCTTGTACGAGCTATTTGCCTCCAGGGTATGTTTATTTGTCATCCTTGCTCAAGTGTTTGTCTACCTACCACGGCATGTAAGGTGACTTATGGAATTACGTGATTCCTAGTACCAATCATTGGTACAAGTGTCTGCTTCGCGGAGGACTGACCAAGCAGAAGAAGCAAAGAGGGTCCGTGAGTCCAATAGAAGATGGAATTTGCTAAGGTTAATTTGAGGAAATTCTACCAAGGTTTTGAGAAATGATATAAGTGTCAATTGAAGGCAAAATACAAGACCCTCCCTCCGCAAGGGTTCTAGCGACTAAATGCAATAGCGACCCAAGCACATTAACCTTATTTGTAGCAGTAGTAACCAAATCATTCACTTCGCTGAGTGGGCCAAAGCCTAGTAGACCTTGCAATGAACAATGCAGCTGTTAAAGTATTCCACAAGATTTTTAGAAGTCAGCGGACTACTCCAGCAGTAGCATCGACAGTAATTGCATTTGTTGCATCTAGCAACCTAATATATACGGCCACACAGCAAGGCCATGAAATTGACTTCACTACCATTTGAGATTAGAAAATAATAAAACATAAAGATAAAGAGAAATGTTCTGGTGAACCATCCGGCTTTTCTCATCTCCCCCAGACCCCACAAGAGAGATACATGTCTCGAGCCTCAGCAGCTGTGCTTGGATTCCAAGGGATCATCCCCATAATGGCCATGACTCATTCTGCCTAGGGATAAAAGTCCCTCTCCTGAACTCAGGACCTTCTTAAGTCTGGCCCCCGAAGTGTTATTATTCTATCTATGAATTACTGCATTCATTCATCACATGCGCACACCTTGAGCATGCAGCTAAAGCAAATTAAAAAATGAGCAGGTGTCTTGCATGAACACTTACACCTTCTCGGTGCTCCGCTATATCAAATGGTGGTTAGTGGAAGGTCGGGTTAGGCTCGACGGGAAACTTTCACTATGCGTGAGTGTAACACTCCGCCATCTACTGGGAGCTGGTTTAATGAATAAACTTCACTACATTACATGCTCATATATGTTATAACCTGCTTTACACGGGGAACATTGTTGTCATGTATTTTTACTTGGCCCCAAGGGCCCTCTATATTGGCGATTAATCAAGGGTTTTCCTCCTTCTCGGAGGATGTAATTAATGTCGTAGCCTTTACGGTATGGCGGACTTCTGGTCCCGACACGAACTTCACTTTCATCTGAGAAAGTCAGATCGAGCACACAACAAATAGTTTGTCACACATGTGACTGGCACGCCTATAACCCAAACAAAACTTTAACTTTTTATAAAAAAAAAGCACGTCACCAAGTTGGCATGCCCGGTGGGACCGAGTTTCCCTTCATCTTCTCACCGAGATTGAGGGCCCCAAGGCCCTATGTTAAATACTGACAGATTGTTTCTCGCCATTTACAAGTGATATCATGATGAATGGACTGGATGCACTTACTTTCGGTCCACAAGTCATGGCTGCTCATGCCACCAAAGGGTACCTGGCGGTGCCTACTGCATTTGGGGGCTTCCCACAGGTGGTCGGATTCCCAAACATTCTTTGGGTTGCCTTCACCAACATCATTAACGTAGCGGCCACGGGACCTGCTCCTCCTACTGCTGCCAAGGAACTACTGGCCTACCAAGCTGGGGGCCGAAGCTGCTAGGCCTCGCTGGGAGGTCAAACTCAAATGGTGAGCTACATGGTACATCATGTGGTTTATGCTGCCCACCCAACCCGCACCAACCAGTCCGAGAGCGGCAAGAGAAGAAGCTTCCGGAGGAAGGCATCTGTTCCCATTTTTGGACGTCTCTCGGCTTCAGGGAAGTCCATAATGATCGGCGGAGTTCACCTCTTTCTGAATGGGCGCAATGCCCAAGTGATTCCGGACTGTGTAGTTCTGACAGTCTCAACTTACAATTCCTTCGAAGCCTTGGCTGGAAGGAGAGCTGAAGAAGAAGAAGCTAACCACCAAGGTCGAGAGGAGCTAACCCCAAGGCCGAGGAAATTCAGATAGGTCTGGGTCCCGAGGAAGATCCAACCCATCCCATCTGCTGCACTCAGTGACAATGATTTCCAGCCCATCAAGGGGGAGAAGAAAAAGAAGATAAGGTTTGCTCCCAAAGAAGATGACACAGTCTTGGACCCTCCAAGCCGTGTAGCTTTCAAGGCCTGCACCCGACAGGCTGACGCCCCTGTAATGAAAAAGAATTTCAATCAGTCTGCCATAATATCCTAATTGGGGTACATGCCTCCGGTGCGAGGCCAAAAGCTACTCTCCGTTCTCATGAGAGGACATGAACAAGAAGATATGGCCAGAATAGCCCACAACCACTTTCGGGGTCTGGGAAACTCTTTGCTCGGCCAGTAGCGGTTATCAAATGCTATGACCATCAAGGAGGAAGAAGAAAATAAAGTGTCACACATGGGTGCAGATGAGGATGAGAAGCAAGCTGGGGTTAGAAGCTTTGAAATGCATCAACAACATAAAATAATGAAAAGAATTTTCGTGTTTGAAAGTCCAACTTCCTCCGGTCAGTCCCAAATGGGGGTTAGAAAGCACAAAAGACCAATGCAAATCCTCACTTGCAATAAGACAGGGGTGATAAGCGGGCATAGCACCCCGCCAAATGAACAAGAAGAACCAGTCGAGATTGCTGGAAGAGAAGACCCGGTGACATGATGGAGCAAAGCCGCTACTGAGCTATTGTAAGCCGCTAAGGGAAAGCAAGTTGTTGATGAAGACATCGCTACTGTCACTACCAGAATAGTGGCGTTTGAGCAAGAAGGAGTATTCTCGTCTCCTCCATTTGAGCGTGCCTCCGGTACTATACTCGAGGGCATTAGTAATAAAATAGCTATAGACTCTGCTGTCCTGATGGCGCTGCAAAGGTACCAGCAAGAGATAGAATTGCTGAAGAAATAGTTAAATGAAAAGACTGGGCACGTTTTGGCACCCGAGCAACCGACTGTTCTGCAACTTACAAACCATAGTCGGGCTACTCTCCAGCATCATTCCCAGCAGCACCAGTCGGCATGGCCGATGTTTCTCCAAATGCAACAGTAGGCTCCATTGTCAGGGCCTTTGCTACCCCATGCTATAGATCCAACCACATCATTCGTCTCTACCCTCAACTAGCAGATCTAGTTATGATGAACAAGTTGATGGTGGAATAGATGATTGAAGCAAGGTTAGCAAAGAGGGGTGGTGATGATTGTGCCCCCTTCGGCACATATAGAGTGCCATATCCAGCTTATCTTGCTGCCAAAAGATTGCCACTCGGCGTCAACAAAGTACCAAAGTTTGACAAATTCAACGGGCAGGGCTCCCCGAAAGAACACATTGCACATTATACGAAAATCATGGCTGACTTGGCGATGGATGAGTCGTACCTACTGAAGTTCTTCGGGCCCTCACTAATAGGACCAGCCTTTAAATGGTATTCCAACCTGCCAGCCAAGTCTATTCTTGATTGGACGGGCATGCAGCGGAACTTTAATGAAAGATTCTACGTCGCTGAGATAGAGGTGACCCTGCCCGAACTCCATGCAACTAAGCAAAGAAATGACGATCCATCGGCAGAATATATTAAGAGATGGAGGGAACTCAGCCTGGGATGCTGGCATCCTCCGCATCAAGAAGATGCAATACAAATATATGCAGAGAATCTAAAGGAAGAAATTCTGGAGAAAATAATTGGAATTGAAATCACGTGTTTTGATGGCTTAAATGATGTTGCCATGAAAGTCGAAGATTTCTTCGCGAGATATCTCTCCGTCTCTGCTGGCCCAAGTCATCAAACTAGGCAGGCTAGCAAAAGACCAATACCTAAAGTAGTCTATGCCATTGGAATTAAGGCGAAAAAGCATAAAGGGGTGCATAACCCTCTTTCCAGTGAATCTGCTTGGTGTCAAAAGAGGCCTCCATCACAGAACAAAGAAAAGAAGCGCTACGCCTTCCCTAGAGACAGGACTCGAACATTGTTCGAGTGGGTAGTCAAGTACAATAAGATCACTCTTCCGAAGCCAAAGAGGCCCGATGACATCAAGAGAAGAGATGACCCTTACTTCTGCCCCTACCATCAAATCCTGGGGCATCCTATTGAAGATTGCAAAATATTCAAGGACACCGTCCAAGGCTTAATAAAAAGAGGGGAGCTACAGATGGGGGAGGACAGAGTTGATTCTTCTTGCCCTCATGAAGTGCCTACTATGGGGGCATCAGTCAACATGATATCCATATGTCGACAGCTACCTGAAGAAGTGCCAGGGGCTTGCAGCTGGCACACCTATGAAGACTATATCCTGAAGCATGAAAGGGAGCAAGAGAATTGGCGAGCGTCGCCAACAAAGAAAAGAACAAGACCGGCTTCTCGCCCCGCATTGGAGACTCAAATTCTCGACACCATGGACTAGCCTACTCTGCCTCTTGCAGTCTCTACCCGCCTTTAAATAGCCTCTTCAATGGCTATCAAAAGGTCAACTAGCAATAAAAAGAAGAAATAGACCCCATCACGGGTACATAAAGAAGCTAGCTCAGCCATGGAGCGACCACAAGCTATTATAAGTGGGCCTGATAGGCATGAATAGCCCAAGAGCCTACCTATGCAGCTCAAGAAGCATGCCCCTCGAAGACACAATGAGTCCCACCGGCTAACAAAAAGAACTAAAGAAAAGGTGAGGGTGTTCAATGCACCAAGGAATCCACTGTGGGGGCAGATGCTAGCCATAAGGGGGAAGGAAAAGAAGAATACAAGGGCAAAGATAAAATATATTGCTCTCTCCTGCAACATGCTGTCAGCCTTGTCTAATGTTACTCAACCCGCTGATGAGGAAAATGAGAAAATTTGCTTTATCCCAAAGGGAGCGACTTCGGCTAAAGCTTCTACCTCCCACCCTGCTACTAGATCAGGGAAAATATCAAGACAGCCCCCACCGGATTATGAGGCGGTGCAATGTTATATTACTCCTCCACTCGGAGGCATAAGACCCAGGGAGTTCATCTCGAAGAAACTGGGTGCATCCGGCTATGATGACAGGATGCCACACATTTCATACAAACTGGAGGTGGAAGATAGCACTCCCGGCCCCTCCTGGCAAGACCCTGTCGCGATGGCACTATTACATCAAAAACAACAAGAGATTGAAACACTGCGAAGGTGGCTAAATGAAATGAATATAAGTCCATCTATGCCACAATCGGTAGAGCCTCCACATGAGGCAACACAAGGTAGTGCTGGCTCATCTGAAGATTCAACACGGCCAGCCGTACCCTGAATAGTACATGATCATATAGGGGGCATTCTCCCTCAACCATTCTAACACATAGTTCCCTGGGTGAGTCATGGGGCAACTAAAACATCTCCGACAATGGTGTCGATGAGGCCGCGTATGCAGCTGGTTGCCCTACACCCGAGTCTAGCAAATCCGACGGCAATGGACGAGCTATGGGCGGAACGAACAATGAATATGAAGATGGTCGAAGAAGAAGTCACCGAGGCCAAATTACAAACAGCCAAACAAAATAATAATGAGTCCGCCATGGACTACATAAGAAGGTGGAGGAATCTTCGTGAAAAGTGTCGGCATCCGCCAAGCTACGGGGACTCTATTCAAATCTGTAAAGAAAATTTGAGAACATAAATTCTACGATGGGTCATTGACATTGAAGTCATGACCTTTGAACAACTAAGTAACATCGCAGCCAATGTCGAAGCAGTTCTTGCAAGGCTTTACCCAGCTGCTATAGTCCTGAGTCAAAAGAATGAACCAAACACCCAGCACGAGAAGATATTTGCACCTTAAATTTCAAAGCCTTCGAGCAACGAAAAAAAATGCAAGAGGCAACTAGCCTTTCTTCAGCTAAGCCGACAAAACAGGGGCCCTCCTTAAGGGGCAAAATGATGAAACCCTACTCCTTCCCGAAGGACAAAACCCAAGCTCTCTTTGAGTGGGCCCTTGAATGCGGCAAAGTGGTGCTTCTGTAGCCGAAGAAGCCAAGCAACGTCGAGAGAAAAGACAATTCACATTTCTGTCCCTATCATCAAATGGCGGGGCATCCCATTGAGGATTGCTACGTGTTCAAGGACATCATTGAACGCCTGATTGAGAAAGGCGAATTGCAAATGGGCGAGTACAAGGTGAAACCACCGCGCCCTCATCAAATGCTCGTCTTGAAGAGTGCTGACCCACGCGGCATCACTACCTCAGCTGCTCCTCACAAATTTGGATGAAGCCAATATCTAGCATGTTCACGTAGCTTGGATGCAGATGCTTGTCAACAAAGAGAAGAATGGCAAATGATGCAAAATATGTAAAAAAACAATAATAATAAAGGGAAGGGAAGGGCTTGTTCTGGGGGCAGGCAGAAAAAAAGAAAAAAATGAGCAAGAAGAAGGACGAATGAAATTTGCATATATGCACACAAGGCTTCGCCTAATGAATCTTAGATGCCATCTCTCAGAGGTTTGGTCCTTCCAAAAAAAATGAAAAAATATAAAATAAAATGAAGGAGGCCTTGATGGCTATATCTGCCAAGGGATATATCACTCCCCTCATGTCTTGGTCCGTGCCAAATATGAAACTACCATTGTGGGATTGGTATGGTGGAGCGAACCACTCATCCCCTCTCTGAGGGGGTGGGCGCTCTCCTATGCACCCGCCTTAGTCTATTTAAGAACAAATGGATGAAGGGTAACGGCTCTGCACTTCACTGCACTGTCAGCGCCATCCGAGTTATCCATTCAAAAAAAAGGGAGAAGCGAAATAAAAAATAGATAAAAAAAGAGAAGAATGACTGCAAAAGAGAAGAAGAAAGGAAAATCATGAGGTCAACAAGGCCTCCCCATCTGCTCCCATGGGCAGAGGGGTCCCTAACAGCATTGTATGATGAGTGCCTAGGGAAAATAAAATGACTACGCCATCTGCGGAGGTAGGATGACCCTGCGACCGCAACTTCTAAGAAAAAGGGCCAAGAGGATGACACTTGGCATAAGCACCAGGAGCCCGAGCCGAAGTTGTTCGGAGCATCTCCTGAAGAAATCAATGACAAAAGAAGATAGCTATTGATCTGATGCATAGCTGTCACTGAATAATCCCAGGGGGGACCATGTTAATCAACAGTCCCACCGACGCTAAAGAGCCCTCATTCGCCACTAGGCCTCCCATTTCAAATACGGGTCCATGCCCATTAAAATACCCCCTCCATTCTCAACCTGGATCTTCCAGTCGGGTCACTAAATAAACATTCCCTAACTTTCGGCCCTCCGTCACATTAAAATACAAACCTTGCAAGGGAACGAAGAGAATAAGTCGTACCGATGCCTGGTCCTGTGAAGGTACTTCCCACTGGTCCCACCAAGATGCCTGGTGCCTTGCCATCTTCCCATCCTACGGGGGTACTCCCCACTTGTCTCACCGGGATTGACCCTCTCCCTTTGATTTGGGACCCATGCTCCTAGCCAATGCATTCTCATTGCCTTTCGGCAGTCAGCCGTAACAATTATCCAAATATGCCAAGAGATGCCATATTTGTCCCACGGGGCTCTCCCACCACTGCCGGTTCGGACTTCTTGCCCAACGTCGGACCATAAAATCTCCTTTTCCTTGGCGTGGGGCACTCCGCCCTTGCCGGGCTCAAAAATTTTGCCCATCAGTCCTGCCAGGCTGGGGCTCATAAATCTCCTTTTCCTTGGCATGAGGCACTCCACCCTTGCTGAGCTCAAAATTTTGCCCATCAGTCTTGCTGGGCTGGGGCTCATAAATCTCCTTTTCTTGGCATGAGGCATTTCACCCTAGTCTAGCTCAAAATTTTACCCATCAGCCCAGTCGGACTGGGCTCAGAAACCCCTTTTCCTTTGGCCTAAGGCACTCCGCCCTCGTCGAGCTCAAATTACTATTAGCCCCACTAGGCTGGGTTCATAAAACTATTTTCCTTGGCCTAAGGTGCTTTGCCCTCGCCGAGCTCTAAAATTACCCTTTGTCCCAATAGGATGGGTTCATAAAACCTTTTTCCTTGGCCCGAGGCACTTCGCCCTTGCTGTGCTCAAAAATCACCCTTTGCCCCACTGGGATGGGTTCATAAAACTTCATTCCTTGGCCCGAGACACTCCGTCCTTGCCGAGCTCTATAATTGTCCCCAGCCCTCTAGACTGGGCCATAAGCCTCCTCTTCCTTGGCCAGAGGCGCTGCGCCCTCACCGAGCTCAAAATTGCCCTTTGTCCCACAGGACAGAATATCCCGCATCGCAGACGAGCCTACACCAGGGAGCCCAACATAAAAAAAGAAGGGAAAGAAAAAAAGGAGGAGGAAAGAAAAAAATAAAAATATATATGAATGATGAAATAGAAATGATGATCTAAAATAAACTTAGTAAAAAAATCAATAAATTCAATTAAATCAATAAACTTAATTAAATCAATCGATCCAATGAGCTCAATAAAAAAACCTTAATAAACCAAATAAACCCAACAAAATTCAATAAACCTAATAAGCTAAGCAAAATCAATCAACCCAATAAATCAAGAAACCTAACAAACCAAATAAACCCTAACAAACCCAATCAACTCAATAAATCAAACAAACCAATACACTCAATAAAATCAATAGACCCATCAAATCAAATAAACTCAATGAATCAATAAACCCAACGAACCCAATAGACTCAATAAATCAATAAACCCAAAGCACCCAATAAACCTAATAAACTCAATGAAATCAATCGAATCAACAAAATTCAACAAACCCAATAAACCTCGACAAACTCAACCAATAAATCCAACAAACTCAACAAATTCAACAAAACCAATAAATCTAATAAATCCAATAAACTCAATAAACTTAACAAATTCAATGAACTCAACCAATCCAAACAAATAAACCTTCAAAAAGATCCCTTCACTTTGTCTCAGACCTTCTATCTGAGCAAGGTTTGTTGATCCCGACATCTCCACAGGTCAACGTCCATATTATATCCTGGCCTAGACCTCACGTCCTTACCAGGTTGGTTGACCTCAATATGACGTCGGGTCGACATCTGCATCCATACATTCTGTAATTGTCTCGGACCGTCCGTCAGAGCAAGGATTGTTGACTCCGATATCTCATCGGGTTGACATCAATATTTAGCCCTGGGTCTGGGCCTCTCATACGTCTATATGTCAGATTATCCTCACCCCAAACCTTCTGTTGCGGCAGGGTTCGTTGGCTTCGACATGACGTCGAGTCAACACCTATCCTATATTCTGCCCTTAGCTTAGGCCTCACGTCTCTGCCAAGTTCGTTGGCTTCGACATGACGTCGAGTCAACACCTATCCTACATTATACCCTTGGCTTAGGCCTCACGCCTCTATCAAGTTCATTGATTTCGACATGACGTCAAGTCAACACCTATCCTATATTCTGCCATTGGCTTAGGCCTCACGCCTCTGCCAAGTTCGTTGGCTCTGACACGACATCAAGTCAACACCTATCCTATATTCTACCCTTGGCTTAAGCCCCACATCTCTGCCAAGTTCGTTGGCTTCGACATGTCATCGAGTTAACACCTATCCTACATTATACCCTTGGCTTAGGCCTCATGCCTCTGCCAAGTTCGTTGGCTTCGACATGATGTCGAGTGAACACCCATCCTACATTATACCCTCGGCTTAGGCCTCACGCCTCTGCCAAGTTTGTCGACTCCGACATGACGTCGGGTCAACATTTATATCCTATATTCTACCATTGGCTTAGGCCTCAAGCCTCTACTAAGTTTGTTGGCTTTGACATGACATCAAGCCAACACCTATCCTATATTCTGCCCTTGGCTTAAGTCTCACACCTCTGACAAGTTCATTGGCTTCGACATGATGTCGAGTTAACACCCATCCTACATTATACCCTTGACTTAGGCCTCACACCGCTGCCAAGTTCGTTGGATTTGACATGACGTCGAGTCAACACCTCTCCTATATTCTGCCCTGACCCAGACCCTGTGTCTCTCCCAGGTTGGTTGGCTTCGACATGACGTCAAGTCAACAACAGTGCTTTATTTCTGCCCCTGTCCTGGACATACCATCTAAGCCGGGTTTGTTGACTCCGACATCCCATCGGGTCGATGTCCATGATTCACCTTTGGCTCGGACTTTTTGCCTGACCAGAGAACAAAAAGACCCTTTTCACCTTTGGATCGGACCTTTCGTCTGGCCAAAGAATAAAAAGCAACTTTTACCTTTGGTCTCGGTCTTCCTCCTCGACTAGAGAACAAAAAGACACCTTCACCTTTGGCTCGGACCTTTCGTCTGGCCAGAGAACAAAAATACCCCTTTTACCTTTGGTTCAGGCCTTCCTCCTCAACTAGAGAATAAAAGGACCCCTTCACCTTTGGCTCGGAGCTTTTGCCTGGCCAGAGAATAAAAGACCGCTTTTACCTTTACTCCAGGCTTTCCTCCTCGACTAGAAAACAAAAAGACCCATTCACCTTTGGCTCGGACCTTTCGTCTATCCAGAGAATAAAAAGACCCCTTTTACCTTCGACCCGGACCTTCCATCTGGTCAAAGAACAAAAGACTCCTTTACCTTTGTTTCAGACCCAACATCCAGCCAGAGAATAAAAGCCTCCTTTTATCTTTGGCTCGGCCCTTCCACCTAGCCAGAAAGTAGAAAGACTCCTCCAATCATCAGCATCATGACCTTCCATCTAGGCCGATGCATAAACCCTATCGTCAGCATCATGACTCCTTCATATAGGCTGGCGCATAAACCTACAAAACCATGGTATCATGACATACTGTCTAGGCCAAGTTATCTGGTGTCATGGCTTTCTGCCTAAGCCGGTAAATATTCTGCCTTGGCATCATGACATACCGTCTAGGCCAAGTTGTCCGACGTCATGGCTTTCTACCTAAGGCAGTAAATATTCTACGTTGGCATCGTGACATACCATCTAGGCCAAGTTGTTCGGCAACATGACAGTCCGTCTAGGCCGGTAAATGTTCTCCCTTGGCATCATGACCTTCCGTCTAAGCCAAGTCCTTCGGCGTCATGACCTTCGGTCTAAGCCGACAATCATCTTGCCGTTGGCCCGAAGCTAATATCCAAACCAATGAACAAAAAGACCCCTTCTACCATGGCATCATGACCTTCCGTCTAAGCCAAGTCCTTCGGCGTCACGACCTTCGGCTGAAGCCGACCATCATCCTACCATTGGCCCGGAATTGCTGTCCGATCCAATGAACAAAATGACCCCCCTTGGTTCCACACCTACCCTTGATCCCTCTAGGGATTCACCACAACATATAACAACTTCTCTCCATAGTCGTGGCATCAGCCACCCACCTATAAAATAGCCGGCCTGCGGATGTACTTACCAAGCCCTATAAAAGAGGAAAAAAAAGAAAAAAAGAGAAAAGGAAAAAAGGAAAAAAAAGAGAAAAAAAGGGAAAAAAGAAAAGAAAAGAAAAGAAAAGAAGAGAGAGAGAGAGAAAAGTTTTGCATGCCTTTTGATTCTGAGTGCTTGTTCACCTTGCTTGAATGCTTGATTATACTATATATTAATGCACTTCCTTCGACTTTCCAGGACCATGCTTCCTTGCTAAATAATACTGCCCCGATTCTAGATATATATGCATCACGACATACATTAAGGAATGAAAAGTCAATCTTCGGCAAGTGCATCCGTCCGGGGGAAGAGTCATAGCTATCTTGCTAGCGTAACTCGCGAGATACGCCCGGGACAAAACTCCTACACCCCACACACAGTACGTTAAACAATCCCATCTATAGGGACGCTAGAAATTCTTCCTGATACTTCATGGATGCTCAAAACTCTACACTCGCACGAGGGGCAATCATGAGGAAAAAGTTGCCTACCCACTTCTTTAAAAAAAATAAAAAATGACTGAATGATAAGTGGAATGCGAATCTAGGAAGCTGGGAATCCCCACTAAAACAAATGAGGAGACGCGCGCAAAATGGTGAAGCAAGCCCCACAATGGAATCACAATAAAGGATGAATCCTAGTTGCCGGGAATCCCCATTGAGACACATGAGGAGACTCGCGTCGAACGATGAAGTCCATAATAGAACTGTAATAAAAATAAGAGAAGAGGATGAATTTTAGTAGTCGGGAATCTCCATTGAAATAAATGAGGAGACTCACGCCGAACAGTGAAATCCTGAATTAAGAATAAACAAGGGGGTTGTGCGAAGCTACCAAAAGTTGAAAACCCCAAATGTATGTGTAGATGCTAGAGTAATCCTCTAGTGTTACTTAGAATGTCTGTGTGTCCCTATGTGTAGGGTTTGTTGCTTACATGCCCACACTATCACACCACGGAGGAATGGTCTTGGGTGTAGGTCGTTGTTTACGCTATGCATATATTTTTTGTGGTGTCCTCTTTACGAATGCACACCTCCCTTAGTTGTGCTTCGTAAGCCGCACCTTGTCTATGAATCGTGGGTGCTATCCACATCCTACCCCCGATATAGAGGAGCTACCCTATATATATCTAATGTCCGCTGTTGATGAATGCCTGCATGTTTGCATGAATGAAAAGACACATCTAACATCTTTCAAATAGGCTACACCCGTAGGCCCCGCTCCCTTGTCTCTCTCTCGCGTCGCCTGCAAGTGCGGGACATTTGTTGGCACCCAAAATAAATAATAATAATAATAATAATGATAAAAACGGGGCTTGATTACTCTTCATGTGCCACGGCTGCGGGCCATCTGTCTTTGCTATCGGCCATTTGGTGCCAAAAATGGGCCATTTACCATACATAGTCTACATTTGTCTGCCCAGGAGCCTTCCTTTTCACCTTTACCGCACATTTTTCGGCCTTACAACCTATTTTTCACCCCTACTTGCATAAGCCATCGTCGTTTCCCTTCTGCCTCATGGTTAGAGCCGTCGATGTTGCATATTTGTCACCCTTATCTTCCTTTTCTCACTCCTACCGCGTATTTGTCTCCCATAGTGAGAATTTGTCTCCCATCCCCTCTATTGGTCACTAGCAGTGAATATTTGTCACCCTTATTGTGCCAGGGCCCTCTTCGCACCTGCAGGCCCCGCTCACTCTCCCTCCTCACACGCACGCGGTGGCTCCAGCTCCGGCAGAGTCCCCGACAGCCTAGTCCAGTGAGCACCAGTCCAACCACACGGTAGCTCCACCTGCAAAAGAGCTCCTTGCACACTGGACCACCAGAGCAAGGCGTGAACTCTCCTCATTGCCCCCCCCCCCTTGCGTCATCCACTACAAGTGGAGGCCTCACACACGACGCGTGATCAAGCATCGAAGCTCATCTAGAAGCCTGTACGGTGCAGGGACGCGTGGACAAGCTCCTCCAATCATAAGGAGATTCATCGTCTGTGCACTCTGATGGAGACCCTTATCATGCTGCTATAAGAACAAGCGAAGCCGGAAGAACAATCTCTCTGGCTAGCGAAGAGAAGGGAGGCCCGTCTGCTAAGAGATACCCAGCAACCAAGCTTTGTGCTCACGTCTAAGTGAGGAAGAAGAGAGGAAGATAGGATTAGAAGAGGTGTGATTCGGGGAGGGAAGGAGTCAATGCTCCTCCTGTTGAGTTATGATTTTGAGGATTGTTGTGATTGTCAAGTTATAGTTTTGATGATAACTAAACTTAATGTGTCATTAAGTGATGATAACTAAACTTGTGGTTGATTGCTCATGCATCTATTATCTATGTATGGCTGAGATGTCAAATGGCAACGGTTACATGGTCTTGATCCTTGGTTTGAATATGTTGGTTTTACAAGAGGCAAGAGGTTTCATAACCTCTTTAATGTGAACAAGCATGGTATTAACCCTGACTATCTTGTTTGCAGGATTAACTCAAGGCAGTCACCTGGTGAACCAAACGTGTGGATACTCACCCTGCTCCTCTACAATCCAAAACAGGTGGTATAGGTCTTTCCGGTCGACCAACAGACCTTGGCCGGTCAACAAGATTTTCCAGAGATGAAGAACTTCAGAATTTACAGGTTCCGGTCGACCAGTGGGTAGTGGCCGGTCGACCAGTTCTTCCAGAAACGAAAAACTCCATTTTTTATAGGTTTCAGTCAACCACCACTATAGGGCCGGTCGACCGGTTTTGCCAGAGCCTAAAAGTTCTGGCTGCAGTAGGTTCTGGTCGACTGCCCCATGCCTTTCGGTTGACCGCCAGTCCCGAGCCCCCTTTTGTTGACTTTGATTTCAAGCTCATGGAGAGGAATCTTTCACCCATTTCTTTAATCCCACTGCCCACAATCTAGGAGGGATTTGTGGATCTGGTCTGGGGGTTGTCCATGGACCATTCAAAGGTTATAAAACATCTCATTGGAGACAATAACCCTAACCAACCAAGAGGGCTTCAAGGGAGATCAAGGGGGAGGCTGTCCAAGGTGAAAGGAGAGGGTACTGTAGCTCCGTGAACAGTACTTCGTGGAGCAAGATCTCCATCCTTCCTCAACACATTGAAGGTAAATCTGAAGCCAATATACTTCCATTCAAGTGAAGAGGCAAGCATGCATTCAAGGAAGATCAAGGAAAGGCTATCCAAGGAGAAAGTAGAAAAGAAGCAAGCAAGCAAGCACAGATTCAAGCAAAGGGTGCTCAAGGTTAAAGGATAGAGCTTATCAAGGTCCATTCAAGCTTAGTTTGAAGCCATTCAAGCAAAGAAGGAATGAACGCAAGATCTGCATCATACACCCAGGGGGAGCCTAAATCATAAGCATTCTAAACTATGGTTTATTTATTTTGGTGTCTTGTGCTTTGAGTTTCAAATTTGTGTTTCATCATAAACTGTGAAAACTTGTGTGTGTGTGGATCGTTGTTGGATCCGTGGTCGTGTGTGAGTGTGTCGTATTTGATTCGTGTGTGCGTAGGTCTTCCTAGATCTACGTGTGTGTGTAGATCTACTTAGATCCGGTTGTCTTAGTGTGTGGATTGCTGCATTTGTCACAGCGTGTGTGTGTCTCGTAGATCCAGCTGTTGATCGTGTTGGAGACCTCGTCTCCGTGTGTGTGTGTGTGTGTGTGTGTGTGTGTGTGTGTGTTGGGGTGTGTCCCCGTGTGTGTGTGGGCAGGCGTCGCCCTGCGTGTGTGTTTGGAGCATCGTCTCCGTTTGGGGATTTATCCCCGAGTGAAGCCTCACCGAGTTTGGTGAGGGGTGGACGTAGGATTGCCATCGTTGCATCCAAATCACCTTAAAATCGTTGTGCATTATGGTTTGGGTTGTGCATTTGTGTGGTTTGATTGTTTTATTTCGTTACATGCTCGTGTGGGAATGGAGAGATTGAGAGAATTTGTTTAACGACTTTCAACTTTCTAATTAGTGTTTATCACATATTTCAAAAGGTAAAAAGTTTCCTTAAAATTTGTAAACACCCAATTCACCCCCCTCTTGGGTGTCATTGATCGCGGGACTTCAATTGGTATAAGAGCTAAGGCTCTAATTTCATAGATCTAACGATCTAGAGTGATCTGGATCACTGGCTACCATGATGTACACCTTGAACTCCCCACTGGTGTTTGATGGTTGCAATTTCAATTTGTGGTTAGGTAGAATGTGCAGTCTTGTCAACTCATATGACCCTAAGCTATGTAAGCTTGTTTCATATGGTCCTTATGAGTTACCTAAGGACAAAAATGTCTAGACTGAAAATCAAAAGCTTAAACATGATCAAAATTATTTGGTGTTAAAGTTGCTAACTGCTGCAGTTGATTCTAATTATTTCCCCTTTGTCTCCCATTACAGATCTGCGAAGGGCATCTTGGATGAATTAACCAAAATCTGAGAAGAGCATGGAGACCAATGTCTTTTAGCGGGCACGAGTGATCAAGGAAGTGATCAACCAAGTGGATCAACCTCAAAGGTAAATTCTGATTCTGATAATAAAGATGAATTTAGCTATGAAGATATTTTGAATGCATATGATGAGCTTGCTGAAAGATACAAGAAGTTAAAATCAGAAAACAAAAAATTGAAAAAGGATGCTGAACAAAATAAGTGTAATTCCTCTTGTAAAAAATGCTTACATCTAGAGGAATTGATTGAGTCTTCTGTTTTTGATCTTGAATTCCATAAAGATCAAATCTCTTCCTTGAAAAATAAAAATAAAGAGCTGAGAGAGAGAATAAGTTTAATGGACAATGGTCAGACTGAATTTATTCATGATAAGAAACTTGAAAAAGAAAATGGGAAACTGAAGGAATTAAATAGGACCATTTTTGAAAGATTGCTTATTTTTGAAAAAGGAAAATATGTGAATATTGATGAATCTGAAAAAGTGCATGCTTTGTTGCAAGAAATTGAAAGTCATAAAACCATCAATGCTACTTTACATGAACAAGTCAATTCATGTGAAAATAAGATTGTTTCCTATGAATTGCACATTTCATCACTTGAAAAAGAAATCTCTGACTTGAATGTTTCATTGTCTAGATTTGTGGATGGTCAAGGAAATTTGGACAAATTGTTGGGGATGAAAGTGAACTTTCAAAAAGAAGGACTGGGGTTTAATCCTGTGAACAAGAAAAAAATTGAAAGTAAGTTATGCACTTCATTTGTTCATAGCACATGTACACCCAGTACCTCTAAATCTAACTCCCAGCAACCCATTGTGCCAAGAACTCAAGCCAATCTGAAAAATAGTGTGAATGTTCAAAATGTGCATGCTAAAAACTTTCATGTGAAATCCCATGCATCCAACAAAAGAAACATATCTTGTCTTTACTGTGAAAAATTTGGACACCTGATGCATGATTGTTTCATTATGAAGAATTATGATTTGAGAGCATGTAGAAACCAAACTATTTTGAAAAATACAAAGAAAGTCTTCACCATAAAACCTTCCATGCATTGTAATCATTGTGGTAAATGGGGTCATACAACTTCACATTACTGGTTATTGTTGAAGAGAAAGAACTCCCACTCAACACATCATGCTCACACACACAAATCAGTAGAACCCATGAGAAGAAATAATATGATGCCACGTGCCTCCTACCATCACTTTGGCAACTCTCGGAATGTTAGGTATGATAGTTTTCTTAAGAAAAATGATGATTTGAATGCTGTCAAAAGTTGGAAATCACATGCCCATGTTACTGCTAACCCACAAGGACCCAAGATGATTTGGGTACCTAAGAATGTCAAATGAGAAATCTATTTTGCAGATGTGCCATGTGAATGTAAAGTATGAAATCTGTCTTTGTTAAGAAGGTAAGGCACACGGGCCAAGTGACATAAATCAGGTTAAAAGAAAAACAAAAAACTAAAATTTGGAAACTCAGGTGATATCCCTCTCACTCTCTTCAGTAATTGTGTCATGGTTTGATTCATATTGTGCTGAATAGTCTTGTGTTAATGCACATGTTTGTACATGCATTCCATCCACAGTTGTTTACATATCTGTGCATATATCACTTGTTATATAGCATCTTGTTGTAGGAGAGCTTGAAGATTCTTCAGATCATGATTTCACTACACATATTGAGTTTGCATACACCTTCATACTCTGTCATGCAAAAGTTAAACATTGTGTATTCATGCCATAATGCATTGCAATCTCCCTGCCTTTGTCATCAATGATTACATAGTATATCAAATGGTGACATGTGGAAGGGCAGGTTAAGCATGTCTGAAAACTATCACTACGCGTGAGGTGATCTTCGGATCTAAGTTCTCCACCTGGTATTATGAGTCATTTACTTAAAAGGCTGCATATGACATTAGATTTTTACTGAGCATATCACATTCATGCACACAATAAGGGAGAGCAAACACATTCGTCATATGGGCTTAATGTTTAGGTTCAAACATGAGTCATGCATTGCATCTAGAGCTGTCTAGGGGATGTTGGTGTTAAAATAATTTATCATGCCATGATTAATAAATCTAAATCATAATTGACAAATCAAATCTATTCTTGTCCTTGGATGCATATTACACTCCTAAAATCTAAATGATGATGGGCTAGTCATGACCAAGCTTGAATCAACTGAGGAATACCTTGCAATGATGAAAATGATAAAAATTTCCTCAATTCGTCACCAGGAGATAGAGAGTGATCTAGATAAGTATCCAAGGCATGGTATAAAAGGCCCGCAATAGGTAAAATTGATCAACCATTTTTCATGAGAAAATCAGGTAAAGTCTTTTTAGTGGTTCATGCATATGCGATTAATACCATCTCTGGAACTACTAATAATACTTTATATGATTATTTTGCAGGGATTGTGTAAGAATATTTTAAAATAATCTCAATGAGTAAATTGAATTTCACTTTTCTTTGGATTGCAGGTGGAAGGTTTGGAAGAAAATGAATTCTCAAGGCAAAAGCAAGAAAGCAAAATATGAAATATCAACCCTAGTGAGGTTGGTGATCTTAGTGGTTGAAGGTTTCCAATCTTGTCTCTTGAACTAATGTAATTCAACCTTGTCAATTCATGCAATGGCCGTCTTTATTATTTGGTGACACACTCAAGTGACAAGGTATTGATTCTAAAAACTTGAATTATCATTTACTAGCATGTTGTGATGAATTGGTTGAATCAAATTGAAGATCTTGAAAAATGTGTGTGAAGTGTTTGACTATTGAATATCTCTCAACTTGAATTGCATGATCACACCTGAATTGAACTGCACATCTGGTATATCAAATAGTGTCTGTGGAAGAGTGGATTATGTCCACTTGGAAGCATTTCCTTTGCGTTGAGCTGGGTCTTCGGACTAAAATCTCTGCCTCGTACCAGATCTTGACGATTGTGACTGGCTTGCGAATGGTTGATTTGTGAATGAATCTTTGAACTGAGTTATTTCAATTAAAAATATATTTTTGCTCATGATTCGAACATTTGGCTTGTGAATGATTTCTAATTTCAAAACTTATGAAATGCTCTTGAAAATCTGATTTTGAACAATTATGAAAATTAGGTTGCATTACTTAATTTTAATCATGTATGCAGCCTCATTCATAAAGATCATGTCAAAAAAAAATGCTTGTTTGATCCATTAATGAATGTGAATAGTCTCATGTGGAAGTTGTCACATTGGATTGGAAATAAAGCTCTCATCTTGCCAAAACAACTTGCATTCCACTCTCGCATAGTTATAGGTTGCATGCATCATAATTCAATGCATAAGGTACTTTTGGATCATGCAAATAAAAATCAAAAGTCTGAATCACTTTGCACATTGCATCACATTCTTATATGCTCATACGTTGTATTGCATTGGAACTCATGCATTAGTCACACTTAATTCATTCAGTTGGCATCTATTCAATTGGTATCAAATTGTCCATTCCATTGGTATCAAGTTGACATCACATTACTCGCATCCATGTCATAGTGTATTTGCATAAACTCCCAATGTGTGTTTGTGTGCTATCATATGCTATTCAACACCATCCTTTGGCACTTCTTTAGCCTTATCCATTCTTGCTAAATAATGCTGCATTTGAGTAATTATTGGAGTGCTTCATGTCGTACATTCTGGGAGAGTTTATATTTCATAAGTGCATCTATTTAGGGGGAGCTGCACTGTTATGTATTCATGATATTTTCGTTATACATGCTGAATTAAATTTGCACACTTCTTGCACAAAATGTGAAAATGAGTGTTACTGATAAGGATATATGAATTTCTTTTCAACACTCTCGAGATGTTAAACTTGCTGCATGTATGTTGAAGAGATAGTTGAGGAAAAAGCTACCTACCCATCCTGGTTGAAAAATATGAAATGAAAATGAAAGATAGAGCAATGCTCGGTCTCACTGAGTAAACTGGGCACAAGTCACCTGAGACGTGATGTGGTTCATATCTGAAAAGTTTTGACTAGTATCTCTGTTCAAAATGAGGTGAAATGGTTCAGTATTCTGAGTAACTAGGGATTCTGGCATGAGCTCCATGCGTCTACTCGTGTAAGAAGGAATTATTTGAACCTGATCACTCTTGAAAAATTCTGACTATCATGTGATATTGGTTGAGTTGAAAAATGTTGGTGAAAACTCATTGTGGTAGAGCGTAGCCTCCAATACGCTGTTCTCAAAATTGAAGTGCAATCTGTCAAAAGTCTCCTTGTGTTAATCTGAAAATCTGAATATCCATATTGCAACTATCATTTTTCATGCTACTCACTGTTTCGATGGGATTTATTGATCTTATTTTCTTTTTATTAAAAATTATTTTTTTTATTATTGGGCTTATTTGGTTTATTTACGCGTCGATCAACCAATTAACTAACTGGTAATTAACTGACTGATTGACTGCGCGGGCGTGCCAGTCACGTACGTGACGAGTTTATTATGCGCTCATTTTGACCCGTACACGGGCGAGAGTGAGATTCGGTCGGGACTAGCAGTCCGCCACACCATAAAGGCTGTGGCGTTAATTACATCCCCCACGAGGAGGGAAAACCTTTGATTAATTTTTGAGATAGTGGGCTGTCGAGGCCAGAATGAAGATGCGAAGGTGTGAACGTGACGAGGTCACACGTGATGTTTCTATCTATCATGCAAGAGCAGCATGGTTCATTAAATTGAAGACCCTTGGTACGTGGCGGAGGACGTAGGTCCAATGACCACCATCGCGCATAGCGGAGACTTCCGATCGGGCATACCCCGGGCTTCCGTCAGTGCCATTTGATATACCCGAGGGTCTATATAGGCATGCACGCATGATGTTCATGATTATGCTATGTATGGCAGTAGAGTTATAATAATGATCAGTGATCAATCAAATATATTAGCCTCTCCTAAGGGGGAACGAAAGTGGTAGCATAAGCATAGTAACGAAAGCAGAGTGCTATCGGACATGGTAGTAAAAGCATGATAACAAGAAAGTTTGGACTTGAGTAGCCCTTTCTTATTCAATTTATTATTGATTAGGGCCATTAATCTTGACTGCGGAAGACAAGGATCGCTCCGAGGGTGAGTGAGTGATTAGAACATCACAATGCTTCAAAATCGGCGCGACCACGCATGGGTATAGCTTTCCCCAGTGCGGCCAAACGTAGGTAAACGGCATTAATACGGCACGGCCAGAAGTGTTGTTAATCTGGCGCGATGGGCTTGGGGCGCGCCGGATTAGGGCGCGCCGGGAATGTACCATTTGAAAATAAATTTTTGTGAGTGTAAGGTTATTCCGGCGCGCGGGGGGGGGGGGGGGTACTGCGCCATATTAAGGCGTGCCGGATTAGGACCGCGCCGTTTTAGCTAATTTTTTGATGAATTTTGAAACTATTTAAGTTTATTAAGATTTTGTTGAGAGTTTTGAAGCTAATTGAGGTGATTGTTTGTTTAATTGGAGTCCAGAGCCCCCAGGGGCGAAGTTATGAGCTAGTGCGAGGTTCATACTCGGGCACTAGGGTCCTTAGCCTTAGAACCAATGTTTTATTGAAGCCATTTTTGTATGAGTAAACTCATAAGTTAGGAGAATTCTGCCGAAAATTGGGCAGCATCTCCCCCGTCCCTGAAGGATTGCAGGGGAGAAACGGGGTCATACCCACTTGTGGAGTAAGCCCCTAAACAGCCGGTCTGTAAGGTGGCAGCCAGCAAAACCCCAATCGGACAGGATACCCCGAGGACTAGCCTACGAGGGGCACCATAGTTCCGTGGGTTAGAACAAGCGGAGCGAGCGACTAATAAGGGGGTGAGGTCCCCGAGGACTGGCCTACAAGGGGTACACGGCCCATAGTCAACTTATAGGGATGAGAGGCCCCGAGGACTGGCCTACGAGGGGCATGCAACCCGTGACCACCACAACGTCCCTGGGGACAGTGGGTTTAATGTTGGGCTAAGCCCTATCAATCTTCACCTTGTGGCCCTTAGGGACCCTCACCACTCGCAGATGGGGGCCCTTTGACCAAATGGTGACTCTGAGATACCAACGGGGTATGTCCCCCCCTCCTCGGAATACTTAAACTACTGTTCTCGGAACGGGGGAAACCCGGCGATCATGAATCATGCGTAGGATAAGAAAGTCAGTAGATTAATGCTCATAGGATTAGTGGGTTAGCATTGCACATTGCACTAATTGAGGTATAGAAACATCAAAATTATTAGCATATAATGGATGTGGGGATTGTAGAGATGACCCTGTTCGCTCTGGACTATGAAGAAGTGTAGAGGGATGTCGATGGGGTCGACCTCGGAACAGAAACTAGCAAAGATGCACACATGAGCGTGTCTCTAACCATGAAACCCACAATATATATACACGGCAAGGCACGGCCCTTGCATTCGAAAGGAAGAGCCCCGGGGAGGGGGGGGGGAAATGATATCAATATAGCCCACGTGGCTTCGGGCATGTTCGACTCCGCGAAGTAGAACTCAGCAATCGCACACACGGAGTAATCGGGCATGTAGGCTAAGCACGGAGCAGGAGAAGCATATAAGACATAACATCATTCATCTCATTGACGGGAGACAAAAAGATTAGGCATGTTATAAACATTCGGCGCGCCGACGTTATCGCTCGACGGCCACTTCATTGATTTCCAAGAAGAAATTATAAAAGGAGTACAGAAAGCAGACGAACAGATGATGAGGGGGGAGGAGGATGGGCTCGTATCATCGCCCCTTCCCCTCCCCCCTCACTTACACGATGGCAGAAAGGAGAAAATAGAGGAGGGGTCTTTGAGAAACGATCTGCTACACCCACCTAAATTTCATCGGTAAAACCAGAGTAGCAGACTCTATTCTCCTTCCCCGGCTTTGGAGGGCTTCAGGCAGAGAGGAAGACGGCGACGAGGGGAACACTCGGTGAGAACCCTACTTCTCTCACAAGGAAACCCTCTCCCCCTCGAAGGTGATTGGCTCTCCGGCTCTCTCTCCTTTTTTTTAATTCTTCCTCTTAATTCTTCTCTTCTCTCTTTTTTTCAATCAAGCAGCCACATATATATAGGAGCAAGCTTGAATCCTAATCCAGCGTGGAAATGGCACGCCGGGGAAGTGGACTTCTGAATCCTTTGCGCTCTGGAATAGAGGGGCGCTGGATAAGGGGGGTGCACCGGTTTAGGGCGCGTCGTATTAGCATCTCTCGCTCGCCGCGGGTTTGCCGGTGAGTCCGAGGATGGTTCTGAGAGTTGCCGTGATCGTTCATCTTGCCACCGTTCTTTGAAACCTTGACAGGAAGCCTTGTCGAAGCTCTCATGACGACGTATGGCCTTTCTCAGAACCTTGAGTATCTTTTGTTTGAAAACGTGGGTTTTTCGCTAACACGGCTTTTGACACTATGATCTGTGCTGATGGCTCGGTCTGGCTTGTGTTCAAAGCTTCTCAGAGGGTAGAATAACACCCGAGATAATTTTGCCTAGGCCGGGTGATCATTCGGCCACTAACGGACCCAACTTGGCGAGAAGCCGTACCCATGCCGGGTAATCGGGATCTTCTGCTGACAGAGCCTTCGGTCCTCCGTTCTGAAGAGCCAAGGGCATTTTTTCATCTCAGGAGAGTCTTTCATGAGGTGGTGGGCCACCGGGTAGACTGTCGTCCTTCGTCGGACAACGGGTGTAGTGTATGCGGCACGACGAGGTCGATGCCGGTTCATTGGGCAGGCTTGGTCGCACTGCCGGTTGGTTGTGAATTCATCTCAATTCTCCTGAGGTGAAGTCCCCAGTGTTCATATAGGGTGACCTGAAGCTCTGGCAGCTCGAGAGGGCTTCAATATGTTGATATCTATCCGCTTCTGTGCTTCAGTAGGCTGTGTCATTCGTCTTCAAGGCTTGATCGTCGCAAGTGATATTTTGAGTGCCAACAAATGCCCCCTAGCCGTGGGTGTTGCGAGCAAGGCACGAGTGTAGCAAGATCGACGGATGAGCTTTGCCCGGAATGATCTCCTCTTCGGTTGGCGGAAGCTTGGAACGGCCCTTAATCCAGCGTGGATGCTAATCTGGCGCTGTTTGGATGTTAATACGGCGCGGGGTTAATCCGGCGCGCCCTTTGGCCTTGGATGTTAATCTGGCGCGCACTTGGGCTTTTGCATTTTTAATCAGGCGCAGTCCCGGGCATTGGAATCTAATCCGGCGTGCCTTTCATGTTTTTCAGGGGTGTTAATTCGGCGCGCCCATAACCGGCGGGCCTTTTGCTTGGGGGAGTGCTAATTCGGCACGCTAAATAGCGCGCCGGATTAAAAGGGGCATTCTCCCCTATATAAACTCTCCACCCTTCACTCTTCCTTCATCACTGCTCATTTGTGAAGTTTCTTTCTCTCTCTTCCTACTCTTCCCCTCTCCACCTTCGGCGCCGAGTGAGTTGGGAGCGGCCGGGGTCGTCCCCTCCGAGCGAGTGAGTGAGTGTTGTTCATTTGGGTTTTAAACCCATTCTTTGGGCCCCGGGAGGCTTCTAGTAGGGCTTGCCCTCGGAGCTATTCCCTCGGGCGTTCCATTTGGCCTTGGTGTAATTTCGATGCCTGCGTTTAGGGGCCTTTCCCTTAGTGGACGTGTTCTCACTTTTCTTTGGAAATCTCCCGTGCTGGGGAGACTCTGCCAAAATTTTGTCAGAAATTGGTCTATATCAACTATTTTCTGACTTTGTTTATTGTTTGATGTGCTTCTTTGCAGCTAACATGGCATCTGGTTCTTCTTCTTCTGCCTCCCGTGCCGTGGTGACGTGGGAGAATGTCCATTCCCTTGATCGGGGGCATGATCAGCTCGCTGTAGTCGCTGAGTCCTCGGATTCAGAGACAGACACCATGGATACTAGCCGTCTCCTCATCCTCGGAGGTGATTCCTTTTATTATGACTGGGAGAGCGCTGTCAGGAGGGATCACCCCAAGGACAAGCATCTGATGTCCTTCCTCAGGCGCTTCAACCTCCGGGGGAAAAGAGACCTATTCCTTGTCCACAAAGCCGAGCTAGCCTTGCTAGTAGAGAGGAATAGTCTGACAGACTGTGTAGTTCGGGGAAGGCCTATTTACCTTCCCGGAGAAGTCAGGAAGTGGAGCGTCATGCTTGGATTGCAGGATCTGGCTCCAGATAACGGGCTGCTGACCAGGGCCCCTGAATTCATACCCGCTCGGTGGAATGATTCCGCAGGCAGGGTAGATCACGAGAAGCCAATCTTTGGCTTGTTCCTCACCCCGTTGAAATGGGGGTACAGGGAAGAATCTTTACTGCTGGACTGCCTGGTGGTCCGCTTAAAATATCAGATATCCATGGGGTGATTTGCCGAACTGAGGGCCACCGACGCCCACGCATTCAGACCCGGAGGGGTGGAGTTCGCCGATTATGTATTGCAGCACTACGCTCCCATCCTGACCAGGGCTGGCATCTATCACAGCGACTACGCTTCAAGATATCGTTATCCCATCTCCCAAGGCTTGTGCTGTGGCATGATTGAAGTCTTCTACCTCGAGTACAACACCTTTTATACCTCGGAATGAGAAACTTCTCTAGATTTATGGAGCCTCTCATAGCTTAGCGGTCTACCCATCGACGGAGAACCGTACGAGGAAGTCTGCTGGCTCGACTGGCTGAAGGATCAGACTAACGGGGAGGACCGGTATCTGGTGGGTGACGCCTATCGATATCTGATGAAGGCGTACTGCACACTTTGCCACTCATCACATGACACGAGGGAAGCTCGGAAGCCAGGCGAGAAGCGGAGGGTGCGGATGGGCACCTGGCTCCAACATTTCTTCGGTGGGAAGAAGAAGTACGACGACTTCCCCGCAGTAGCGCCGATGGCTCCGAAGAGGAAAAAGAGAGTCCGACGACAGGCCGCAACATCATCATCATCAAGAAGAGGGCAGAGGGAGGACCTGAACCCCACTGGTGCCGACGCAGTCACACACTATGCTGTGTGTCACACCCCGAGCCTTTATTACAGCGGAAGACTAACTCGAGGAGCATGAACAGCCGGCATGGTAAGCCTCTTACAAGCAAGAACGATCAGAGCGCAAGATAATCACACATAAAGATGCAATTACATAATATATATTCAAACTTCAACTTTATTTCATTGATAATCAAATTGAACCCTCAATTACAATCACTAATTCAACTTCCATTATGTACTAGACTCAAGAAATAGGAAAATTACATAGACTCAATCTAAACAATATAGACTTTCCTAAGTCTTCACTCTCATCTTGACAATACTTTCATTCGCTCTCAGACCCGCTACTTGTATAACCCAAATCCGAATTCGAATCACTTTCATCTCCTGAAAAGATTGGAAATAGGTAATGAGCACACTTGCCCAGTAGGTATCTTCGCATCAACAAGAAGGCACATTTAAAGTAATTAACAATTTAGCTCTAAAGAATAAGGTAAAAATCATGCGAATGCGATCAATCATGCGATTAAACCAAAGTAACAAGATGATCATGTAAGTTAGAATGTGAATACATACGAACTAGTAAGAATGTAACAAGAACATGATATTGGCCTTTCATGAACAAAAATGTATCGAGAATGTAGTAGCAAGCCACATAATCATCACTCCAGTATCTTTTGCTTATGAGTAAGTACTTCGTGAATTTCTGTGGAATATCAAGCAAGAAAGTCATATACAAGAATGTCATGTCATGCCGTGGATTTTCACTTATTTATAAAGAAAGTACTCCCAGCGCAATGCGACACTAGTAGCATCATACCCCATGGTTTATAAAATAGTATGTTTCCGACAATCAGCCGAGGGGACTAGCATAGAGCCCTTGAACACAATCAGTGCTCGATCGCATCTTCAAGTTTAAATCAAACTTTTTCCACCAATGTAACAATAAAGTATGGCCAAGAATATAATGAGTTCAAATAAGCTCATGATAACAATAATTCAATGAATGAATGCTTCAATAAGAATCATGAAAAATCAAGAATGACTTAAGCAAGGTTATGCTTATGAAAATAATTCGGCAGCATAATGATACGTTCTTTATCTTCCTTTCATTATATTAGGTTTCTTGATCAATATGATAAGTTCTAGATCATTAATAGTCCATCTAGAAACCTTGGAATATCAACCCTTGGTCCACCTTGGGTTAAAATACTCAAGCAGTGTGACGGTCGTGTACTGGGCCGTTACATGATCTGACGCTCCAGTATTGGGCCGTTACATTAGTCTGAATCTAGAACCAAGAAATCGGACTCAGTGCAATGTGACGGTCGTATATTGGGCGGTTACTTGTGCCTGACGGTCCAACATAGAGCCGTTACATTACTGATAATCAAAATCATCGATAGTGTAATCTAATCAATGGGCTTTAATGGTACAACCAACTCGGCGTCCTAGTGGGAATCCTAGGCTCGCGGAGAATTACGGAGGCCTTGAAATAAGATTTCCTAGTCGATTGGAAGGAATATCCAATAGAGAGGTCCTCATGTCCAAGAATAGTGTTCCTATAGTGCAAAGTGAACTAATGAAAAATATACCGGAATATGTGCCATATACTTAAAGAAATGACTCTATAGATAGGAAAAAATGTGTAATATTATGAAACCAAGATAAAACTCCGTCAATACAACTTTGGAAAATCATGATTTAGAATACAAAACTATAGAGTTTTAGCCAACGAAATTAGTATAACTTAAAATAACCTAAGACACATTAATCATGCAATTTGATTATGAATCAGAAACTAAACTCAAAGTCATGATAATAGGTCCAATCTTAGCTATCTAAGCTTATTTATAAGTAAACTTAACTGATTATTATTCTACCTTGGGCTGACAGAACACATGTGTCTGACGGTCTAGGATAGGTGCGTTACAGTGTGTGACGGTTTATCGAGGGGCCCTTACAGTGGTGTAACGCTCCTGCTAGGGTGCGTCAGAGATAATAGAACAAATAAAAGCACAACAAGATGTGACGGTCTATCGTAAGGCCGTTACATTCATGTGACGGTCATGCGTTGGTGCGTCAGAGAATCCGCTGGCAGTAAACTAAGTAAAGGTTTATGAAAACATAACATGCCTGGAAATCAACATACGACCACTGTCCTAGTCATGAAAACGAAGTATAGGCCAACTATATGCATAGGTTTAGTGAATAGACAGGATAATATCTTTTAACTTCCATTTAGGGCTAAGAAATGCAAGAATGTATAGAACTAGGAAATCATGATATTCTTAGTCTACAATGCATGAAATCAAGTACAATCAGAGGGCTTTTATTCCTAACAAGTTATTTTTTGTCAATCATGAGATAACCTGCCTCTTCTAGAACCTTAAAACTTCGAATTTGATGCTAGGTGATACTCTTAGTCCCTTGTACTTCTTGTGATAAATTAGCAACTTCAATCTACTCTATTTTCTCAGCCTCTTGACCTAAGGATGTGAAATTTTGAGGGTAAGAAGATGAAACTATTGGGAACAAAAAGTTCTAAAGGATCGTACTATAATTACCTCGTTTAGTCGTCCTAATCTCTGGATCTTCAGGGGACTTGCGTTCAGATTCCTGGGTTGCTAAGGTTGAATCAGCAACTTTGGAAGCTTCTATCTCTTTGGTTGCTTGATCTCCTAGCATGAAATTTGGAGAACCATTAGTCTAAAGTATACTAAACAAAAGCTTCTAAAGAACTTACCTGAATTTATGACTCCTTACCTTGATTCTTCACGAGCCAAAAGTAAGGGTCGCTCAGTTCAGAACTAGGTCCTATTTATAGGGTTTTGACTAGGGTTTGAAGATTAGATCGATTCTAGAGTCCTTAATTTGCCAGAACCTAATCCCTAAGAGTCCTTAGTAATGTTATAAGCTTCCCTAAGTCGATCTCTTGTAGATAGGATTTCAAAGTTCCAATCTTTTTGTAATTTCCTCACCTTACGAAATTTGCAGGATATAACGGTCGTGTCTAGGTGCGTTACAGGGCTGTGGCGGTCGCCCGATAGACCGTTACATGTAACGTATATAGAGTTTCAATTTGATAAAACTCTTTTATTCGTTTATCCATATAATTATCTTATATAATTAGTAGTTATCCTTAAAATACGTGAATAAGCCAATTACCCTTCTAGAATATGGGCCAAACTTAATGGGCTTAGTCCATTAACATTTTGGACAATAATTAGATAGGCTAGGTTAACTAATTAGCCTAATTGAGCCTTATAATGACTTATTAATCCCATAATCCTTCATTAATTTATTTAGGCCTTTATAATTTCCAGAAACTATTTTATAATTCAAAAATTATATGTATAAATTCTGGGGTACTACACTGTGTACCTGGCTTATTGGATCTGTTCCTTCGCTCTCCCGCAAGGCGACGAGAGCGTGATCAGAGCAGAGGCTATCTATCCCGCCTGTCTCATGGCTTGGGGTACTAAGCTGTCCCTTTGCCCAGTGGCTTTGTGCCTCACCTACAAAATGCTGGAGGACCTGCACAAGATGCGTCTCCCCAAGAATCTACGGACGGTTGGTCCGTTACACTTCTTCGATGCCTGGGTTTGTACCCTTTTCCCGGAGGCTGCCCCTCGGGAGTTACAGTCGGCTCATCTTATCCCGTGGATGATAGAGTTCACGAGTGCTGAGCCATCCTCACTAGCAGAGCAAATCTTCACCATTCGGGGCAAGCTGACCCGGATTCCCACAGATTCACCCGGGGTCCTTCACTTCTGGAGCTTAGCTGCTCATTCCAGCCCGCTCGTGAATAGGACGAGGCAGTTCAAGCTCTTCGAGACAGAGGAGTATATCCATCCAATCTTTGGGGCCAAGTGTACAAGGCCCATCCTGGAGCAGGAGTTAGTTGACTGGGCGCTGGCTATCAGAGCAAGCGTCCTTGTATTCCGGAAGAGCGGCATTCTGTGACTGGAGCCGTATTATCCGTTCGCTTCAGCCGAACTTTGGCTATGACCAGCACATTCCGCATTCCTCTTCACAATTTGCGTTGCCCAATAGGCACAGAGCCGGGCAAGTTTCAAATGATGATGCCCGGATATGGTGGGACTTCTTCCACCGCCGAGAAGATGTTTCTTTCAGGGTGCCAACCCCTGCCCGCTTCCCTCGCGTCACTCCTGAATATATCAAGTGGTGGAACGCGCGGATGGGATTCTACAGGAGCTCCCGCCGAGAGTGTTGGGCCATAGCGGAGCATAGACTTCTGGACTCCCAGCCGGAGCCAATCCTTGATATTGAGCCCTCCTATCTGAAGAAGCTGAAATCTTGGACCAACACGGAAGTGAGGGCCTATCTGGAAGCCCGGAAAGCCGTGAAGAGCCGCTCGACCAAAGTCGATCCGATGTTGTCCACAATCAGTAAGGATGACTATGTGAAAATGCTTCGGGGACTATGCCGGGTAAGCAGCGAGAGGATGGTTCTTCAGCAACTCCCTCTGCCGATGGAGGAACCCATCTCGGTTGTAGCTGACTAGCGCCCCGAGGTTGATAGGTTGCACCCCTATCGGACTTTCATCCGTAGGGAAGACAGGCAGGATGCCTTATATGACAACACCCCTTGGCTGTTCGCGCTCCTTCGATAGCACGGGCTTTCAGTGGGTGGCCCCAAAGAAGCCATTCTGGACCGGCCCCTTCATATCTCATTCAAATATGCTGACAGATGGGGGCTGGACCACCTGAGCTTATATTATCACCTGTCTTCTCGTGGCCACGAGGACCTGGCGCTGCTGGCCGAGTAGAGTGAAAAGATAGGAGATTTATGTTGGCTTATTCGCGAGGCATCTTCGAGAGACAAAGTGCCACCGCTGTATTATTGGCCACTTTTCCCCTTCTACACGGGGCTAGTAGGTATCTTTCTTTTCTTTGCTCCAGCGCTTTGGCCAAGTTTCTTTTTCCTTGTTGCAGTATATATCATTCTCACCGTAGCGTGCATGCAGTCCGGCCCACTCTAGAGGAGACTCGGCACTTTAGGGAGTTGATACTGAAAGCCCAGAAGCCAGCGTACTTCGAGACTCCCGAGCCAGCTCCAACTACGACACCTCTGCCTCCCGGTGATTCGAGAAAGCGGACCCGATCCTAGTTGAGGGAGGCCGATGGGAATGCCAAAGCGGCAGTGACCTGAGTGACACGGGCACGCCGTAGGAAGGTCGCAGAAAAGGAATCAGCAATTGTTCTTCCGCCAGTTGTATCCTTTGAAGAGTTCGAGGCTTCTCGCACGCGAGGGCCAGAAGCTAAAGGTAAGCTCTTCATTTCTTCAGAATGCATTGGCTCATTTTGGCTGCCTCGGCTAATCCGTGTTGACAGTTGCCGATACAGTTGCTATAGTCATCGGGCTAGAGGCGATAGCCGGTGCCGTAGCTGGGGAAGGGGCAGAGGAACTCCCCACTGCTCCTGTAGAGAGAGATCTGCCTTCTCCAACGCCCAAGTAGGAAATGGAAGGTAATTTATAGTTTAATCGCGACACCGCCGCGAGTCTTCACGTCTTCAGTTGGCTTAACTATTTCTTGCCATAAATTTCAGTTGACATGCAACCGACATTACTTCCGGGAGCAAGGGGTGCAGAGGAATCCATTGCTGGAGAGCAAGGCGAGCTTGCCCCTGAGATCCCATCAACTGCTGCTCCTAGTGTGGAGTCCATGGAGGAAGTCCCTACTGAGGGTGATGCTCCTCCTAGCGAGGTTCCTACTCCGATGGTGGAGCGTCCAGAAAGAGCAGAGGAGTCTTCTTCCTCTGAGCAGGTCGATTACGGTGGCGGTTCTAGTGACGAGGAGTTCCCACCGGTCGACACAGAGACTGAGGATGCCGGGGCGTCTTCGGCTTATGAAAGTGATCACCTGACTTTCAGCCCACCCCGGTTGACATGGAGCGGTCCTGGGCCGTCAGGATCACTCGTAAGTGAAGGGGCTGGAGCCGCGGGGGCCGCCCTTGGAGATTTGAGCCTAGTGCCGATTGAGGTGAGGACTCTCCCACGATCTGCACTTATTGCTCTTCCTTTCTTTTTCTTTTCGGCCTTCTGATATATATATATTTTCGGTGCAGACTGAGGTGGTGCTGCCAACCATAAGGGTGCAGATACCCCTCCCGGCTCTAGGTGCGGGTCACGCAACCTTCCCGCCGGTCTTGCGGCCTATCGCCCTGCGATATCCCAAGGACCACGCAGCGGCAGCTGGTCCAGCAGGACCTGGAGTACTTGTGAGGACTGGCGAGTCGGTGGCAGTCGAGGACTCCTGGCCATTGGAAGTCGCACGGCAATCAGCTTCAGAGAAGAGTGGCCCCCCCGAAATAGAGGCGGGAGAGATCGTTGAAGAGGAAACCGGGACTACCGGGGCCCTGGCTCTCACTGCTGAAACTGGCCGTATGGGGGTCAGCCAGGTTGGAGGCGAGGAGCGGATGTCCTCGGCCACTGATGTTCCTGTTGCAGCTTCGTCCCAAGAGGCTGGCAGGGAAGTTGCCGTCATCGAGACTCCTGCTACCATATCAGCTACTGCAATTGGTCCCAGTGCAAGTGCATTGTAGATCATGCCGTCGTCGTCTTCTGGGACGAGCAACGACCTCTGGGCCACCATGGACAGCAGAGTGGAGTTCAAACTTCCTGAGACGTCACCACTCAGTCTCCAGTCATCGAGCGACCTCGTGTGGCAGTTCTTAGGGACCCTTCAGCAGACCATAGCGGCCAGCAGAGATTTGACTTATGTTCAGCTGAGGGGCTTGATAGAGCACTTGTCCCGTTCGCTGTTGGCTTTCGGCTGCCCCATGGATGACTGGACTCCACGGGTAATTCTGCTGCTAAAATATGTGAACAGAAGGGAATTCTAGGCCGGGAGGTAGCTGACCAGCTAACGGCCATAACATTGGAGCGAGCTGAATGCCGAGCGGCTCTCCTCTCTCTGAAAGGGACTGCAACGCAAATGAGGGATGCTGCCAGTGCCTCCTCGCAGCGCCGAAGTTTCCTTACGTCCCGGATAGCAGAGATGCAAGCCGAACTTTCAAGGGCAGAGGCTGAGCTTCAGGAAATAGAGCGTCTGGAAGTCCAAAGGATAGAGGAAGCGGAAATGGCCGAGGGACAAGCCGCTTCCCTCGAAGAGAAACTGTCCCAGCTGGAGGTCGCCGAGTCTCGACTGCAAGAACTGACCCGCCATCCTTCCTTGGGTATTCCAGAGCTGGAGGACATCTTCGACGCCCGCTGCCATAGTCTCTTCTATTCCCCTTTTTGTTTGATGGACTTTATGCATCCCGGGGTATGCCCCGCGTAACATGTATCTCTTTGTTTCATAGGAATGAAATATCCTCATTTGCTGCTAAATGACGACTCCATTCTTTCATTATTCTTTTCCCTCCTTTTATATTCGCCAATTGACTTTAGTCCGAGTATCTGAGTCACCAGGGCAGGAGAGCGCTCACGCCTTCAGCAAAGGGGTGAGGTGTTCGCTCCACCGCGCCGTGACCATTCTCTGAACCAAGCAATGGCTAATGTAGGCCAAAAGCTCGAAGGACCAAAAAGTGTAGAGGCCCCTTAGGGCTGGGAAATAAGGTCAGAAGGCTTGCCAGCCAGACTCGTTGATGGTGACAGAAACTGAGGCTAGGGTTCATTCATCGACAGAGGTTACATGGCGAAGCAAAAGAAGTTTATTGCTTAACGAGGATGAAAGGTCCTAGGTTAGGGGGGTGTTGACCGGTCCTGTCGATGATGACAAGGGTCGATAGAAAGTTCACCGGTCTCGTCGATGGTGACGAGGGTCGATAGGAAGTCGACCGATCTTGTCGATGGTGACAATGGTCGAAAGAGTAGCCGGTCTTGCCGATGGTGATAAGGATCGCAAAGGTAGCGACCGATCTTGCCGATGGTGACAAGGGTCGAAAAAGTAGCCGGTCTTGCCGATGGTGACAAGGACCGAGAAGGTAGCGACCGATCTTGCCGATGGTGACAAGGGTCGAAAGGGCAGCCGGTCTTACCGATGGTGACAAGGACCGAAAAGGTAGCGACCTGATCTTTCCGATGGTGACAAGGGTCGAAAGGTAGCCGATCTTGCCGATGGTGACAAGGACCGAGAAGGTAGCGACCGATCTTGCCGATGGTGACAAGGGTCGAAAGGGTAGCCGGTCTTACTGATGGTGGCAAGGACCGAAAAGGTAGCGACCGATCTTACCGATGGTGACAAGGGTTGAAAGGGTAGCCAGTCTTGCTGATAGTGACAAGGACCGAAAAGGTAGCGACCGATCTTGCCGATGGTGACAAGGGTCGAATGGGTAGCCGGTCTCGCCGATGGTGACAAGGATCGAAAAGGTAGGGACCGATCTTGCCTATGGTGACAAGGGTCGAAAGGTAGCCGGTCTCGCCGGTGGTGACAAGGATCGAAAAGGTAGCGACCGATCTTACCGATGGTGAGAAGGGTCGAAAGGGTAGCCGGTCTCGCCGATGGTGACTAGGACCGAAAAGGTAGCGACCGATCTTGCCGATGTTGACAAGGGTCGAAAGGGTAGCCGGTCTCGCCGATGGTGACAAGGACTGAAAAGGTAGCGACCGATCTTGCCGGTGGTGACAAGGGTCGGAAGGGTAGCCGGTCTCGCCGATGGTGACAAGGACCGAAAAGGTAGCGACCGATCGATGGTGACAAGGGTCGAAAGGGTAGCCGGTCTTGCCGATGGTGACAAGGACCGAAAAGGTAGCGACCGATCTTGCCGATGGTGACAAGGGTCGAAAGGGTAGTCGGTCTCACCGATGGTGACAAGGACCGAAAAGGTAGCAACCGATCTTGCCGATGGTGACACGGGTCAGAAGGGTTTAGGTGGAAGTGGAATGACGAAGGAGGATAACCTCGTTACTACATCATCATTTCATTTCATCATTTTTTGTCATCATCATTTTTTTATATCACTTTACTAACTCAAGCGTCCTTTCAGATTTCACCGAAGTCAGCCCTGCTGTTACTTTTGCCCACTCCCCTTTCGGGTTTTCACGTGGCGAGGTACCCGATTTTGCCTGCAACACCCTTTCGGGTTTTCGCCACAGCCGGGTTATAGCCATTTTTACCCTTGTCCTAGTTTAGGCACAAGGCCGGTGGGGTATCTCTATTTTTAACCCCATTTTCGTTTCTTTCTTTTTTTTTGTACTCTGCGGAGAATTCGGAACAAGGGAGAGCATGCGTGCTAGAGTGCCGACCGGCCTTGTCGATGATGACAAGGGTCGGGCCTGGTTTGGTTCGTCGACATTGGTTGAATGCCGAAGCAAAGGCTATATAGTTCTTAACAAGGATGAAAGGTCCAAGTTGAGGGATAGGGGTCGACCGATCTCGCCGATGATGACGAGGGTCGAAGATGGGTTTGTTCATCGACATGGGTTACATGTCGAAGCAAAGGTATGCTCATTAACAGGGACGAAAGGTCGAGTTAAAGGTAGAGATCGACCGATCTCGCCGATGATGACGAGGGTCTAACACGGGTTTGTTCATCGACATGGGTTACACGTCGAAGCAAGGGTATGTTTATTAACAGGGATGAAAGGTCCGAGTTAAAGGTAGAGATCGACCGATCTCGTCGAATCGATGATGACGAGGGTCGAACAAGGGTTTGTTCATCGACATGGGTCACACGTCGAAAGCAAGGGTATGTTTATTAACAGGGACGAAAGGTCCGAGTTAAAGGTAGAGATCGACCGATCTCGTCGATGATGACGAGGGTCGAACATAGGGTTTGTTCATCGACATGGGTCACACTTCGAAAGCAAGGGTATGTTTATTAACAGGGACGAAAGGTCCGTGTTAAAGGTAGAGATCGACCGATCTCGTCGATGATGACGAGGGTCGAACATGGTTTGTCAGGGGATTTCGGTGAGACTTTTGATGGTTGTCCCTTGGGAGCTCCAATAGGAGGAGAACAAAGAGGAAATTTTTAGATGACCACTTTACTGACTTAAGCGCCCTTTCGGGTTTTCGCCAAAGCCAGCCCCCTCTTACTTTTGCCCACGCGCCCTTTCGGGTTTTCACGTGGCGGGGTACCCGATTTTGCCTGCAGCGCCCTTTCGGGTTTTCGCCGCAGCCGGGTGATAGCCATTTTTGCCCTTGTTCCGAATATAGGAACAAGTCCGGTGGGGTATCTCTATTTTTAACCCCATTTTTCTTTTCTCTCTTTTTTTTTGCTCATATAACAGAAGGATGTTGAGAGAGTCGGCTAGGACACGAAGTCTTGCCCGAGGAAAAGGGGTTTATTCGTCAGCAAGGAGACAATGCTGACGCAAGGGATAGATCTGTGCCGATTCGGCGTAAGGCCCGCAATGGCGATGCTGCATAAGGGTCGCTAGGACACGAAGTCTTACGCCGAGGAAAAGGGCTTATTCGTCAGCAAGGGGATAATGCTAGCGCAAGGGATAGATTTGTGCCGATTCGGGCGTAAGGCCCGCAATGGCGATGCTGCATAAGGGTCGGCTAGGACACAAAGTCTTGCGCCGAGGAAAAGGGCTTATTCATCGGCAAGGGGATAATGCTGGCGCAAGGGATAGATTTGTGTCAATTTGGGTGTAAGGCCCATAATGGCGATGCTGCATTAGGGTGGCTAGGACACGAAGTCTTACGTCGAGGAAAAGGGCTTATTCGTCAGCAAGGGGATAATGCTGGCGCAAGGGATAGATTTGTGCCGATTCGGGCGTAAGGCCCGCAATGGCGATGCTGTTGATATTATGCGAGTTCAGTTAGGGCAGAGTGCCACTAGACCGAGGTAAGGGTAGTTTGGCCAGGGTGGAGTGTCTCTAGACCAAGGTGAAGGTAGCTCGATCAGGGTAGAGTGCCACTAGACCAAGGTGAAGATAGCTCGATCAGGGCGGAGCGCCACTAGACCAAGGTGAAGGTAGCTCGATCAGGGCGGAGTGCCACTAGACCAATATGAAGGTAGCTCGATCAGGGCGGAGCGCCACTAGACCAAGGTGAAGGTAGCTCGATCAGGGCGGATTGCCACTAGACCAAGGTGAGGGTAGCTCGATCAAGGCAGAGCTGCCACTAGACCAGGTAGAGGTAGCTCGGTCAGGGCGGCGTGCCACTAGACCAAGGTGAGGGTAGCTCGATCAGGGTGGAGTGCCACTAGACCAAGGTGAAGGTAGCTCGATCAGGGCGGAGTGCCACTAGACCAAGGTGAAGGTATCTCGATCAGGGCGGAGTGCCACTAGACCAAGGTGAAGGTAGCTCGATAGGGCGGAGGCCACTAGACCAAGGTGAAGGTAGCTCGATCAGGGCGGAGAGGCCACTAGACCAAGATAGGGGTAGCTCTGGCGAGGGCGGAGTGCCCTAGACCTAGTGAGGGGTAGTTTGGTCCAGGGCGGAGTCCACCTAGACCAAGGTGAATGTATTCCAATCACTCAGGGAGTGTCGGTTGAGCCGTGTCATACAGCTTTATATGCTTTCCATTGAGGGGAGGAGAACTAGACGACTCCTTTGTGGTCTACCAGGATGTAGGCACCCCCTTCATATACTCGGTGGATGATATATGGTCCGACCCATTTTTTCGACCAACTTCCCCTTGGATTGGAGGCCATCACTTCCCTCTTTTTGACCATCACCAGGTCTCCTTTCTTGAATTCTCGACCTCTGACCAGCTTATCGAAAGCACGGGCCATGCGAGCTTGGTATAGTTGAATGTTTTGTTGCGCACGGAGGCGCTTTCCTTTGAGCTCAGCAAGCTCTTCCAATCTTCTTTCTGCATTAGTTCGCTCACCGCTGACTAGTCCATATTGGATAGCGACTCGCAGCGAGGGGACTTCTAATTCAATTGGCACCACAGCCTCCGACCCGTACACGAGGGAGAATGGCGAACAGCCGGTTGGGGTTTTATAGACGGTACGATAGGCCCACAGCGCTTCGTACATCTTTTCTTCCCAATCCTTCTTATTGGACTTGACGGTCTTTGCCAGCAACGTGCATAGTGTCTTGTTGAAGGCTTCTGCAAGTCCATTGGCTTGAGGGTTGTAGGGGGATGATGTCCTCCAATCAATCTTGTATTTATCAGCGAGCCGATAAACCTTCTGGTTTCTAAAGTGGCTGCCATTATCAGAGATGATTCGGCTGGGAATCCCGAACCGAAATATTATATTCTGCCGGAAGAATCTTGCAAGCAATTCCCCCGTTACACCTCTTAGCGCAACTGCTTCTGCCCATCTAGAGAAGTAATCTGTGGCTGCTAAGATGTATCTGCATCCTGACGAAGATGCTGGCAGTGGCCCTACCACGTCCGTGCCCCATTGAGTAAACGGCCAGCTTGGTATGGTGGGGTGTAGTGGCACTGGAGGTCTTCTTGACACATTGGCGTGCTCTTGAGATTTTTGACAAGTCTTGGCAAACTTGCAGCAGTCATCAAATATAGTGGGCCAATAGTAACCCAATTTCTTTATCTCAATTTTCATCTTCGGGCCGGCCTGATGCGCTCCAGCTGAACCCGCATGGACTTCTTGCATCACCTGCCCAGCTTCTGCTGAAGACAAGCATCGGAGGAGAACTTTCCTTCGGGCATCCGCCATTATTCGAACAGGGTTCCACTTCTCATCTCGTAAGAGTCTTTGACCCTCAGGAGTTTCATTCTCTGTTCTTTCTCCTTTGGGAGCTGTTGGTGCTGGAACCATCGTAGGAGATGTTCTCGCCAATCGGGCTGTTGAACCTCTTCGACGGCTGCCTGCCTCCACCTCTTGTTCGTCGGCCAAGACTTCTGTCATACTGGGGACCTGCCGGCGATTGATCACGGTGATGTTCAGGCTCGTATCTGGCGGAATTGCCAAAGAACTGGCCAATTTAGCGAGGGCGTCCGCCTGAGCATTCTGTCCTCGGTTGACATGCTTGATGCTGATGAAGTAGAATCTTGACATCAGGCGGGTTGCCAACTGATGGTAGGGGAGGAGCTCTTGCTTTCGCACATCGAACTCTCCCTCCAGCTATTTTATAACTAGCATAGAGTCTCCGAATGCTTCCAGCATCTGAATTCCCATGGACAGCGCAATTTGCAACCCGATTATCAGGGCCTCATGCTCCGCCGCATTATTCATGCATGGTTTGTTTATCGAACAAGATGTGCGCACAACTTCCCCCTCTGGAGATTTCAGGACTATGCCTGCCCCTGCTCTGACCCTGGCTGACCCAGTGGCCGAGGTGTCAATTCTGGAAGCGCCATCAAAATACAGCTGCCACAAGGAGGGCTGCACTTGAGCGGCTTCCAGGGTTTCATCTTTAGGAAGCTCCAGTTCCAGCGGACAGTCTTCTGGTACCGGGTGCTCGGCGAAGAAGTCTGCAATAGCTTGGCCCTTGACAGCCTTTCGCGGCACATAGAAGATATCAAACTCCATAAGGATCACCGCCCATTTGCCCAGGCGACCCTTGAGCGCCGGCTGGGACATGATGTATTTCAGCGGATCCTCTTTGGACACCAGGCTGATTTCATGCGACAACATATAGTGTCGAAGCTTTTTGACTGCGAAGACCAGTGCCAGACAGATCTTCTCAATATAAGTATATTTCTCCTCAGTCCTGACCAGTCTTCGACTGAGGTAGTAGAGGGCTTGTTCTTTCCCTTCTTCATTATTCTGGGCCAGCATTGCCCCCAGGGAGTTGTGTGTGGCCGCTATATATAATATCAACGGCCGTCCTTTCACCGGTGCGCCCAGCACTAGAAGAGTCTTCATGAAGTCTTTCAGCTTGTCAAAGGCTGTCTGGCAATCTTCATCCCAGTAAAAGGGAACATCCTTCATCATCAATTTGTGGAATGGCTGGCACCGCCCTAACAAATTAGAAATGAACCGCCGGACATAAGCCCAGCGGCCCTGCAGTGATCTCAGCTCGGAGAGGTTCTTTGGTGCAGGTAGCTCCTGAATTGCTTTGATCTTCGCGGGGTCTATCTCGATCCCCGTATATCTGACAATGAAATCCAAGAATTTTCCGCTCGACACTCCGAACGCGCATTTCATAGGGTTCATCTTCAATTCATACTGCCTCAGCCTCTGAAAAATGATTCGGAGGTTCTGCAGATGGTCTTCTTTTCTTCTGGTCTTGACCACCAGATCATCTATGTAGCACTTGACCTTGTGGTAGAGCAACTCGTCAAATATTTTGGTCATTGCGCGCTGATAAGTTGCGCCAGCATTCTTCAGTCCGAATGGCATCCTCTTGTAGTGATAGATGCCTTTAGGGGTTCGGAAGGCAGTGTGGACCCGGTCATGTTCTGCGATCCATATCTGGTTGTAACCGGACGACCCATCCATGAATGACAGGGCCTCATGGCCGGTTGTAGCATCAATCATGACTTCCATTATTGGCACGGGAAAGTCATCCTTGGGACATGCTTTATTTAGATCTCGGAAGTCAACACATATCCGGATCTGTCCATTCTTCTTCTTCACGGGGATGATATTTTCCAGCCACATGGTATATTGATTTTCTTCGACAAATCCCACGTCAATGAGCTTGTCTACCTCTTTACAAATTTGAGTAATGAGTTTCGACCTCATACGCCGCGGTGGTTGCTTCACCGGCTTGGCTTCAGGGCTGATTGCCAGCTCATGTTGCGAAACTGCAGGGCTCAGACCTGGCATTTCTCTGTAAGTCCAGGCAAAGCAGTCCCGGTACTCTTGCAGCAGCTGGGTATATAGTTCCTGTTCTTCTGGGGATAGCTGGGCGCTGAGGAAGGTAGGCCTAGGGTCTTCCTCGCTTCCCAGGTTGACTTCTATCAGCTCGTCGACTGTAGCTTGGCCTCCGTCTTCTATCTCCGGAGGTGCTGGTTGGAGGTCGACGAAATCTGGAATGCCGTCTTTGGGGTCGAGGACCTCGATTTCCTCATTTGACATCATCAGAGCCTCCAGAGAGTCCTCTACTTCATTCAATAGCGGCTCTGCAGATTGCTCTATCAGCAAGTCCGCTGTCGTTGCAGTTTCCAAGGGTGAGAGAGCAGCTTCACCCCCCGTAGATAGAGTTGTAGCCATGATAGGTTGGTGGTTTCTTATTGCCGGGCTGGGACAAACTCCCAGTCTTATAGCAGAGGTTGAGGAGGTCTCACCCTCTGAGGCGGTTGTATCTTCGTAGAAGTGGCATTTTCTTTCTGGCAGCATGTGCCTCTTGATCGGAGTCGACTGATGTTTCCCCGATTGGCAGGAGAGGTGCTGAGGTCATCATTAGTAGGACTCCACTGGAGGGAGAGGTCTCTGCTTCTTCAACATCTTCGGCCTCGCTGCTGCTAGCCGTATCAAATTTGGCTTGAAGGGCCGCCTCTTCGGGATAGACCCGCTCCCAGCATCGGCAAGGGATCACGGTCTCCGCTTCTTGATTTCCGGGCTGAGCCGGCTCAACATATTCAGCTTCCGCTGGGTATTCATCAAAAGTTGCCCCCAGTGGGCTATCTTCAGCAGGGTAGAAGGCGGAGATGGTGTCCACCTCGTATTGCCCACTGTAATAATATTCTTCCAGGGTGAAGCCCAACCCTGGATGTTGAGAGACGTGCCTCAGTTCCTTGTCCAGACTTGCGGGATGCCACATTTTTTTGGAAAGCTTCTTTGTTTTTATGAGATTGATCGGAGGGGATGTGTTGCCTCTGGAACATCCTGGCCATCCGGTTGGTTGTGAATGCCAGACCCTTGATGGGGACTGACGGATTGATTATATCTTCAGGGAGGCAGCAGTCTGTGTCCTCCGAGTAGGGTGCTCTTCAGCCGTATAGAACAAGCTGTTGGGTCCATCTACCTGCGCCACCTCCCAAGTTTTGAAAGGCTCGACAGTGGGGTCATCGAGGCCGGGAATCGGCTTGGTGAGGCCGTCCGGGACTCCAATGTAGTTGTGCTGCCGATCGACCTGCACTTCATTAGCTTCGTGGTACAAAGCTGGGGGTGCTATTCTGCCCACGTCCCTGGATGCTATGATATGAGAGACCACCTTGGGCTTGACATATCTGCGCAGCGGTGGTGGATACCAACTGCCGTCGGACGCGCCTCTTGATGGCCCCGTAGGGGTCTTGGCTTCAGAGGTCTTCTGAGAAGGCCCCGCATATAGGTTGGCATCCGCCAAGTGATATTCAAATACCTCGAACGGGTGAAGGTCAGGAAATATTCTCTCATCCTTCTCCTGGAGACTATATTTGATACATTGGTGGAGCGTAGAGGGGACCACCATGTTTTCATGCAGCCATGGGCGGCCGAGAAGCACCTTGTTTGAGGTGCGGGAGTCGATGACATGGAACTGCACCGTCGTAGTGAAATCCGCCAGGGTAAGTGTGAACTCCGCCACCCCCATCGACACTTCACATTTTTGATTGAAGCCGGCGATACGCATATCCCTGACTTTCTCGAGATGCACATTGAAGTGGTGCCTCTCGTATATTCTGTAGGGTAAAATATTGACAGCTGCACCGGGATCGACCAGAATTCTGTTCAGCTCCCTTCCGTTCAGGTGCCCCTTCATGTACAGCGGCCTGTTGTGGCTGATGGTAGGTAGCAGCATATCCTCTGGAGTGAAGGTCATGCTAGCTTCCGACATTGCTTCAGCCAAGCAGGTCTCAAAATGAGCAGGCGTCTGTAGAGCAGTGATGATCGCCTATCGAGTCTCTTCACTCAAAGAGAGGATCTCCCAGATTGTGAATCGAGCAGGGACCTTCTTGAGTAGCTTCATTATGCGGCTCCCAGCTCGGACATTAGAAAGCTTCATCTCTTCAACCCACCTGGGCTTGGGAGAGTCTTGAGTTGCGGCCCCTGACGGACCTGCTTCATCTGCCTCGGACTCGGCGCCTTTCTGGCTAGCACCGGATCCTTGGTGCTCTTCATTAGCTGCTGCAGGGCAAGCTCCATCTGCATTCGGAGCTTCGGCAGATTGTGCTGGCTGCGGGTGAACATCCCCGGGTGCAGGGTTAGCCTCCTGGCAAGGCTGCTTCCCCTTAGACATCTTCATGAATTCAAGAAATGAAGGGACTGTCTTGCCCCCACTCTTGTTATATAGGCCTGGCGGAGGAGGGATCTGGACTCCCTTGATCTCCGGCGAAGGTGTCTTGTAGGGCTGCTCTCCCCTGAATATAATGTTGTGGTTGGGCTGCGGCTGGCGCCCCCATTTTCGGCCTGACCGGGTTGCTTGTGTAGCAGTTGCTGCCTCGGCCCTGCCTCCCCCGATAGGGGGCGTGAAGCAAATGTCCTTCTCTTCCTCCTCTCCGGGCAGGTTGAAGAGTGCTGATAGAGTATTGCAGGAAACAACCTACACTTTATCGACCTTAGCGGCCTCTCTCTTCTTCTTCTTTTGCTTCTTCTTCTTTTTTACTTCAGCGGGCGCCTGCCCCCAGAACAGACTACCCTCTTTATCGGATGTTGCATCAGCTTCTCCCTTTCGCTCGAGCGAGAGCTGCTCCAGTTCTTGCCATGGGACATGGTCCCGCACCAGCAAGGGCTTCAATTTGGGCTGCATGTACTCGTCTAGCCCTTCAATAATGTATTATAGTATGCGGATCCCAGGACTGGTTTCCTTGACCACTGGCAGCGGAGTTTGTCTCCTCCGATTGCGGGTGGGTATCTTGATGACTGCAGATGGAGTGGTCCATATAGGCGCTGCCACCGGCGGAGCGGGTCGTGGTGTGACGCCACGGATATGTGCCCCCACTTTCGGGCGGGGCGCCTTCTTATTTTTATGCTTTGCAGGGACCTGCTGCCATCCCTGTTGTTCTTTCACGGGCTCCAAGAAATGAGTTTCATGGGTGCTCCGCGTACTTGCTTCAGAGATCTCCTCAGGCAATGCCTGGTACAGAGAGATCATGTTGACCCCTGCCCTTCTGGGAGGGGCTTCGTGCGGCTGAGGAGGGTCCACCTTGTACTCTCCCAACTCTATTTCATTTTTCTTCACCATCCCTTTGATGATGTCCTTGAAAACATAGCAGTCTTCGATTGGATGCCCCAGCATCTGGTGGTAGGGGCAGAATCTTGGACTATCTTTTCTTTTCAGGTCCTCCGGCCTCTTTGGCTCTGGCAGGGTGACCACGCCATACTCCGTTACCCAGTCGAACAGAATCCTGGTCTTGTCCTTCGGGAAGGAGTAGGCCTTCTTCATTTTGTCTCGCAGTGAGGGACCTTCTTTGCCGTTCGGGGCTTTTGCAGGCTGTGGGGCGATCGCCTTGTTGCCTTTATCTTTTTGTTGTTCGAACGCCTTGATATCAAGAGCGTTCGCTTCTTTAGGCGCTAGGCGCCGCTCCACTGCCTTGCCCTTCTGGGTTGTGCTGGCAGTTGATGTAGGGGCAGGTCTGGCCAGAAGGCTTCCACCTCGGCCACGACATTGTTCAATCGGTCAAACGACCGTATTTCCATTCCAATCATCTTTTCCAGAACCTCCCTCCTGAGGTTCTGTTTGCATATCTGTACAGCGTCCTCCTGATGCGGGGGCCGCTTGCACCTCATTCTAATGTTCCTCCACCTCTTAATATAGTCGAGGGCTGTCTCGTCTGCCCTTTGTTTTGTTGAGTAGAGTTCGGCCACTGTGACCTCCCTCTCTGTAACATGGAATCTTTCCCTGAACTTCCTCTGCATATCCGACCAGTCGTTGATTGACCCGGCTGGGAGGCTGGAGTACCATTCAAATGCGAGCCCCGTCAGCGAGGACCCAAAAAACTTCAGCAAGTATGACTCATCGGTGGCCAGATCACCCATGACAGTCATATAATATGCGACGTGCTCTTTCGGAGATCCCTTCCCGTTGAACTTGTCGAACTTGGGCGGCTTGTTGATCCCCGGGGGAAGCCGCTTGGCAGCATGGTGTTGCGGGTATGGCACCCGATAAGCATCAAATGCGACGTAGTCGCCTTCACTTCTTTCTACGAGCTTCAGCTCGATCATCCTTTCCACCATCATCCGGTTCATGACTGTGGGGTCAACTGGCTCTAGATAGAAGTGTGCTGGCTACAGGTACGGGGTGACCAGAGTGGTCGCCTGTGGCGGGCGCAGCAATGGGGGTGTCTGGTGCACTTGAGGGAGCACCGACGGCATCAGCGGTTGCGGCGGCCGTTGTTGTGTCGTCGCCAAGCATGGATCTGACGGCTGAGGCATAGTGTAGATTGGCGGAGGGTCGACATGATGGACCGCTCCCCTGGATGATTCGCCCTGGACTTCAGGCGGCTTGGAAGCTGATGATTGTTCAGTCTTCTCCATCAGCTGTTTCTTCAGCAAGTCTATCTCTTGTCGGTATCTTTGAAGTAACATCAGGACCGTCGGGTCCATGGTTGCGGTGCTGGGGATAGCCTCCGTTGCTTCCCCGGACGTACCCTCGGGCAGGATGTCGAGGAGGACGTCATCTTCTTCTTCCGCCGTCACTACATTGGCGGTTAATATAGCAGCCTCATCATTCAACTGGTGGTAGACCAGGGGTTGTTTTCCTTTAGCTACCGCCAGGAGCTCTCTAGCAGCTTCCACCCTTCGAGTATTCGGCCCCGGCCTCGCGGCCAATTGAGCCAACTCGCGGGGGTCTTCGGGAAGCCCCCCATATCGGCTGAATATACCAGCCATATTGCAAGTGAAGACCTGCATCCTTCTTCTCCGTCGATGGACCTTCCTCTTAGCCTGCTCTGGGAAGGTCAACCTCTCGAACACAGAAGTCCTTCTTGTTTCTTCCCACCTAGGGGCGGCTTCATCGGCTTCGGTCTCAAAGCCATCATCATAGCCGTTGTCATCGACTGACGACACCATCATCTTTTCTATTGCATCTTCTTCAACTGCCATTGATGGGCAGTAGTCTTCGTTGGTTGCGGCTGCTTGCATCGGCCGCTGCTGTCCAAGTGAGGGGTTGCCTAGCCCTCGAAATAGTTCTTGACCATGTTGGTCATCTCTTCTCGACCCCGTTCTTGATGCAGGACGGGGGACAGTCGTCGACCTCCCGCAGGAGGGATATAGGCAAGCCGAGCCCGGTCGGCAGGTTGCTGAAATCTCCGTCCCACAGCAGGGACGTTGGCTTGGCGGGCACAGACCCGGAACTTTCACGGCGTGGAGGGTCCGCAACCACCTCTTCTTCTTTCGGGGCTAGGCCCCTTTCTCTCCTTCCTTCCGCTCCGTCGCGAGCAAGGCGATGGCGGACAGGTGCAGCTTGGTGGGTAGGTTGGACCCTTTTGGGGACCCACACCTGTTTGAACTTCTTTGGCCTGGGGGCCAACTTCTCTTGGCCGTAGTGGCCGGCTTCTTCTCTTTCCGCCCTCTTCTAGCGAGGGCTTGATATGAGTTGCGGACGGGGATGGCAGGGATGACCCGTCCGGGACTATCCGTGCGTCGCGTCCGTTGAGGAAGACGCGCATGCCACCAACCATCATGGATTTATCGGACGGAGATAGAGATCCAGTAACCACAGCAGTACTCCTCTGGAGTCGCATGCGCTGACGGCCTCCAGAGTTCTTGTTGACAGCATCGGGGCGGGCCCCAGGGACAGCGTGGTGCACCAGGCAGTTGGCGACCAGGGTTGGACTCTTGGGCGAGTCGTCGCAGCATCGAGCCTTCAGAGGCTCCATCTCTTTTGTAGCTCCCTCGACGGGCTCCGAGGGTTCCACCTCCAGCATATCTACGAAGGCTAACCCCAAGAAGTTGGGGAAGCCAACAGCAGTAGGGAAGGTGCCGAACACCATGGGCACCGCCAGGTACCCTTGCGCGTGACCGGCCATGATTAAAGGGCCGAAGCCGACGCCAGTCAGTCCAGTTGTTGTAGTCATCGTTCGCCTGAAAAGACCAACAAACCGACGATTAGCAACCTTTGGAGGGCCTCGAAGCCCAAGTATCTCGGCAAAGAGATGAAAGGTGACACTGGTCCCACCGGGCGTGCCAGACTGTTTCGATGGGATTTATTGATTTTATTTTCTTTTTATTAAAAATTAATTTTTTTATTATTGGGCTTATTTGGTTTATTTGCGTGTCGATCAACCAATTAACTAATCGGTAATTAACTAACTGATTGACTGCGCGGGCATGCCAGTCACGTACGTAACGAGTTTATTATGCGCTCATTCTGACCCGTACACAGGCGAGAGTGAGATTCGGTCGGGACCAGCAGTCCGCCACACCATAAAGGCTGTGGCGTTAATTACATCCCCCACGAGGTGGGAAAACCTTTGATTAATTGCCGAGATAGTGGGCTGTCGAGGCCGAATAAAGATGCGAAGGTGTGAACGTGACGAGGTCACACGAGATGTTTCTATCTATCATGCAAGAGAAGCATGGTTCATTAAATTGAAGACCCTTGGTACGTGGCGGAGGACGTAGGTCCGAGGACCACCATCGCGCATAGCAGAGACTTCCGATCGGGCATGCCCCGGGCTTCCGTCAGTGCCATTTGATATACCCGAGGGTCCATACAGGCATGCATACATGATATTCATGACTATGCTGAGCATGGCAATAGAGTTGTAATAATGATCGATGATCAATCAAATTATTAGCCTTCCCCAAGGGGAAACGAAAGTGACAACACAAGCATGATAGCGAAAGCGAAGCGCTAACGGACATGATAGTAAAAGCCTGATAGTAATATGATCCGAGCTTGAACAGCCCTTTCTTATTCAATTTATTATTGATTAGGGCCATTAATCTCGACTGTGGAAGACGAAGATCGCTCCGAGGGCGAGTGAGTGATTAGAACATCACAATGCTTCAAAAACGGCGTGACCACGCGTGGGGATAGCTTTCCCCGGCGCGGCCAAACGTAGGTAAACGGCATTAATACGGCGCGGCCAGAAGTGTTGTTAATCCGGCGCGATGGGCTTGGGGCGCACCGGATTAGGTCGCGCCGGGAACGTACCATTTGAAAACAAATTTTTATGAGTATAAGGTTATTCCGGCGCGGGGGCGTACCGCGCCATATAAGGCGCGCCGGATTAGGACCGTGCCATTTTAGCTAGTTTTTTGATGAATTTTGAAACTATTTAAGTTTATTAAGATTTTGTTGAGAGTTTTGAAGCTAATTGAGGTGATTGTTTGTTTAATTGGAGTCCAGAGCCGCCAGGGGCGAAGTTATGAGCTAGTGCGAGGTTCATACTCGAGCACTAGGGTCCTTAGCCTTAGAACAAATGTTTTATTGAAGCTATTTTTCTATGAGTAAACTCATAAGTTAGAAGAATTCAGCCAAAAATTGGGCAGCATCTCCCCCGTCCCTGAAGGATTGCAGGGGAGAAACCGGGTCATACCCACTTGTGGAGTAAGCCCCTAAACAGCCAGTCTGCAAGGTGGCAGCCAGCAAAACCCCAATCGGACAGGATACCCCGAGGACTAGCCTACGAGGGGCACCATAGTTCCGTGGGTTAGAACAAGCGGAGCGAGCGACTAATAAGGGGGTGAGGTCCCCGAGGACTGGCCTACAAGGGGTACACGGCCCATAGTCAACTCAGGATCCAGCAAAGGGACGGTTCATAGGGATGAGAGGCCCCATGACTGGCCTACGAGGGGCATGCAACCCGTGACCACCACAATGTCCCTGGGAACAATGGGTTTAATGTTGGGCTAAGCCCTATCAATCTTCACCTTGTGGCCCTTAGGGACCCTCACCACTCGCAAATGGGGGCCCCTTGACCGATTGGCAACTCTGTGAAGCAGTGGGGAATATCCCCCTCCCCAGGTGATTAAGACGAAACCAACGGGACTCGAATGGTTTAGTGGCCGTAAACCACAAATGAGGGAAGTAAGACTTATCGGCATTGGTAGACTACCCGCCACAGGGTTAAGATGTTAATGCTCGCGAGACTGGATTGTCATCCACAGAAGAGAATGCAAATAGTAGTCACGGAGAGAGATAGACGGCTGATATATAGCGGGGGTGATTTATCTACATGTGCATATACACGAATGACTGGAATGCAGTACTCACGAGGTTGACTCCACTATTCCAGAAGCAACACCTACCTACTCTGGGCAACAGAGAAATGCAAAGAGGGAGGAAGGCCGAGGTCAGATCTCGTATTAAAATGGGGAGAAGCGTATGCACAGGCACGGATGCGGAGGACCCGGGGAGGGGTCATCTCTGTAGCCCGTGGCATTCCAGGGTGTATTCAAAATCGGGGGAAACCGGAATCGGAGAGCTATACATGGGAAGACACCGATATATGTCTAGCATGCAAGCTAAGCACGGAGCAGGAGAAGCATACAAGACATAACATCATTCATCTCATTGACAGGAGACAAAAGGATTAGGCACGTTATAAACATTCGGCGCGCCGGCGTTGTCGCTCGACGGCCACTTCATTGATTTCAAAGAACAAATTACAAAAGGAGTACATAAAGAAGATGAATAGATGGTGAGGGGGGAGGAGGTTGGGCTTGTATCATCGCCCCTTCCCCCCCCCCCCTCACTTACACGACGGCAAAAAGGAGAAAACAGAGGAGGGGTCTTCGAGAAACGATATGCTACACCCACCTAAATTTCACTGGTAAAACCAGAGTAGCAGACTCTCTTTTCCTTCCCCGGCTTCGAAGGGCTTCAGGCGGAGAGGAAGACGGCGGCGAGGGGAACACTCGGTGAGAACCCTGCTTCTCTCGCAAGGAAACCCTCTCCCCCTCGAAGGTGATTGGCTCTCCGACTCTCTCTCTCTCTCTCTTTTTAATTCTTCCTCTTAAACCTTCTTCTCTCCTCTCTTTTTCTTCACTTCGAATGGCCTTTTATACAGGACCCGTTCGAGGCTTAATCCGGCGTGGAAATGGTGCGCCGGAGAAGTGGACTTCTGAATCCTTTGCGCGCCGGAATAGAGGGGCGCCGGATAAGGGGGGCGTCGTTTAGGGCGCACCGTATTAGCATCTCTCGCTCGCCGCGGGTTAGCCGGTGAGTCCGGGGATGGTTCCGGAGTTGTCGTGACCGTTCATCTTGCGTCCGTTCTTCGAAACCTTGACAGGAAGCCTTGTCGAAGCTCTCAGGATGACGTATGGCCTTTCTCAGAACCTTGAGTATCTTTTGTTTGAACATGTGGTTTTTCACTGACACGACTTTCGGCACTATGATCTGTGCTGTGGCTTGGTCTGGCTTGTGTTCAAAGCTTCTCAGAGGGTGGAATAACACCCGGGATAATTCAGCCCAGGCCGGGCGATCATTCGGCCACTAACGGACCCAACTTGGCGAGAAGCCGTACCCATGCCGGGTAATCGGGATCTTCTACCGACAGAGCCTTCAGTCCTCCGTTCTGAAGAGCCAAGAGCATTTTTCATCTCAGGAGAGTCTTTCATGAGGTGGTGGGCCACCGGGTAAGCCGTTGTCCTTGGTCGGACAACGGGTGTAGTGTATGCGGCACGATGAGGTCGATGCCGGTTCATTGGACAGGCATGGTCGCACTGTCGGTTGGTTGTGAATTCATCTCGATTCTCCTGAGGTGAAGTCCCCGGTGTTCATACAGGGTGACCTGAAGCTCTGGCAGCTCGAGAGGGCTTCAATATGTTGATATCTATCGGCTTCTGTGCTTCAGTAGGCCGTGTCATTCATCTTCGAGGCTTGATCACCGCGAGTGATATTTTGAGTGCCAACACTCACTTACACATCCGGAAATTTGATTCATTATGTATTCAAAAAATTGATTGACTGCTTTAGCGACTGCTTTAGCAATTGCATGAATCTCCTATATGATTGTGCAATCTCCCATGTGCTACACATGTGCATTCCGGTTAGCATGACTCTCTTGCATCTTTCTTATACCAATTCCCTTTCTATATATGTACGGGGGAGATTGCATATATGTTTATATGTAACTGTTTGGTTGCATTGTGTGCACTTCATGAGTCATCATCAGCATATGCATAGCTTCATGCATTTAAACAGAAAATGTAAAAATCAGAAAATCAACATAATTCCAAAATTTTGGACTTCAATTTCTTTACTCTTGTTATGGGGTATTTGCCTTTATTTGAAAATCAAAGAAACTCCTTTTGATATGCCCTCCTGCTCTTGTTTGTTGTGAAAATCTGACATGTGATCTTGATTTTGAATGGTATCATGCTGAACACCTCATCATGTGCACATCTTCCTCCACTGTTTCATATCCTTGAGGCCAATCATTACCTTCAATTGGTATCAATACATGCTTGACTGAATTTACTTTAGATGGTATCATATTGATGTGTGAGAATAATCACCATTTGGTCTCCTCTGATTGGACTCATATTAATTTGTTAGTCCATGATTTGCTGTTGTTTCATCTGAATTCTGAGCCATTGCTGTTTCAAAGAGGGAGAAAGATTTACTCTTGCTTCGTTGGCTTCTTCCAGCTTGTTTGCTAATGTTGTTGTGGGAGATAGAGTTGCATTATCCAACTTTTTGATTATGTCAAAGGGGGAGAAAATTTGATGATTGTGTGTGACAAGGGGATAAGAATATTTGTGCCATTCTGTTGTATCATCATTAAGTTTGTCATCATCACTAAGTTTGTCATCATCAAAAAGGGGGAGATTGTTGAGTTATGGTTTTGATGATTGTTGTGATTGTTAAGTTATGATTTTGATGATAACTAAACTTAATGTGTGATTAAGTGATGATAACTAAACTTGTGGTTGATTGCTCATGCTCCTGTTATCTATGTATGGTTGAGATGTCAAATGGCAACGGTTACATGGTCTTGATCCTTAGTTTGCATATGTTGGTTTTATAAGAGGCAAGAGGTTTCATAACATCTTTAATGTGAACAAGCATGGTATTAACCCTGACTATCTTGCTTGCAGGATTAAACTCATGGCAGTCACCTGGTGAACCAAACGTGTGGATACTCACCCTGCTTCTCCATAATCCAAAACAGGTGGTATAGGTCTTTCCGGTCGACCAACACACCTTGGCCAGTCGACCAGATTTTCCAGAGATGAAGAACTTCAGAATTTACAGGTTTCGGTCGACCAGTGGGTAGTGACCAATCGACCAGTTCTTCCAGAAACAAAAAACTCCAATTTTTACAGGTTTCGATCGACCGCCACTATAGGGCCGGTCGACCGGTTTTGCTAGAGCCTAAAAGTTCTGGCTGCAACAGGTTCCGGTCGACCACCCCATGCCTTCCAGTCGACCGCCAGTCCCGAGCCCCCTTTTGTTGACTTCGATTTCAAGGTCGTGGAGAGGAATCTTTCACCCATTTCTTTAATCTCATTGCCCACAATCTAGGAGGGATTTGTGGATATGGTCTGGGGGTTGTCCATGGACCATTCAAATGGTATAAAACATCTCATTGGAGACAATAACCCTAACCAACCAAGAGAGCTTCAAGGGAGATCAAGGGGGAGGCTGTCCAAGGTGAAAGGAGAGCGTACTGTAGCTCCGTGAACAGTACTTCGTGCAGTAAGATCTCCATCCTTCCTCAACACATTGAAGGTAAATCTGAAGCCAATATACTTCCATTCAAGTGAAGAGGCAAGCAAGCATTCAAGGAAGACCAAGGAAAGGCTATCCAAGTAGAAAGAAGAAAAGAAGCAAGCAAGCAAGCACAGATTCAAGAAGAGGGTGCTCAAGGTGAAAGGATAAAGCTTCTCAAGGTCCATTCAAGCTTAGTTTGAAGCCATTCAAGCAAAGAAGGAATCAACGCAAGATCTGCATCATACACCCAGGGGGAGCCTAAATCAGGAGCATTCTAAACTGTGGTTTATTTATTTTGGTGTCTTGTACTTTGAGTTTCAAATTTTTGTTTCATCATAAACTGTGAAAACTTGTGTGTGTGGATCGTTGTTGGATCCGTGGTCGTGTGTGTGTGTGTGTCGTATTTGATTCGTTCGTGCGTAGGTCTTCCAAGATCTACGTGTGTGTGTGGATCTACTTAGATCCGGTTGTCTTAGTGTGTGGATTGCTGCATTTGTCGCAACGTGTGTGTGTCTTGTTGATCAAGCTGTTGGATCATGTTGGAGACCTCGTCTCCGTGTGTGTGTGTGTGTGTGTGTTGGGGTGCGTCCCCGTGTGTGTGTGGGCAGGCGTCATCCTGCGTGTGTGTTTGGAGCGTCGTCTCCATTTGGGGATTTATCCCCGAGTGAAGCCTCACCGAGTTTGGTGAGGGGTGGACGTAGGATTGCCATCGTTGCATCTGAACCACCTTAAAATCGCTGTGCATTGTGGTTTGGGTTGTGCATGTGTGTTGTTTGATTGTTTTATTTCGTTACATGCTCGTGTGGGAATGGAGAGATTGAGATAATTTCTTTAACAACTTTCAACTTCCTAATTAGTGTTTATCACATATTTCAAAAAGCTAAAAGTTTCCTTAAAATTTGTAAACACCCAATTCACCCCCCTCTTGGGTGTCATTGATCGCGGGACTTCACCTCCCTCCGCATCATTTTCTTCCCTCTTTTTCTTAATGTATATTCATTTCCTTTCGTTTTTGCTTCCGAAATGTAATGATCCTGGATGATATATCCTTTTTTGTTTACATGAATGAAGAAAATGCATCCAGCCCAGTTTTGGGTGCAAATGTGTTTTTCCCTCTGAATCTCTTCTTGATGCCAGCTTCCTAATTCCGTTTTACTTTGATCCAACATTTTTTTATGCTCGGAGGAATGGGCAGGATTATGAGCAGGTACAGACCCAGGCCATCTAATCACGCTAGATGGTTGTTGGGTTTTGTCTCCTCTAATCTACATAAATGGGAATTCTTCTCTCAGATTCTGTACCGCCACCAATCTGTCGATCATGTGTTGAAGGTTCTTTCCCTGGACATCTCAGGGTGCCAATGCCCTCATGGGCCATATTAAATACGTGAATCCCTTCTCCAGTGTGCCAGTAGGCCCTGTTCATCACCCTTGGTCTGGGCATATTTTAAGCATTTGATGTGCACGGTTTCCAGTCCCTTTAACATGTATATCTTTCGTTATTCAATGCATTTGTTTCATGTGGAAATGGCCGTGTGCCTCGTCACCCACATCCATGGGTTGTTGGTTCTCTGGCTCAATCCAAAAACCTGCTGGAACCTATTCTTTTTCACTACATTATCTGATTTTTGCAAAAAGATAGCAGTAGACCCTCTTGCATCAACTTCTATTACTCATATGCTCTACATCTGTCACAGTAATATATTATATAGTCTGCAGCATGTCAACACCGTTGGTTGCATTGAAGTTTCTTCGTATATACTTTAGGACCGGTTATAGGGAGGGATATATATTATGGCTTATATCAATTCAGATTTCATCTGACCACCCTCAAGTCTCCGGGGATTTGCTACCTCATAGCATGATCTCTGGACGACTTCTCATTTAAGGGATGGATACTAATGGCCATAGAGCCGGCAGCCATTGACTGCATATCTTGAAATTGAAGGATAATCCCCTGGTATGTGGAGTGCCCCTTGTAGGCTAACCCTCGGGGTTCCTCCCTACCCAATTTGGGGTCTTAGAGTAGCCACTCATGGCTTACTCTCTTGAGGAATGGAAGGATCATCCCCGGGTATGTGGACCTCCCCTTGTAGGCTAGCCCTCAGGTTCTTCCTTACCCATTTTGGGGATCTTAGAGCAGCCAGCCTTGGCTCACTCTGTTTAGAGGCCATCCCGGTATATCCTTTGTAGCACCCCAAAAATTTATAAAGAATAAATATTGATAACTGCCAAAAAAATGTGGAAAATAAGAACATCAATAATAAATAATGGGTTTACTTAATTAATTAAGAAGGAATAAAATTTCCTTCAAAAAGGGATTACAAGCCCAACTAAAGAGCTAGAGTTTAATGGGCCTCAATGGAGATACGAATAAATAATTGAGTAAAGTTATATGATCGAACCCGACTCGATACCCAAGGCGATGATTAAGAAGGTAAACAAAGTAAAGAGAGTTATAAGAAATGAAACCTGGTACTGGTATGACTCTAACCCAACTCTCAACCAAACAGACCATAGTGTATATACCATGACCTCTCCCTACAATACAAGCTTAATACAATCCCATAAGAGAGGACTTGACATTCAAGGTCATGAGATAGTAGTAATACGTAATGGGCTTTGAGAAAAGTGTATATATATATATATATATATATACCTATAACTATAATAGACCTAGCATATGAAACTAGCCTAGGCTAATGGATATATATATAGATGCACACACCCGTAATATGAGCAAACTGGTAAGTAGACATAAGCCACAAATAAGTTAGTTGTATAACTAAGATCTTGAAACATCTAATAAAAGGCTTTTAAATGCTTGTTCAAATGGCCGCATAAATACACAAGTCAATTAATTGGGTCAAACCCCATGTTCACAAGGGCAAGATAATGCCCAGGCCAAATGATGCAAAACCATGTTAGCCAAAAACCCGACCCATGTCCTGGGCATAATTTAAAATAGTTAAGTAGTCCACATGGTTACCACACCCTTAAAGGAATACTCAGACCATACATAAAGAAATAGGACTACGTCCATTATATATTTACGTGCACGTATGTAAAAGAGCCCTAACAATACAACACACACGTATATCTACATGTATACATATTGTAACAAGGGCTATATACATAGATCCATGAATATGGGGAACTCCATTAGTTAGATGGCCTAAGACTCATGCAGGAAGACTCGTTAAAGGGATGGAAACCATAAAATAACAATATATATATATATAATTACAAACCCATATGACTGTTGAAGGATTTGCTTTAGGGTTTTTATATGACAAAGTATGGCAGGCGGCTGTAGAATTGGCAAGAAGAGACTCACGAAAGAAACTTTAAACCTATTAGGAATCTACGAAGAGAACATTGGTTCATGCTGGGAAAAGGAATCTAAAACGCTATAAATATAACCCCCCACGGCCATGGCAGAGCCATCGTGCTCTTACTGCCGGTATGCCGCGTCTACGTCATCCGACTTCTTCCGTTCGTGAAGGAAGCTTCTTCCTCTGTCTTCTTCTTCCTTGCGGCTGCATACTGCTGATGTTGCTGTTGCTGCAGCGGGTGGCAGAGAATCGTGAAGAGCGTAGGCTTCTTCCCTTCTCCTTCCCTGTCGTGGACGTGTGCTGTGGACATGCTGCGGTTGCTACATCCTCTGTTTCTATCCGAGTGCAAGGACTTCCTCTTCCTTGCAGTTGTTGTGTCGTAGCTGTCTTCTTCCTCTGCTATTGCAGTTGCTGTTGCTCATCGTCATTATCATTCTTCTTCTTCCTTGATAAAGCAACGTATGAGGTAAGCAATCTCCCAAGCAAAATACTAGATAAAATTTCATGCTAGATTAAATAGAACATATAGATATCTCCCAAAATTTTCTTACCGCATGATTGTACATGCTTTATACTACGGTTGCATATATTATCCTTAGTTAATTAATATGGGAAACATGTTTAAAAACTTTTATTCACGAAACTGTATGCCTAAAAATCACAAGGTGTATATGACCGGACTTCCTATATTTTTCTGTAAATTTTTATATGATTTGTGATAATATAAATTGACAATTTAACTTATTCGTATAAACAAATCCAGGATATCACTGTAGCACCATAGTTAGAGTTTATTTTTGAGATGGCTCATTTTTAGGCGTCAGGGTATCCTTTGGGCATTAAATTTTATGGACGTGATGTTGAGATGGTAACCGAGATAGTGAGTGTGGTTGCACCATTTTTCGTGCCCCCTATCTCAAGATCTCCTATATCTCAACGAAAAATTATTTTGAACATCCAGTTTGGTAGAGCTCTTTGAGCCCGTCATTTCGATATATCATAGGCTCGATTCCGACGTAGTTACGTCGAGAAACGAGGGGAGTAAAGAATTGAGACAATTTGAATTGACGACATGTTAAATGTCGTCAAATTGTTTTGACGCCATCGTGCAATAGCGTCAATTGGTTTATTATTATTATTATTATTATTATTATTATTATATATATATATATATATACATATAATTCTGATTATATCTTCAAAATCCATATCTATTAAATTATGCCACATAAAATTATAAAAAATATATTTTTGGAATCCTTGAATTTTTCTCCTAATTATCATATATTCTATTTTTCTAAATTATTTTATATAAATAAATGTCTCTTTGAATGTATATTTTTAAAATTATTCAATTAAATAGATATTGACGTGAATTCTTGTTAAATAAATTAAGTTAAAAATTATAGAATTAACGTCCCTCCAAGTGGATGCTAATTAAAAAATGACACTACTCACGGACATAAATTAATATAAGTTTATTTATGTATAGTTAATTATAGAATTGGATGGACGTGCATGCTATAATTAACGCATTCATGTTCTCACCGTTTTCTTCCGATTTTGACCCATACCTCAGGTCTTTTGGCACTTTCATCTCACGTCCGTAGATGGAGTCCATGTTTCATGATTGGTTCACGTTATATACCTTAACTCTCGGTGACATACGAGCCCTCCGTTGGACATTCCGTTCCTTCGGACTGGCAAGTTAGTCATTGGGACCTCCGTAAGTCTCCTCGTAGTCTTGGATTCCCTCAAGGCCGACTGAGCTGGTTGTACCTAATCACCCAGATTTTCAGAATGTCATGGTTTTCATATGGTTTATTGATGTAGCATCCTTATTACAAGTTCTATCCTTGAACTCTATGTTCAAAGAAATCTACCCTATTATTCGTACATGCTTGATCCTTGAAATTCTTAGTCATTAATATGGAATTAGTCTAGACTAAATGTCAGGGGCTATGGGTCCCACTAAAATGACATTTTAAATGCTACGGGTCCTGATCTGACCCTATTGGGCGAGGGAAAGTCCAAACATTACCGGTATACGATGATCGGGTGCTGGCATTCACCAACTCGGTTATTGGCATTTAGGGGCAATCATACAGTCGTGAGAACTCCTAGGTGTGCGACCAAATACTACCTAGTGCTATTTCCATGAGGGGCGGTCATATCGTCGTGATTTTCCCCTTAGTGCATTGGCCAATCCTATATAGTGCTAGATGTGCAAACGCTCTCGTGATAGTGATGATCGGGAGTAATTGCCATCATAGTACACCTTTCTACAATTTATTGTTCGTTATGAAAAGATCTTGATTTGTCTTATTGGAGGGGTTATCATACCGTCGTGATATTCCCTTAGTGTCTTGGCAAATGCTATATAGTGCTTGTAGAAGTAATTATTCTACTTCTATATAGATCATCCTAAAAGTTCTTAAATTATCTCATTGATAGTACTCGTTATCTTGTCACAAAGATCCTTCATAATAATGGATACATTGAAGCTCTCATGATAGTGTTTGTCATAGAGAGATGAATGTTATATTTCCTCATGAATGCTCTTGATCTAGCTTGAGAAAGTACTTGTTAAGATCTCGCTATACTCTCTTGATTATCATTGTCCTTACTCTTCATGAGTTGTCTAGCATCTTGCTTACTCATTTTTTTGCTAGTTCTTGAATTTATCTCGTGTTATTATAGTTCTCAATTTCTATATCCCGCATGACCTGCATGAGCATGTTAAACAGTAATTGACTTAAGGCTAGCTTGGAAGCATGAGATATTAAGCCCTACTGTGCGTTCGCTCACCCTGCGTTTTCCAATATTTTTCAGGTAATGAACTTAGTGATGGCGAGACCGAACATGATGGGCAAGGGCAAGAGTGAAGAGAACTCTGACATCTAGATGAACCATCTAGTCTGGTTATCTTGCATCTTATGTCTCATTATAATTTTTCTTTATTGAGTCTTTTCGTTTATTATGGGTCCGAATATGTAAAGAACTTATATTTGAAATGAAATTTTTTATTTGTCTAAATTAATTTTCTGTGGAAATGACTATGCTCTGATTGACATGACTGTTTAACTGCCACGTTCTGAGCAAACGACACGTTCCGCTGCTATCGGTTCGGGGCGTGACAGAAGGTGGTATCAGAGCCTAGGCTTTTTAAATCCCTAGGTCCATAAGTCCAAGTCCTAGATTGAGTTCTCCTTGTCAATTATCCTACAGGAATCCCGTGAGATTTGGGTAGAGCTATGGGTTAAACTCTAAAATTTGCATTAATCGGTTATGACCTTAAGTACTTAGCATATTGCGACAATAGGTCTAGCTAGAATACATGTTTTGGATATGGTAATCTTATCCCACTAACTTTGGAAAGAAAATCATGTGAATTTGGGGACCAAATTCTTTTAAGTAGGGGAGGGTGTAGCACCCCAAAAATTTATAAAGAATAAATATTGATAACTGCCAAAAAAATATGGAAAATAAGAATATCAATAATAAATAATGGGTTTACTTAATTAATTAGGAAGGAATAAAATTTCCTTCAAAAAGGGATTACAAGCCCAACTAAAGAGCTAGAGTTTAATGGGCCTCAATGGAGATACGAATAAATAATTGAGTAAAGTTATATGATCGAACCCGACTCTGATACCCAAGGCGATGATTAAGAAGGTAAATAAAGTAAAGACAGTTATAAGAAATGAAACCTGGTACTGGTATGACTCTAACCCAACTCTCAACCAAACAGACCATAGTGTATATACCATGACCTCTCCCTACAATACAAGCTTAATACAATCCCATAAGAGAGGACTTGACATTCAAGGTCATGAGATAGTAGTAATACGTAATGGGCTTTGAGAAAAGTGTAATATATATATATATATATATATATATAAAACTATAATAGACCTAGCATATGAAACTAGCCTAGGCTAATGGATATATATATAGATGCACACACCCGTAATATGAGCAAACTGGTAAGTAGACATAAGCCGCAAATAAGTTAGTTATATAACTAAGATCTTGAAGCATCTAATAAAAGGCTTTTAAATGCTTGTTCAAATGGCCGCATAAATACACAAGTCAATTAATTGGGTCAAACCCCATGTTCACAAGGGCAAGAGAATGCCCAGGCCAAATGATGCAAAACCATGTTAGCCAAAAACCCGACCCATGTCCTGGGCATAATTTAAAATAGTTAGTCCACATGGTTACCACACCCTTATAGGAATACTCAGACCATACATCAAGAAATAGGACTACGTCCATTATATATTTACGTGCACGTATGTAAAAGAGCCCTAACAATACAACCCACACGTATATCTACATGTATACATATTGTAACACGGGCTATATACATAGATCCATGAATATGGGGAACTCCATTAGTTAGATGGCCTAAGACTCATGCAGGAAGACTCGTTAAAGGGATGGCAACCATAAAATAACAATATATATATATAATTACAAACCCATATGATTGTTGAAGGATTTACTTCCGGGTTTTTATATGACAAAGTATGGCAGGCGGCTGTAGAATTGGCAAGAACAGACTCACGAAGGAAACTTTAAACCTATTAGGAATCTACGAAGAGAACATTGGTTCATGCTGGGAAAAGGAATCTAAAACGCTATAAATATAACCCCCCACGGCCATGGAAGAGCCATCATGCTCTTGCTGCCGGTATGCCGCGTCTACGTCATCCGACTTCTTCCGTTCGTGAAGGAAGCTTCTTCCTCTATCTTCTTCCTCCTTGCAGCTGCATACTGCTGATGTTGCTGTTGCTGCAGCGGGTGGCAGAGAACCGTGAAGAGCGTAGGCTTCTTCCCTTCTCCTTCCCTGCCGTGGACGTGTGCTGTGGACATGCTGCGGTTGCTGCATCCTCTGTTTCTATCCGAGTGCAAGGACTTCCTCTTCCTTGCAGTTGTTGTGTCGTAGCTGTCTTCTTCCTCTGCTATTGCAGTTGCTGTTGTTCATCGTCATCATCATTCTTCTTCTTCCTTGATAAAGCAACATATGAGGTAGGCAATCTCCCAAGCAAAATACTAGATAAAATTTCATGCTACATTAAATAGAACATATAGATATCTCCTAAAATTTCCTTACCGCATGATTGTACGTGCTTTATACTACGGTTGCATATATTATCCTTAGTTAATTAATGTGGGAAACATGTTTAAAAACTTTTATTCACGAAACTGTATGCCTAAAAATCACAAGGTGTATATGACGGGACTTCCTATATTTTTCTGTAAATTTTTATATGATTTGTAATAATATAAATTGACAATTTAACTTATTCGTATAAACGAATCCAGGATATCACTGTAGCACCATAGTTAGTGTTTATTTTTGAGATGGCTCATTTTTAGGCGTCAGGGTATCCTTTGGGCATTAAATTTTATGGACGTGATGTTGAGATGGTAACCGAGATAGTGAGTGTGGTTGCACCATTTTTCGTACCCCCTATCTCAAGATCTCCTATATCTCAACGAAAAATTATTTTGAACATCCAGTTTGGTAGAGCTCTTTGAGCCCGTCATTTCGATATATCATAGGCTCGATTCCGACGTAGTTACGTCGAGAAACGAGGGGAGTAAAGAATTGAGACAATTTGAATTGACGACATGTTAAATGTCGTCAAATTGTTTTGACGCCATCGTGCAATAGCGTCAATTAATTTATTATATATATATATATATATATAATTTCTGATTATATCTTCAAAATTTCATATCTATTAAATTATGCCACATAAAATTATAAAAAATATATTTTTGGAATCCTTGAATTTTTCTCCTAATTATCATTATTCTATTTTTCTAAATTATTTTATATAAATAAATGTCTCTTTGAATGTATATTTTTAAAATTATTCAATTAAATAGATATTGACGTGAATTCTTGTTAAATAAATTAAGTAAAAAATCATAGAATTAACGTCCCTCCAAGTGGATGCTAATTAATAAATGACACTACTCACGGACGTAAATTATTATAAGTTTATTTAATTATAGTTAATTATAGAATTGGATGGACGTGAATGCTATAATTAACACATTCACGTTCTCACCGTTTTCTTCCGATTTTGACCCATACCTCGGGTCTTTTGGCACTTTCATCTCACGTCCGTAGATGGAGTCCATGTTTCATGATTGGTTCACGTTATATACCTCAACTCTCAGTGACATACGAGCCCTCCGTTGGACATTCCGTTCCTTCAGACTGGCAAGTTAGTCATTTGGACCTCCGTAAGTCTCCTCGTAGCCTTGGATTCCCTCAAGGCCGACTGAGCTGATTGTACCTAATCACCCAGATTTCCAGAATGTCATGATTTTCATATAGTTTATTGATGTATCATCCTTATTACAAGTTCTATCCTTGAACTCTATGTTCAAAGAAATCTACCCTATTGTTCGTACATGCTTGATCCTTGAAATTCTTGGCCATTAATATGGAATTAGTCTAGACTAAATGTCAGGGGCTATGGGTCCCACTAAAATGACATTTTAAATGCTACGGGTCCTGATCTGACCCTATTGGGCGAGGTAAAGTCCAAACGTTACCGGTATACGATGATCGGGTGCTGACATTCACCAACTCGGTTATTGGCATTTAGGGGCAATCATACAGTCGTGAGAACTCCTAGGTGTGCGACCAAATACTACCTAGTGCTATTTCCATGAGGGGCGGTCATATCGTCGTGATTTTCCCCTTAGTGCATTGGCCAATCCTATATAGTGCTAGATGTGCAAACGCTCTCGTGATAGTGATGATCAGGAATAATTGCCATCATAGTACACCTTTCTACAACTTATTATTCATCATGAAAAGATCTTGATTTGCCTTATTGGAGGGGTTATCATACTGTCGTGATATTCCCTTAGTGTCTTGGCAAATGCTATATAGTGCTTGTAGAAGTAATTGTTCTAATTCTATATAGATCATCCTAAAAGTTCTTGAATTATCTCATTGATAGTACTCGTTATCTTGTCACAAAGATCCTTCATAATAATGGATATATTGAAGCTCTCGTGATAGTGTTCGTCATAGAGAGATGAATGTTATATTTCCTCATGAATGCTCTTGATCTAGCTTGAGAAAGTACTTGTTAAGATCTCGCTATACTCTCTTGATTGTCATTGTCCTTACTCTTCATGAGTTGTCTAGCATCTTGCTTACTCATTTTTTTTCTAGTTCTTGAATTTATCTCGTGTTATTATAGTTCTCGATTTCTATATCCCGCATGACCTGCATGAGCATGTTAAACTGTAATTGACTTAAAGCTAGCTTGGAAGCATGAGATATTAAGTCCTACTGAGCGTTCGCTCACCCTGCGTTTTCTAATATTTTTTAGGTAATGACCTTAGTGATGGCGAGACCGAATATGATGGGCAAGGGCAAGAGTGAAGAGAACTCTGACATCTAGATGAACCGTCTAGTCTGGTTATCTTGCGTCTTATGTCTCATTATAGTTTTTCTTTATTGAGTCTTTTCGTTTATTACGGGTCCGAATATGTAAAGAACTTATATTTGAAATGAAATTTGTTATTTGTCCAAATTAATTTTCTATGGAAATGACTATGCTCTGATTGACATGACTGTTTAACTGTCACGTTCCGAGCAAACGACACGTTCCGCTGCTATCGGTTCGGGGCGTGACATCCTTGGATGCGCTTCTCTTTTCACCCCCAAATGTTTGGGTCCGGGGGAGGTGCTGCCAAAATTTCATCAGAATTTGGGACTTAAAAAAATGGGCTAACAATGACAACATGAGCATAACAAAAAAAATATAATGCTAAAATGAATAAACATATGAACAGATTTCGCTGTTTGACAGTGATAAAAGAAGTTACTCCAAGGAGGGGGCTTGATGAGATTGAATTCCGGCCAGAGCTGTGTGTTAAGGCAAACAAAAGTCAGATTGCACGTAATGCAAATGCATGAACACTCCACTGCTGAACTGCTCTGAACTAATCCAATGACTCTTTACATTTACTGAACATATGGGCATGCTAAAGACTTCCTTTTCTCACTCACACATAACTCCACATTCATCATGAATTTAGTAGCCTTATTTCCATGCTTCTAATTGGCCCAGGGTCCCTACTGGACGGCTTTGAGCAGAAATAAAAGGAATTTTCCCTGCACAACAATTGAAGACCTGAACTCTTCATACAACCCCTTTAATTACATTCTGAAAATCCAGCAATTTGCATGAACACGGCATGGTCGCATGTATGCCTGCAGCCCACCTAATCAAATCCTACTGGACAAAATAAGATGGCCTTGAGCAGCTGGGTAATTGTCCCATGAATAAAGAACTTTTCTCCATTTAGCATGAGCATAGCAGCATCTTCTGAGTAGCTTTGAATTGGAACTCCACAGAACCTTTCTCAATAAAGCAATCCCTTTCATATTCATATTAAAGCACAAAATACATATCATGCATGAATAAACCCCAGGTACATCCATAGGCGTGCCTATATATGGGTATACGTATTTTTAAAAGAAAAAAAAAACTTGGAGTCGACTTCATTTCTTCTTTCCCTACGTTTTTAACCCCAGCCATTGCCTTCTACCTATTTTTCACCCCTAACGATTCATTTGTTATCACTAAAGCCCATTTGTTACCTGTAAGCCCCATTTTTCATCTCTAACACCTAGCTTTCATTCTCAACACCCGCTCTACACCCAAATAGCCCAATTATTATTCGCCCCTTTGTCAAGCACCCCACATTCTCTATGAATTGCATTAATAAATCAAAATCATTCTCATGTATCGCATAAAAAAGGGGGGGGAATGAAAGTCCCACTCATGTGCTTCATGAGTAAAAGAATTCATGAACAAATTAAAACTCCACACCTGCAAGCCCATGTCATGAGTTCAGCTACATAAGGAATGATATAGGAGATGGAATTGTCCTGCCATCAGAATCTCTAGTCACAGGTTCACAACTTCATATGAGACAACATAAATTTCCCTCCATCTACACTTGCGTAGATATGCATGATTATGTGTGGATGAGGGAAGAAAACGATATCAGTCAACTAAGCCGGATGAGCTGGGAGAGAAGTAAATGAATTCCAGGAAAGAGCAAGCCTTGGGTTCCATCTGAACTCCAGAGATGAAGAAGACAGCCTAAAATGAACCAAAGATAATGCAATGTCAGGAGTTTCTAGAATTCTGAGATTCAGTAAAAGTTTAGCAAGTTTTCATCTTAGTTAAGTTGCTGAAATCAATAGTCCTCCAGTTGGACAGGATGAGAAAGCCAGCAGATTTCTATGAAGCATCAGCTGAGTAAATGACGTTTGATGAAGACTTTCAAGTGTAATATGGTCAAGATGCACCTTATGTGAAGATATACCTAAATGCAGTCTCTCAAGGTCTTTAGATGTTATTGCACCTTGCTGGCAACAAGGAGTAAGTCGACTTATTCCCAGTCCCAAGTCGACTTAGACTTGCAACCCTACAAACCTCCTAGTGTTGGGAAATTCGGTCGACCGATCAATGCTCTACAACATCTACAGAGCCTCCTTAAAAAAATAGTGACATTAAGCATCTTCCCCATGCACACAAATTTGAGAAAGAAAAAATGTTGATGAAATTGAAATCCCCATTACTAGCGCTGCTGGGCAATCAGAAGCACCTCATCTCTTTGAAAGAAAAGGTGCCAATGCCTTGAATATGAACAGCTTAATTGTTCTATTCCAAAAAATTTCATATATACTCCTCTCTGGAAGGTCAACATTCTCCTAATCCTGGTGAGACAGAAGTGGCTCGGTTGTTGGTAAGAAGAATGCATAGGGAAAGCTTGATGAAGCTGGAAAAGATTGCTGAACCCGTGCAGAAGTCCATCAGGTGGGAACTTGGCGCTAGCTGGATGCAATATTTATAGAAGCAGGAGAGTTCAAATATTGAAGTGTCTAATAGCTGCTCAGAAGATTCTCCAGAAGAACCGTCTGTCAAAGGCCTTGGTAAACAATTTGAACCATTGAAGAGAATAAAAAGAAGTCAGATCCTATGGACAGCAATGATAATACATTAGTTGACTTAGTCAGACCAAGACAAAATGAATTGAGGGAAGAAAATGAAGTTGAAAAGCTTTTGTCTGAAGAAGCATCCTTGCACTTAAAAGATTCAGGGACTGGTCTGCATCAGAAGTCACTAAAAGAGCTCATGAAGATGGCAAACAAGTATTATGATGACATAGCTTCACTCAAATTGGTAGCTGACTTTGCATCACTTAAACTTTCACCAATTGATGGTCGAACTCTAATAGATTTCATGCACACAAGGGGACTTAAATTGTGTTATTTGAGATACGTGGTCAAACATGCGGAAAATCTCCCTCATATCCAGTCACCCTTTATCCATGAGACGGTTACACGAGCGTTTAAGCACATATTACCAGTTGTTGTTGCTGCAGTAGGTAATGTTGTGAATCTACTTGCAGTAAATGCTGCAGCTTTGAACATCTTGCTTGGTCCCTCAAAGGAAGAAAATGACAATCAAGAACCTGATGTTGATAGCACACTGAGAACCATGTGGCTGCAAGCTTTCATTTTCAAAAGATATAATTGGAGGTCGAAGGATGAGTTCCATTACTTGAAGAAATATATTCTTCTTACAGGACCATGCCATAAGGTTGGGCCGGAGTTGGCACCCAGGGACTATGACATGGAGAGCCCAAACCTACCTGTCACCACTAATGTGCATTTGTCACCCCTTTGAAACCCATTTGTCACCCATGTGACTTATTTTTTACCCTTAATAGCCATTTGTTACACTATTGGTCCATTTGTTACCGTTGTGACCTATTTGTCACCTATAGCAACTGTCGCATTTGCCTACCATTTGCGATCTTTGTGAGCTATTCTTCACTCACATCACATATTTATCACCTCCATGATATGTTCCCCCTTTGCACATCATTTGTGAGCATTGTAGGTCATTTGTTTCCCCTGGAAGCCATCCATCACCTTTGAAGACCACTTATTACCTTGGTGAGCTATTTGTCACTTGTATAAGCTATTTGTCTCTTGTACGAGCTATTTGCCTCCCGAGTATGTTTATTTGTCGTCCTTACTCAAGCGTTTGTCTGCCTGCCACGGCATGTAAGCCGACTTATGGAATTACGTGATTCGTAGTACCAATCATTGGTACAACTATATGGGATTGTCACGCCCCGAGCCTTTATTACAGCGGAAGACTCGCTCGGGGAGCGCGAACAGCCGGCATGGTAAGCCTCTTGCAAGCAAGAATCAATCAGAGCGCAAGACAATCATACAAGTAAATGCAATTGCACAATATTTTAATCAAACTTCAACTTTATTTCATAATGCTCAATATTCAAGATACAATCACTAATTTGATTTCCATTCTACTAGACTCAAGAAATAGGAAAATTACATTGACTCAATCTAGACACTTATAGACTTCCTAAGTCTTCACTCATCTTTAATCGCTCTCGGATCCGCTACTAGAATAGCCGAATCCGAATCCGAACTATTTCCATCTCCTGAAAAACATTGGAAAATAGGTCATGAGCACACTTGCCCAGTAGGTATCTTCGCATCAACATGAAGGCACTATTTAAGTAATTATCATTTTAGCTCTAAAGAAATAAGGTAAAATCATGCGAATGCGAATCAATCATGCGATCAAATCAATAGAAACAAGATAACCATGTAAGATAGAATGATCAAGAATGAGCTAGCAAGAATATAACAAGAACATGATATTGGCCTTCCATGAACAAGAATGTAACGAGATTGTACTAGCAAGCCACATATTCCTCACTTTAGCATCTTATGCTTAAGAGCAAGTGCTTCGTGAATTTCTGTGGAATATCAAGCAAGAATGTCATGTTGTGCCGTGGATCTTCACTTATTTATAGAAATAGTACTCCCAGCGCAATGCGACGCCAGTAGCATCATACCCCATGGTTTATAAAATAGTATGTTTCCGGCAATCAGCCGAGGGGACTAGCATAGAGCCCTTGAACACAATCAGTGCTCGATCGCATCTTCAGTTATAAATTAAGCTACTTCCACGCAGTATAACAGTAACGTATGGCCAAGAATATAGCACTTCCAATAATTCATGATAACTAAAATCAATGAATGAATGCTTCAACATAAGAATGTAGGAGTCAAGAAATAGACTTTAAACAATGTCATGCTCATAGAAATAAATCGACAGCATAACGGTATTTTCCTTAACTTCCATTTCTTTTAGATCAATTTAAGCAATATGACAAGTTCTAGATCATCAAGGTTTGTCAAGAATCATTGGAATATCAACCCTTGGTCAAACCTTGGGTTAACATAAACAAGCTATGTAACGGTCATTTGCTGGGCCGTTACATTATGTAACGCGCCAGTAATAGGCCGTTACAGTGATCCGAGTCCAGAAGGATAAAAATAGACTCAGAGGAATGTGACGGTCTGGCACTGGGCCGTTACGTGAGCCTGACGGTCCAGTTCAAGGCCGTTACATTTCAAGAATCAAAACCACGATAGAGTGTTCTAATTAATGGGCTTTCATTGATACAACCAACTCGGCGTCCTAGTGGGAATCCCAGGCTCGCGGAGAATTACGGAGGCCTTGAAACAATGATTTCCTAGTCCATTGGAAGGAATATCCAATAGAGAGGTCATCATGTCCAAGATTGTGTTCCTATAGTGCAAAGTGTGAACTAATGACAACATACCGGAATATGTGCCATGTACTTATAGAATTGACTCTATTGACAAAGAGAGACATGTATAATCAAAGTGAAAAATCGTGGTGAACTCCGTCAATACAACGTCTAAAAGTCATGCTTTATAATACAAGACTATAGAATTTTGGCATGAAATTAACATATCCTTAAAATATCATTAAGATATCAAAACATGCAATACCTATCATGCACAATCAGATATCCTAAAAATCATATAATCAGGTTAAAACTTAAGTAACTATGCTTAATCAATAAATAATATTGGCAAGTTATTTTCTGTCTTAGGGTTGACAGAACGCAGATATAACGGTCTTAAGAGGGGGCGTCACAGTGAAAGTGACGGTCATGATCAAGCCGTTACTTGAATGTAACGCGTCTGTCCAAGCGCGTTAGAAACATCAGTGCAATTCAAATACTACAGAGTTTGTAACGGTCTGTAGTAGGGCCGTTACTTGAAAGTGACGGTCCTATGCTAGTGCGTTACAGTATCTGCTAACAGAAAATAATCATAGAAACTAAGAGATCAACTCACATCATGTCTTTTATCAAAACATGATGAGTTTCTAGTCATGTTAACGAAGTAAGGCCATCTACATGCATAGGTAATCATGAATAGATGAATAGTCATGTTTTAATTTCTTAATTTGGCTAAGAGGTGCATGATGTGCATAGAACAAATAAAACATGAAATCAATGCTCTATAATGCATGGAATTCAATCAAACCAGAGGGCTTTTAGTCCTATCATGCTGTTTTTGCCGTTCATGAGATAACCTACCTCTTACTTAGACTGTAGTTTCTGAATTTGGTTGAGCCCTAGATCCCTTCCTTCTCTTGTGACTTTTTCAGCAACTTCTTTAGGCTCTAACTCCACGCCCTCTTGACCTAAAGATGTGAAATTCGGAGGGGAGTTAGTCTAAAGTATTGTAAACAAATTATTCTAAAGAACTTACCTGAGATAATGACTCCTTACCTTGCTTCCTTACGCCCAAAAAGTAAGGGTCGCACAGTTCAGAACTATGCCCTATTTATAGAGTTTAGGCTAGGGTTTGAGGATTAGATCGAGTTTAGAGTCCTTATTTCATCAAATCCTAATCTCTAAGAGTCCTTAGAGTTTTTACAATCCTTCCCAAGTCGATCCATAGTGGATAGGAACATCAAGTTCCAATCTTTTCATGAGTCCCTTCACTTACGGAACTAACAGGATGTAACGGTCGAGTGCCCATGCGTTACATGGCTGTGGCGGTCTTACGATAGACCGTTACAGTCATCGTAGCTTAGAGTTTCAATTTATAAAAACTCTTTTGTTAATTATCTAAATAATTATCTTATATTATTAGTATTTATCCTTAATATCCGTGGATAGGCTTAAATACCTTCTAGAATATGGGCCAAACCTAATGGTCTAGGTCCTAAACCCTTTTGGACTTCAATTAAGTGGGTTGGGTTAATTGATTAACACAATTTTGGCCTTATATTGATTATTTAGCCCAATTAATGCCAGAATATTATTTAAATAACTAGAAATTACTTTTATAAATTTTGGGGCTCTACACCCTCCCCCACTTAGAAGAATTTGGTCCCCAAATTCAATTCATGGATTGAGGAGAGTGTACTTACAATTAAATAATTCGGGAATCTTTTCTTCATAGCTGATTCGATTTCCCATGTTGCTTCATAAGGCCATGCTTTCTTCCATTGAATCTTAACCATAGGAATGACCTTATTTCTGAGTTGACGTACTTCTCGTTCCAAAATCTTCATTGGCGTTTGTTCATATGTCAAGTCCTTCTGAATCTCCAGATTGTCATAAGTGATAATGTGATCTGGATCATACACATACTTCTTCAGCATCGAGACGTGAAATACGTCATGAACTCCTGCTAACTGTGGTGGCAAAGCCAATTTATAAGCCACTTCACCGATCCTTTCGAGGATTTCAAATGGACCGATAAATCTTGGAGTTAGCTTTCCTTTAATGCCAAATCTTCGAATACCACGACCCGGAGAAACCTTTAGATATACATGTTCTCCTACTTGAAATTCCAAGTCGCGCCTTCGATTGTCAGCATAAGATTTCTGCCTATCTTGTGCCATTTTCATCCTTTCCTGAATGAGCTTGATTTTCTCTGTAGAATCCCTGATTAAATCGGGGCCTAGAAATTACCTTTCCCCTATTTCATTCCAACATATTGGTGATCGACAACTTTTCCCATATAGAGCTTCAAAAGGTGCCATTTGTATGCTTGCTTGATAGCTGTTGTTATATGCAAATTCTACCAAAGGCAAGTGATCATGCCAACTTCCTCCAAAATCAATGACACAAGCCCTGAGCATATCTTCTACCACTTGATTTGTCCTTTCTGTTTGACCATCAGTTTGTGGATGGAAAGCGGTGCTAAAATTCAATCTAGTCCCAAGTGAATGTTGTAGGCTCTTCCAGAATTGTGATGTGAATCGGGGATCTCTATCTGATACAATAGCGACAGGGACTCCATGTAACTTGACAATTTCTTTTATGTATAGTGCTGCTAGAATATCTACAGACCATCGACTTTTTATTGGTATGAAATGTGCAGATTTAGTCAATCGGTCTATAATTACCCATATTCCATCGTGTCCACCTCTTGTCTTAGGTAGTCCCATAATGAAATCCATTCCTATGCTCTCCCATTTCCATTCCGGAATACTTAAGGGATGTAATTTACCTGCGGGTCTGAAATGTTCCGCCTTCACTTGTTGACATGTGAGACACCGAGATACGAAGTCAGCTACTTCCCTCTTCATATTGGGCCACCAAAAGTTTCTTTTGAGATCCTGATACATTTTTGTACCTCCTGGATGAATGGTATACTTTGATTTATGTGCTTCTTCTAAGATCAATTTCTTTGTATCTTCATGATCGGGTATACACATTCGGCCCTTGAATAGCATTCTTCCATCTTCGGATATAGAAAAATCCGGTCTTTGTTCAATATTGGCCTTAATTTCTAGTAAAATTGGGTCATCCTCTTGTAACTTGGCCAAATCCTCAATCAATGTTGGTTGAGCTCGGATATTTGCCATGAAACAATTATCTTCCTTAATGTCAACATCTAGATTCAATTGAGCAAATTGAGGAACAAGGTTAGTCATACTAATCATGAGACTTGATAACATACCAATTGGTTTCCTGCTGAGTGCATCTGCTACAGCATTTGCCTTGCCAGGGTGATATTGAATAGCGAAATCGAAGTCTTTAAGATATTCCAACCATCTCCTCTGCCTCATGTTAAGCTCTTTTTGAGAAAATAAATATTTCAAACTCTTATGGTCTGAATAGATAGTGAGCTTTTCTCCATAAAGATAATGACGCCAAATTTTCAAGGCGTAAATAACTGCTGCTAATTCCAAATCATGTACAGGATAATTTTCTTCGTGACGTTTCAATTGTCTTGAAGAATAGCAAATCACCTTTCCATCTTGCATAAGGACACACCCTAAGCCAATTCCAGATGCATCCGTATATACTTCAAATCCAGCACCCTCTATTGGTAGTGACAAAACAGGGGCTGTTGTAAGATGATTCTTAAGATTTTGAAAACTCTTTTCACAGTCCTTCGACCAGATAAAAGGATTTTCTTTTCTGGTAAGTCTAGTTAAAGGAACCGCGATCTTTGAAAAGTCCTTTATGAATCTTCTATAATAACCTGCTAGACCCAAAAAGCTTCTAACTTCAGATATAGTCGTTGGTCGGCTCCAATCTCTGACAGCTTCTACCTTAGAAGGATCCACAGCAATACCTTCTTTTGAAATAATGTGGCCTAGGAATGAGACTTCCTTGAGCCAGAATTCACACTTATTGAGTTTGGCATATAGCTTATGTTCTCTAAGTGTTTGCAAGCTATCCTTAGATGTTCTTCATGTTCTTCTTTTGTCTTGGAGTATATCAGGATATCATCGATGAAGACGACGATGAACTGATCTAAATATGGCTGGAAGACACTGTTCATAAGTTGCATGAATGCTGCTGGGGCATTAGTTAACCCAAACGGCATTACCACGAATTCATAGTGGCCATAACGACTTCGAAAAGCCGATTTGTAAATGTCCTCTTCTTTGATTCTAAGCTGATGATAACCTGATCTTAGGTCAATCTTAGAAAAATATTCTGCTCCCGAAAGCTGATCGAAGAGCTCATCAATACGCGGCAATGGGTATTTGTTCTTGATTGTAAGTTGATTCAATCGCCGGTAGTCAATGCATAACCTGAGAGAACCATCCTTCTTCTTGACAAATAGAACCGGCGCACCCCAAGGGGATGTGCTAGGTCTGATAAAACCCTTGTCTAGAAGTTCCTGTAATTGCTTCTTTAATTCCTTGAGTTCTGTGGGGGACATCCTGTAAGGGGCTATAGAAACAGGTGCTGCACCTGGAATGAGTTCAATGGTAAAGTTTACTTCCCTCTCGGGCGGTAAACTAGGTAGTTCGGATGGGAACACGTCAGGGAATTCATTTGCAATAGGAATGTTTGCTAGGATAATTTCCTTAGATTCGGTGACAATGACTGAAGCAAGAAAAACTTCACATCCTTTCGAGATAAGTTTGCAGGCGTGTAGAGAAGATATAATGGTAGGATGCTTCTTGTATTTGATGCCAAGAAAGGAAAATCTTGGAAGACCGGGCTTTCGGAAAGATATAATTCTATTTCGGCAGTTGATGTAAGCATCATGGTCTACAAGCCAATCTACCCCTAAAATGGCATCATATCCTTTCATGTCAAGGCATACTAAGTTTGCGGGGAGATTGTGTCCTTCTACCACTACCTCACAATCAGGATAATAGTTGGTAAGCTTAGTTCCAGATCCTAAAGGTGTAGTAATAGCGAGATCTGAAGGTAGGGGAACTGATGCAGTTGGTAAGGTTTTTGCAAAAGTGGTGGAGATAAAAGAATGAGAAGCACCAGTATCAAATAGCACGAATGCAGGACGAGAACAGATTTGAAGAGTACCTTCCATGAGCCCATCATTTTGATCCCTGGGCGCTTCTTCTTCATCTATAACTGCATTGAGGCGAGCCTGCCTCCTACGTCCTCCATTATTTGGTTGGTCTTTCATAAGGGGGCAATCTGGCACACGATGCTCCCTACTCCCACAACGCAAACAAGCACCTAGGCGCTTCCAGCATTCTTCAGCCGAGTGGCCGAATTTCTCACAAAAGGTGCACGCCGAGGCGACTTGCTCCTTTTCTTCCTTCACCTTTTTACTACTCTTTTGAGAACTTCCACCGTTCCCGTTCCTTGATCTTTTCTTATTATCACGGCTTTTGTATGGTTCCGTGATGCTGAACTTCTCCTTCTTATAATGCCGATCAGAGCGCCGGCTAGATTCTTCTCCCTTTCCTTTCAACCTTTCGACCTTCTCTAAGGTCCTCTCGCATAAATATGCCCTTTGAACCATCTCCGCATAAGTGCGGATATTCTGTGTCCCCAGTTGTTGAATGAAACCGGGCCGTAACCCGTCCATAAATCGGTTTGCTTTTAATAAGTCTGTACTAATCAAATGTGGTGCATACGGTGCTAGCCTTGAAAACTGCAACTCATATTCTGCCACGGACATCATCCCTTGACGAAGGGAGGCAAACTCCATAGCCTTCCTTTCCTTTACATGCTCGGAGAAATATTTGGCACGGAATAAAGTGAGAAAAACATTCCATGTATGTGGCGCATCGGCTGGAGGTGCCGGAACCGATTTCCACCAAGTGCGAGCATCCTTGTTTAATTGGAACGTAGCTAGACGGACTTTCTCCTGATCAGTGCATTGAATAACATCAAATATCCTATTCATCTCGTCGATCCAATTTTCTGCTTCGTCTGGATTGGAAGATCCATAGAAACGCGGAGGATTTAGACTCCGGAAATTGCGATGAAGGTCTCCTGCCCTTGCCCCCGCACCACCTTGTGCTATAGTTTGCAGTGCCTGGGTGAGGCCGGCAACAGTTTGTTGCATACCGTCCCAATCTACGCGATGAGCCATGATAAGAATAATAAGGTACCTGAGAGAAAATAACAACTTGTTATTTCTCATGAATATTGGAATAAGCATAATAAATCTTAAACTAATTAGCTATCTTATCCCGGGCTCTACCCAATTCTCACATGGGTACGGAAATTTTCTTCCTTAGTTCATAGGTATGGGTCCTTAAACCTTGGACTTATCCTATGACATGACTCTTTTCCTTAAGTCCTGAGACTTAGGCTCTGATACCAACTTAACTGTCACGCCCCGAGCCTTTATTACAGCGGAAGACTCGCTCGGGGAGCGCGAACAGCCGGCATGGTAAGCCTCTTGCAAGCAAGAATCAATCAGAGCGCAAGACAATCACACAAGTAAATGCAATTGCACAAGATTTAATCAAACTTCAACTTTATTTCATAATGCTCAATATTCAAGATACAATCACTAATTTGATTTCCATTCTACTAGACTCAAGAAATAGGAAAATTACATTGACTCAATCTAGACACTTTAACTTCCTAAGTCTTCACTCATCTTTAATCGCTCTCGGATCCGCTACTGGAATAATCCGAATCCGAACCCGAACTATTTCCATCTCCTGAAAAACATTGAAAATAGGTCATGAGCACACTTGCCCAGTAGGTATCTTCGCATCAACATGAAGGCACTATTTAAGTAATTATCATTTTAGCTCTAAAGAAATAAGGTAAAATCATGCGAATGCGAATCAATCATGCGATCAAATCAATAGAAACAAGATAACCATGTAAGATAGAATGATCAAGAATGAGCTAGCAAGAATATAACAAGAACATGATATTGGCCTTCCATGAACAAGAATGTAACGAGATTGTACTAGCAAGCCACATATTCCTCACTTTAGCATCTTATGCTTAAGAGCAAGTGCTTCGTGAATTTCTGTGGAATATCAAGCAAGAATGTCATGTTGTGCCGTGGATCTTCACTTATTTATAGAAATAGTACTCCCAGCGCAATGCGACGCCAGTAGCATCATACCCCATGGTTTATAAAATAGTATGTTTCGGCAATCAGCCGAGGGGACTAGCATAGAGCCCTTGAACACAATCAGTGCTCGATCGCATCTTCAGTTATAAATTAAGCTACTTCCACGCAGTATAACAGTAACGTATGGCCAAGAATATAGCACTTCCAATAATTCATGATAACTAAAATCAATGAATGAATGCTTCAACATAAGAATGTAGGAGTCAAGAATAGACTTTAAACAATGTCATGCTCATAGAAATAAATCGACAGCATAACGGTATTTTCCTTAACTTCCATTTCTTTTAGATCAATTTAAGCAATATGACAAGTTCTAGATCATCAAGGTTTGTCTAGAATCATTGGAATATCAACCCTTGGTCAAACCTTGGGTTAACATAAACAAGCTATGTAACGGTCATTTGCTGGGCCGTTACATTATGTAACGCGCCAGTAATAGGCCGTTACAGTGATCCGAGTCCAGAAGGATAAAAATAGACTCAGAGGAATGTGACGGTCTGGCACTGGGCCGTTACGTGAGCCTGACGGTCCAGTTCAAGGCCGTTACATTTCAAGAATCAAAACCACGATAGAGTGTTCTAATTAATGGGCTTTCATTGGTACAACCAACTCGGCGTCCTAGTGGGAATCCCAGGCTCGCGGAGAATTACGGAGGCCTTGAAACAATGATTTCCTAGTCCATTGGAAGGAATATCCAATAGAGAGGTCCTCATGTCCAAGATTGTGTTCCTATAGTGCAAAGTGTGAACTAATGACAACATACCGGAATATGTGCCATGTACTTATAGAATTGACTCTATTGACAAAGAGAGACATGTATAATCAAGTGAAAATCGTGGTGAACTCCGTCAATACAACGTCTAAAAGTCATGCTTTATAATACAAGACTATAGAATTTTGGCATGAAATTAACATATCCTTAAAATATCATTAAGATATCAAAACATGCAATACCTATCATGCACAATCAGATATCCTAAAAATCATATAATCAGGTTAAAACTTAAGTAACTATGCTTAATCAATAAATAATATTGGCAAGTTATTTTCTGTCTTAGGGTTGACAGAACGCAGGATATAACGGTCTTAAGAGGGGGCGTCACAGTGAAAGTGACGGTCATGATCAAGCCGTTACTTGAATGTAACGCGTCTGTCCAAGCGCGTTAGAAACATCAGTGCAATTCAAATACTACAGAGTTTGTAACGGTCTGTAGTAGGGCCGTTACTTGAAAGTGACGGTCCTATGCTAGTGCGTTACAGTATCTGCTAACAGAAAATAATCATAGAAACTAAGAGATCAACTCACATCATGTCTTTTATCAAAACATGATGAGTTTCTAGTCATGTTAACGAAGTAAGGCCATCTACATGCATAGGTAATCATGAATAGATGAATAGTCATGTTTTAATTTCTTAATTTGGCTAAGAGGTGCATGATGTGCATAGAACAAATAAAACATGAAATCAATGCTCTATAATGCATGGAATTCAATCAAACCAGAGGGCTTTTAGTCCTATCATGCTGTTTTTGCCGTTCATGAGATAACCTACCTCTTACTTAGACTGTAGTTTCTGAATTTGGTTGAGAACCCTGCCCTAGATCCCTTCCTTCTCTTGTGACTTTTTCAGCAACTTCTTTAGGCTCTAACTCCACGCCCTCTTGACCTAAAGATGTGAAATTCGGAGGGGAGTTAGTCTAAAGTATTGTAAACAAATTATTCTAAAGAACTTACCTGAGATAATGACTCCTTACCTTGCTTCCTTACGCCCAAAAAGTAAGGGTCGCACAGTTCAGAACTATGCCCTATTTATAGAGTTTAGGCTAGGGTTTGAGGATTAGATCGAGTTTAGAGTCCTTATTTCATCAAATCCTAATCTCTAAGAGTCCTTAGAGTTTTTACAATCCTTCCCAAGTCGATCCATAGTGGATAGGAACATCAAGTTCCAATCTTTTCATGAGTCCCTTCACTTACGGAACTAACAGGATGTAACGGTCGAGTGCCCATGCGTTACATGGCTGTGGCGGTCTTACGATAGACCGTTACAGTCATCGTAGCTTAGAGTTTCAATTTATAAAAACTCTTTTGTTAATTATCTAAATAATTTTCTAATATTATTAGTATTTATCCTTAATATCCGTGGATAGGCTTAAATACCTTCCAGAATATGGGCCAAACCTAATGGTCTCGGTCCTAAACCCTTTTGGACTTCAATTAAGTGGGTTGGGTTAATTGATTAACACAATTTTGGCCTTATATTGATTATTTAGCCCAATTAATGCCAGAATATTATTTAAATAACTAGAAATTACTTTTATAAATTTTGGGGCTCTACAGGGATGCTCTACGGAAGACTGACCAAGAAGAAGAAGCAAAGAGGGTCCGTGAGTCCAATAGAAGATGGAATCTACTAAGGTGAATTTGGGAAAATTCTGCCAAGGTTTTGAGAAATGATATAAGTGTCAATTGAAGGCAAAATACAAGACCCTCCCTCCACAAGAGTTCTAGCGACTAGATGCAATAGCGACCCAAGCACAATAACCTTATTTACAGCAGCATTAACCAAATCCTTCACTTATGCTGAGTGGGCCAAAGCCCAGCAGACCTTATGCAATGAACAATGCAGCTGTTAAAGTATTCCACCAGATTTTTAGAAGCCAGCGGACTACTCCAGCAGCAGCAACGATAGTAATTGCATTTGTTGCGTCCAACAACCTAATATATATGGCCGCACAGCAGGGCCATGAAATCGACTTCACTTCCATTTGAGATCATAAAATAAAAAAACATAAAGATAAAGCGAAATGTTTTGGTGAACCATCTGGCTTTTCTCATCTCCCTCAGACCCCACAAGGGGGATTCATGTCTCGAGCCCCAACAGCTGTGCTTGGATTCCAAGGGATCATCCCCATCATGGCCATGACTCAGTCTGCCCAGGGCTAAATGTCCCTCTCCTGAACTCAGGACCTTCTTAAGTCTGGCCCCCGAAGTGTTATTATTCTTCCTATGAATTACTGCATTCGTTCATCACATGCACACACCTTGAGCATGCAGCTAAAGCAAATTAAAAAATGAGCATGTGTCTTGCATGAACACTTACACCTTCTCGGTGCTCCGGTATATCAAATGGTGGTTAGTGGAAGGTCGGGTTAGGCTCGACGGGAAACTTTCACTATGCGTGAGTGTAACACTCCGCCATGTACTGGGACCTGGTTTAATGAATAAACTTCACTGCATTACATGCTCATATATGTTATAACATGCTTTACATGGCGAACATTATTGTCATGTATTTTTACTCGGCCCCAAGGGCGCTCTATCTTGGCAATTAATCAATAGTTTTCCTCCTTCTCGGAGGATGTAATTAACATCATAGCCTTTATAGTATGGCGGACTTCTAGTCCCGACACGGAGTTCACTTTCGTCCGACCAAGTTAGATCGAGCGCACAACAAATATTTTATCACACACGTGACTGGCACGCCTATAACCCAAACAAAACTTTAACTTTTTGTAAAAAAAAGTGCGTCACCAACTCTGCACCCTGAGGCGGGGGGTGAGAAGGTTTGCCTGCCGCACTGCGGATGATGTGGCCATCTTGAAGAATAAGATAGCCTCTGGCTATCCGTCGGGAGCCCTCAACGTGGGGGGGGGGGGGTGCTGATCGCGAATGTTGGGACCATTCCTCCTTGGCTACCTGGGCCCTCATCAAATCAACGAGGGTATCCATCTTAGCGTTAAGGGATCGGAAGGCCTCTAGATCCAGCATAGTAGGCTATCCCCCCCGAGGTGGCGGTGAGGGTTGGGCATTGGTGTGATCATTGGGGACAGGGCCAGTCAACGAATGTGATTGCATAAGCCTCTCGTTTGCGACCGTCTATGCTTTCCCCTATCACCAATGGCCCTCCTGCTGCTACTCATTCGCATTATATTGACTACTTGCTCTTTTTTCACAGACGGCGCTAGATGAAAAAGATCTCGTGCGAAGCTGTGGACTGTCAGATCTAGGCCGATCGAGGGATGTAGCCACTTCAGAATGGAGTTTTGCAAAAGGAGAGAAAGCGATCAGGGGGCCCGGGGTTGTGATCCCAAGAAAAACCCTCTGATGCTTAAGTCAGCAAATGGTATGGGCAAGGTGTAGAAGGGAGGCAAGGGAGGTGTAGGGCACGAGACCGCTCTTCACCAGTTGAAGTGGCTAGAATTGGATTACCTTTCTGGACGGGTTCCCTGGGTTTATATAGCTAACATCTCCCTTTCTTGAATTGAGGAAGTGTGAGAGTTTGGGGGGGGGGGGTTGCGTCCTTAATAAAAATTCTCACCGTTCAGGGACTCTTTCCCTTCCCCTATCCTTTTAAGCTTCCCACTCTTTGAGGACAACGTGCATCTGCTGAGCTGATGAGAGATAAGTGCCCCCCGCAAGGAATTTGCCCTAGCTCACTAGCGAGCCTCGATGATGGGTTGATCCACGGGAGATATGGGATACCTCCTACCCATGCATTGTCACGCCGCGAGCGCGAAAGGAACTCAGTATTGCGCGATGAGTTTATATCATTCATGTCAATCAGAGCACGATAGAATTTGACCCAAAAGATAGAGTGTGCTAAAATAGAAATCACCAAGTCCATTTTATTCATTAAACTCAATATTCTAAAGTACAACTTCCAAACTTGTAAATATTCCATAACCCTTAGACTCAATAAAGGAAAAATTACAATGATGACTCAAGAAAATAGAAAGACTTGTAGATATCCGGGATAGCTCTACGCTCATCACTCTTGGCCATCCCCTTCCGATTGAGCCTCGTCATCGAAATTACCTAAAAAATTAAGGGAAACACTAGTTGAGCAAACGCTCAGTAGGAATTACATCTGAAGAACAATCTTGCTTTAAGTAGATTACACATTACATGAAAATGCATTATGGCTATGCGTGAATGAACTCAAGATAATATCAAGAATGGAATAAGAAGAAATAACAAAGATGCTAGCAAGATTTCAAGACGAATCATGTAAAGTTATCAAGAATATCAAGCATGTAATATCAAGTCACGTCACAAGATTTGGCTATTTAATGTAGTAAGTAAATACTCATTCCGGGCCACGTAAGTCACGTCGTGTCATGTCAAGTACGAGATGCGGAATGCCATAGATTAATCTAGAAAGTCATGCATTTTGGTGCAATGCCACACCGTGGTCAATATAGCTCCCATGGGCACAAGTACTTTTGGGTGCTCCTCCCAAGACCAGACCTGGCGCCATT